>ML663008.1:9855135-10256777 GCA_007570785.1 Antilocapra americana | reverse complement strand
ATTAGACACATGACAATTAGCATGCTTCAATGCCCTTCTCCCATATCATCCCACCCTTACCCTCATCCACAAAGTCCACGAGTCTGTTCTATACATCTGCGTTCCTTTTGTTGTCTCGCATGTTGGGTTCTCGTTACCGTCTTTCTAAATTCCATATATATGCGTTAATATACTGTATTGTTGTTTTTGCTTCTGGCTTACTTCACTCTGGATAATGGGCTCCAGTTTCGTCCATCTGAGTAGAATTGCTTCAAATGAATTTTTTTTTAATGCTGAGTAATATTCCATTGTGTATATGTACCACAGCTTTCTTATCCATTCGTCAGTTGATGGGCATCTAGGTTGCTTCCATGTCTTGGCTATTGTAAACAATGCGGCGATGAACATTGGGGTACACGTGTCTCTTTCAATTCTGGTTTCCTCGGTGTATATGCCCAGCAGTGGGATTGCTGGGTCATATGGCAGGTCTATTTGCAGCTTTTTAAGGAACCTCCACACTGTTTTCCATAGTGGCTGTACTAGTTTGCATTCCCACCAACAATGTAACAGGGTTCCCTTTTCTCCACATCCTCTCCAGCATTTATTGCTTGTAGACTTTTGGATGGCAGCCATTCTGACTGGTGTAAAGTGGTACCTCATTGTGGTTTTGATTTGCATTTCTCTGATAATGAGTGATGTTGAGCATCTTTTCATGTGTTTGTTAGCCATTTTTATATCTTCTTTGGAGAAATGTCTGTTAAGTTCTTTGGCCCACTTTTTAATTGGGTTGTTTATTTTTCTAGAATGGAGCTGCAGGAGTTGTTTGTATATTTTTGAGATTAATTGTTTGTCTGTTGCTTCATTGGCTATTATTTTCTCCTATTCTGAAGGCTGTCTTTTCACCTTGCTTATAGTTTCCTTTGTTGTGCAAAAGCTTTTAATTTTAATTAGGTCCCATTTGTTTATTCGTGTTTTTATTTCCAATATTCTGGGAGGTGGGTCATGGAGTATCCCGCTTTGGGTTATGGCAGAGAGTATTTTGCCTATGTTATCCTCTAGGAGTTTTATAGTTTCTGGTCTTATGCTTAGAGCTAATCAGTGAATATAGCAAAGTTTCAGGATATAAAATCAACACACAGAAATCCCTGGCATTCCTATACACTAACAGTGAGAAATCAGAAAGAGAAATTAAGGAAACAATTCCATTCACCATCGAAACAAAAAGAATAAAATACTTAGGAGTACTTCTACCTAAAGAATCAAAAGACTTGTATATAGAAAATTATAGAACACTGATGAAAGAAATCAAGGAGGACACACAGATGGAGAAATGTGCCGTGTTCGTGGATTGGAAGAATCAATATAGTGAAAATGAGTATACTACCTAAAGCAATCTATAGATTCAATGCAATTCCTATCAAGCTACCAGAGGTCTTTTTCAAAGAATTAGAACAAATAATTTCTCAATTTGTATGGAAATACAAAAAACCTCGTATAGCCAAAGCAATCTTGAGAAAGAAGAATGGAACTGGAGGAATCAACCTACCTGACTTTAGGCTATACTACAAATCCACAGTCATTAAGACAGTATGGTACTGGCACAAAGACAGACATATAGATCAATGGAACAGACTAGAAAGCCCAGAGATAAATCCACGCATCTATGGACACCTTATCTTTGACAAAGGAGGCAAGAATATACAATGGAGAAAAGACAACCTTTTTAACAAGTGGTGCTGGGAAAACTGGACAGCCACTTGCAAAAGAATGAAACTAGATCACTTTCTAAAAATAGTTCATAATTTAGGCAAGCTTGCTTGACAGTAGCTAATGTGGAAGAATAGTGGGAATATTTTCACCATGGAAATTGGCCAACACTACAAATCAGGGCTTATCTTTCAGAGAATCAAATGTTAAAACATTTGCTAGCACACAGATTTCTATAAATAAATGAAATTTGTGCTTGCCCAGGGCAGCAAGGGAAAAATGAAAGAGTGAGTCCTGTCTGTCTTTGTGACCCCGTGGACTATACAGTCCATAGAATTCTCTAGGCTAGAATACTGGAGTGGGTAGGCTTTCCCTTCACCAGGGGAATCTTCCCAACCCAGAGATTGAACCCCACGTCTCCTGCCCTGGGAAAGAGTGGACAATTTCTTTAATGATCCTTTAGCATCAACGCTACCCACTCCTCCCTATGCAACTGAGCTGTCTACGCATGTCCCAGTTCCTCCACATGCTAATGGACTGACAGTGAAAGAATATATGTTATTCCTTGAGAGTGTTATAGTAATTAACCTAGGCAAAAATGCAGTTTTCCAAAAAGAAAGCTAGCAATAAAGCCATTAGAAAGTATTCAGAGGAGTACCCTTCAGAGCATGTGGGATATTGGTATCCTTCATCAGTTTCTGATCAAATTCACTTGTCATTTCACTAGAAACTGTAAAATATGCATATAGATTTTGTTTACTTAATAAAAATATTTGGAACTAAATACATTGGCTTAAACATCTTATTCAAATGACTTTTCTAAATGTATTTTTAAATATCAATGGCATTTAAAATGTCAATATTTTTAATAGAATGAACAATAAATACATGAGGTTGTTAAACATATACGTAAATACATAAATTTATATTTCCTCCAAACCTTTATCTCATTAGCTTTCAAGGAAATGATGTCAAAATATTTTGTGAAACAAACATATAATATTAAATTTTATAATGCCAATAAAATAACTAATAATTATATTACTCTTAGAAGAGACTAGACTAGAAGCGAAATCTCCAAAATGTAGAACAAATATATGTACTTTTTTCCTTAGCTCACATTGGATAGACATGAAACCATATATTTTAGTACTTAAGCAATATATAGTTTCACTTATTCAATAAACATTTGTTAAGAACATACTATGTGTTATTCATATACAAGGCTCTGATACTACAAAAGTGGAAAACAGACTCCTACCCTCAATCATTAATGTTCTATTGATTGCCTATTTCAATTATCTCACTTCATAAATGATCAAAAATAAAGACTCAGAATAAAGGCTTAGCCTCTCATCTCCACCCCCCCAACCATTTGAAGACTGTTCAAATTTTCCTTCAGTTTCTTTCTTTAAAAAATTGAATAAAGGATAATTTTTGTCTCACTTGATTTTCATCAAGCAAGCAGGAGGAGAAGGGGACGATAGAGTTTGAGATGGTTGTATGGCATCACTGAATCAATGGACATGAGTTTGAGTAAGCTCCTGGAGTTGGTAATGAGCAGGGAAGCCTGGCATGCTGCATTCCATGGGGTTGCAAAGAGTTGGACACGACTGAACGATTGAACTGAACTGATTTTCATATTTCAAAATGTGAATCATCTTTGAGATCCCTGCTTATATTTTCTAATTTTGTCAGAGTTTAAGTGTTGATGATTATGGTCTAATCTCACAAAATTTGAGAGTAATAATTATTCATGGTAATGTTTTTTACCTTGTCTAAACTTACCTTTGAATGACACGAAATTATATCACTCTTCCTAAGTTGAGAACTTTCTTTAGAAACAAAAACAAAGCAAAAACTAAAGCTTCATACCTATTCATATTAAAGAAAATTCATTAATATCCAGAATGTCTGAAATATTTTTACTATATGAGCAATCAGCTAACACATTTATGATTTATAGATGTAAATCACCCAAAGTATCAGAATTCCCTAGGTCTTAAGAACCACATAAAATCCGCTGAGTCAGATTATATGTGTGATTGGTGACCATGAAGTGCATTTTAAAAATATCACACCACAGAGAAAGCATCTATCGAGAATTTAACTGTTAATCCACAGATTAAAAAACATGAAATCATCCACACCCTTCCTGGAATTATTATTAATTAGTTCAGTGATTTCCTGTTTCTTGACCAGACTTTTATTTATTTTATTTATTTTTTTTATTACTGGTTATGTTTTTTTTTTAATTTTCTTTGCTTTGTTGTGTTGGTTTTGCCATACAATGACATGAAACCACCATGGGTTTACATATGCTCCCCCTCCAGGATCCCCCTCCCTCCTCCCTCCCGACTCCCTCCCCCTGGGACATCTCGGTGCACCAGCCCCGAGCATCAATCCTGGGTTGGCAATTGATTTCACATATGATAATTAACATGTTTCAATGCCATTATCCCATATCATCCCACCCTTGCCCTTGACCAGACTTTTAAATCAAGAGGGAGTAGTTTAGTTTGGTGGTCTCATTATCTGTGTACTAATTGTGATTTTCATAAGCCACTATGTATAGTGCCAAATGTTCAAAACTGCCTTTATTTTTCCTTTGATCACCTTATTAAAATATCCTCCCATTTATGTGTTCCTTTTAGACAAAAAATAAATTCATTTAGAAAAAATAAAATAATGCTAACTAAGACATTTCTCTAATCTTTTTTTTTAACCTGTTAGTTTTTTGTTTGTTTGTTTGGTCAATTCACAGTAATACCTAAAGAAACAACTCACTTTGAATCATAAATTAAATTTTTAATTTTCAGACTTTACATAGCAGTTTATCCATATTATCTATTTTGGTGTATTCCACTGGCGATATAGTGGAAGAATTCATATTGTCACTGCAGTTTCCATGTATTTTGCAACTGATGCTCCAGGTTGAGGCTCACTGCTACAAACATGAGTGACTACATGTGCTCTCTTCTTTGTTATCTGAAAGTACTAGTTATGCATTTATCCCTTTCCTTTCTACTGTTCATCTCATACAGGAATCATAACCACTTACTTGTCTACCTGCTCTGTCTTTTTTTTTTTTTTGATTGCTGTTCTAAATTCCCTGCTTTCTTTCTTATCATGAGTTTCTTCATACTAAAATTATGAAACATGCTATGGAATTTCATGAACTATATTTAGTTAGGAATCTGTCATATATTTATAACATACACTTTAATTTATTATAAGTAGGATATTTCTCACAGTGTATAGACCTAATGTCCATTAGTTTTCAAAAGTGTATTTATTGTTGATATATTTGGTAGCAGGTCCCAGGAAAATTAGCTAAAGCCCAGATAAATATGTTTATCCAGTAGTTTTATTTTTTTATTTCTCTATAATTAGATGGTACATAGGCTACAGTTTAGGCTGCAAACTGTTGGAAATGCCACATTGCTTTGGGTATGGTAAAGGGGTTCAATTATAGCACCTAGAATTTATTGTATAAAAGTTTAGTTTAGATCAGTATATATATATATATAAGGATCTTAAGCATGGTAAAGGAAACAGGAAATCTTATGTCTTAGCATTTCATGTTGTTATTTCCAGACTGTATCTGCATAAATGAACAAAGGTGGTATTTTATTTGTCAGAATAAAAAGGTAGTTTTAAAAAGGTATAGGTGAGGAAACTGAGTCATGGAGATGTTAAAAGTAATTTGCTTAAGGGCCAAGGGGCAAAGTTGTGATTGGAAATCCAAATGTATATTCTTTCTTGTGTGTGGTGTATCGTTTAACAAATACTAAGTACTGACTCAAATTTGCATAAGTGTAAAACAAAGTAATACTTAACATACTCTATCCTTGCCTAATTTTAAAGAAAAATTATATGTAGTTATTGGCTGAATAAAACAAAATCTGAAAGTATACAATTCAAAATATACATACAGATTCACGTCTGAATCTTGAACAAAAGTTCTGTTTGCATTTACTTCTGACATCAAGATTTCATATGTATTAAATAATATTTTTTAATTTAGTTGTTTTCTAAATTTGATCTCTAGATCTAATGTTTAACAGTCAACATTTCAATGTCATTCTGTGAGGAATACTGAGAAACAATAAATAAGAAAGGATAAATACTTTATTAGTACTCAGAATATTTGATTTTGTGAGAGTTCATTCTCAATGAGCAGTTACTCAGTTATAAATATTACTGTAGGGTTATAATTTTACATGCAGCCTTTGATCATTCAGTTTTCCAGAACTTACACATAGGAACAACAAAAAATTCTTTATCAGAAACATTTAAAGTAAATTTAGTTATAAATTTTCTTTTTTTCAGTAATTCTAATAAGTATTTTTGCTATTGCTTCTCATATATATGAAAAAACTGCTCACATCAAATAAACCAGGGAAAAGATAACTTGTCATAACTATTGCCAAACAAATGTTAGAAAAGAAGGTCTTGAAATCAGGGATATTTTTTCTCAGTGCTGGCAGCTGAATAGCACACAAAATAAGGTGCACATTATGGTGTCAGCTAGAGAACTGGGAGCAATCTTCGTTGGAAAGTTGTCCTAAATGCTTAGAAGAAGCAGAATTTAAAGGCTTCAAAGAGTTTGAGAGCATATGTAAAGCTTTGTGAGTTTTTAGATATTGTGTGTGTGCACGCACGCGCCAGCAGTAAACTGGTGGCTGTGTTTTGATAAATGTTGCATGATTAGCAGAATTACTGAGTAAGTGGATGACAGGATATATTTTGCTTGACACAAAGATTTTATTTAGCACATGCCATGTTGAGCTAAAAACAACATAGCTGAACGATTCTTTGAAAGATTTTCTTTGCAGCTATTCACGTTCTGTTTCTTGCTGAATTTGGGCAAGTTATCGAAGCATAGCACCAATTGATGTATCATTCAGTTTTCAACTTGAGTGTTAACTAAAGGCACTTCAAACTTTATTTCCCTTTGTAAGCCATCCAGAACTGCCAACTTTAAAAAACTTTCAATTCTGAATGAAAGCCAGAATTTGATAGGTATATTTTAGAAAACTCTAACCGTAGTGTTTTTGGTAAATTTTTTATTTCTAACATATGTAGATCACAGTTAAGTACAGATCTATCACACATTTAGTTCAACACATTTCTGAAAGAATTAATAATTGAACTGCACTAAAATATTTTGTATAAACGACATATACAAAATAATATTACATTGACTGGTAAAATCATCATCAACCATAAGTTGATATAGGTTAATTTGGATTACTTGAATTAATATTAGCTGTATAAAATAATGGTGAAAGTAGTCAAAAAATTACAAACTTCCAGTTATAAGATAAAGCAATACTAGGGATGTAAAGTACAATATGCTTAATATAATCAATACTACTGTATGTTATATATGAAAGTTGTTAGAGTGATGCTAAATGTTCTCATTATAAATCAAAATATATTTTTTCTTTTATTTTGTGTCTATATGAGGTTATGGATGTCAGTTAAACTTATTATGGTAATCATTTCTTGATGCATGTAAATCAAACCATTATACTGGATTCCTTAAATTTACACAGCACTATATATCAGTAATATCTCAATACAACTGGAAGACCTAAATTTAAAATTTCCTAATCAAATAAGAGCTTTTAAATTATTTAGATGAAATAAGATTTAATATGTAACTTACCAAGTATAAATTAATTTCCTTAAAATAGCATCCAAAATTTTTAAAAACTCAATTCAAATTAAAATAGCATGACTGTGTGGACCATTATAAACTGTGGAAAATTCTGAAAGAGATGGGAATACCAGACCACCTGCCCTGTCTCTTGAGAAATCTGTATGCAGGTCAGGAAGCAACAGTTAGAACTGGACATGGAAAAACAGACTGGTTCCCAACAGGAAAAGGAGTGTGTAAAGGCTATATATTGTCACCCTGCTTATTTAACTTCTATGCAGAGTACCTCATTAGAAACGCTGGGCTGGAAGAAGCACAAGCTGGAATCAAAATTGCCAGGAGAAATATCAATAACCTCAGATATGCAGATAATACCACCCTTATGGCAGAAAGTGAAGAGGAACTAAAAAGCCTCTTGATGAAAGTGAAAGAGGAGAGTGAAAAAGTTAGCTTAAAGCTCAACATTCAGAAAACTAAGATCATGGCATCTGGTCCCATCACTTCATGGGAAATACATGGGGAAACAGTGTCAGACTTTAATTTATTGGGCTCCAAAATCCCTGCAGATGATGATTGCAGCCATGAAATTAAAAGACACTTACTCCGTGGAAGGAAAGTTATGACCAACCTAAATAGCATATTGAAAAGCAGAGACGTTACTTTGCTAACAAAGGTCCATCTAGTCACGGCTATGGTTTTTCCAGTAGTCCTGTATGGATATGAGAGTTGGACTGTGAAGAAAGCTGAGCACTGAAGAATTGATGCTTTTGAACTGTGTTGTTGGAAAAGCCTCTTTAGGGTCCCTTGGGGTGCAAAGAGATCCAACCAGTCCATCCTAAAGGAGATCAGTCCTGGGTGTTCATTGGAAGGACTGATGTTGAAGCTGAAATTCCAGTACTTTGGCCACCTGATATGAAGAGTTAACTCATTGGCAAAGACTCTGATGCTGGGAGGGGTTGGGGGCAGGAGGAGAAGGGGACAACGGAGGATGAGATGGCTGGATGGCATCACCGACCTGATGGACATGGGTTTGAGTAGACTCTGGAAGTTGGTGATGGACAGGGAGGCCTGGCGTGCTGCGATTCATGGGGTCACAAAGAGTCGGAAATGACTGTGCGACTGAACTGAACTGAGCACAACTAAGATGTGTTTATAGTAGAAAGGAAGAAATTTATAATATTATCTTTAGCAATATTATATATACAAACCTAGCTAATACAAAATCAGGGAAAGATTAGCAATTACAAAGATTTTACCTCTCAAGACTTTACAAAGAGTATTAGAAAACTCTCCATTCACTTGTTTTGGAAAGGTTTTTCATTTTGAACCTGCTAAGTACCAGTTATTGTTTGGACCCTGGGAAATAAACTAAACTATCATGGAAAGATACTGTCGAGACAGAGCTGAGCTGGAGAGAGTTGGAACAGGTCAAAATATAACAGTCAATTTCTTAATCACTGTGGTAGTATAAGAGGCTTAACTGAAAACAGCTCCTCTGCCATCATTTCATTTTCTCCAAGAAATAGTACACGGCTGTTGCTAAAGATCTGGGCACAGCTGGAGAATATTGCCCTGATAAAGCAGCCCTGGGGGAAAAAAAAAAAAGCCTCCTCTCCTTTTATGGATTTCAGCTCAGAGAGCAGGAGGGAGAGGAAGGGCTCAGAGGGGAAACTTACCAAATCCTGAGTTAGAGTGGAAAATAGTGTCTTTTAGATTCCCCACCTTTCCCCCATGAGAAGGTATCAGAAGAGACACCTGAGAAAGACTTTGGCCAAGTGCCTTCAATAAGGAGAACTCCAAATAGAGGCAAATTGGCCTGGAATACAGATACATATGAGAATATTGTGGGCCAGAAGGACCGTAGTTCTTGATTGGTTGTGCACAAAACCTGATGTGGGAAGGCAGTTTTTCCCCATGAGACTTGCCAGGTAAAACCTTTGTAATTGCCCATAGTGGAGCCTGAAAAAAATCACACATAGGCATTTGACCTGGAACCCACTCCTTCTTAGTCACAAGAATATAAAAATAATTTCTGAGATAACAATAGAGAAATAAATTAATTCCTCATATTGATTTCACTTATTTAAAAAAATGACGTTTTTATCAAGACATATTGTCACAGATAAATGTACTTTTGCAGTTAAAGTAAAGAAACATGAATGTGAAGTAATATAACTTAGAAATATTTTGTAAATATAAGTTGATCTTAAAAAAAGAAATTATATAAAACTATATATGAATGTCAATGTGTTAATGAAATCAAGAGACTATGACTGACTTTAAATTATTCAACCAAAAAATATTGTTTCCTTCATTGAAATTTCAGGGTCAAAAATAACATGTAAGCATTAAACTAAATTCCACTTAGTGTTCAGGAGTTTCAATTATTGCTATCTGATACATTTAATAAATAAAAATGCGTGGATTTATCTCTGGGCTTTCTATTTTGTTCCATTGATCTATATTTCTGTCTTTGTGCCAGTACCATACTGTCTTAATGACTGTGGATTTGTAGTATAGCCTAAAGTCAGATAGGTTGATTCCTCCAGTTCCATTCTTCTTTCTCAAGATTGCTTTGGCTATACGAGGTCTTTTGTATTTCCATACAAATTGTGAAATTATTTGTTCTAATTCTCTGAAAAGACCTCTGGTAGCTTGATAGGAATTGCATTGAATCTATAGATTGCTTTGGGTAGTATACTCATTTTCACTGTATTGATTCTTCCAATCCATGAACACGGCACATTTCTCCATCTATTTGTGTCCTCTTTGATTTCTTCATCAGTGTTTTATAGCTTTCTATATACAAGTCTTTTGTTTCTTTAGGTAGAAATACTCCCAAGTATTTTATTCTTTTTGTTTCAATGGTGAATGGAATTGTTTCCTTAATTTCTCTTTCTGATTTCTTGTTGTTAGTGTATGGGAATGCCAGGGATTTCTGTGTGTTGATTTTGTATCCTGAAACTTTACTATATTCACTGATTAGCTCTAGTAATTTTCTGGTAGAGTTTTTAGGGTTTTCTATGTAGAGGATCATGTCATCTGAAAACAGGGAGAGTTTTACTTCTTTTCCAATCTGGATCCCTTTTATTTCTTTATCTGCTCTGATTGCTGTGGCCAAGACTTCCAAAACTATGTTGAATAGTAGCAGTGAGAGTGGGCACCCTTGTCTTATTCCTGACTTCAGGGGAAATGCTTTCAGTTTTTCTCCATTGAGGATAATGTTTGCTGTGGGTTTGTCATATATAGCTTTTATTATGTTGAGGTATGTTCCTTCTATTCCTGCTTTTTGGAACCCTGCATGCGAGACAGCAGAAGGAACACAGATGTATAGAACAGACTCGTGGACTCTGTGGATGAGGGCAAGGGTGGGATGATATGGGAGAATGGCATTGAAACATGTTAATGATCATATGTGAAATCAATCGCCAGCCCAGGGCTGATGCTCGGGGCTGGTGCACCGAGATGTCCCAGGGGGAGGGAATCGGGAGGGAAGAGGGAGGGGGGTTCTGGAGGGGGAGCATATGTAAACCCATGGCGGTTTCATGTCATTGTATGGCAAAACCAACACAATAAAGTAAAGAAAATTAAAAAAAAAAAAGGACACAGAAGTGCCTAATGCTTTGATCATTGTAAATATCATAAAAAATTGGTAAGGTTTGGTTCAGTTCAGTCACTCAGTTGTGTCTGACTCTTTGCAACCCTATGGACTACAGCATGCCAGGCCTCCCTGTGCATCACCGACTCCCAGAGCTTGCTCAGATTCATGTCCATTAAATCAATGATGCCATCCAACCTCTGTCATCCCTTTCTCCTTCTGCCTTCAATCTTTCCCAGCAACAGGGTCTTTTCCAATGAGTCATTTGGCCATACATCAGGTGGCCAAAGTATCGAAGTTTCACCTCAGCATTAGTACTTCCAGTGAATATTCAGGGCTGATTTCCTTTAGGGTTGATTGGTTTGATCTTCTTGCAGTCCAAGGGACTCTCAAGAGTCCTCCAACACTGCAGTTCAAAAGCGTCAATTCTTCGGTGCTTAGCTTTCTTTATAGTCCAACTTTCCCATCCATACATGGCTACTGGAAAAACCATAGCTTTAACTAGACCTTTGTTGGCAGAGTAATAACTCTGCTTTTTAATATGCTAAGTTGGTCATAACTTTTCTTCTGAAGAGCAAGCATCTTTTAATTTCATGGCTGCAGTCTCGCAAAAAACAGTCTCTCACTGTTTCCATTTTTTCCCCATCTATTTGCCATGAAGTAATGGGACCAGATGCCATGATCTTAGTTTTCTGAATGTTGAGTTTTAAGCCAACTTTTTCACTCTCCTCTTTTACTTTCATCAAGAGGTCCTTTAGTTCTTCTTCGCTTTCTGTCATAAGGGTGGTGGTATCTGTGTATCTGACGTTATTGATATTTCTCTTGGCAATCTTAATTCCAGTTTGTGCTTCACCTAGCCTGGCATTTTGCATAATGTACTCTGTAAGTTAAGTAAGCCGGGTGACAGTATACAGCCTTGACATACTCCTTTCCCGATTTGGAACCAGTCTGTTGTTCCATGTCCAGTTCTAACTGTTGCTTCTTGACTTGCCTACCAGTTTCTCAGAAGGCAGGTGAGGTGGTTTGGTATTCCCATCTCTTTAAGAATTTTCCAATTTGTTGTAATCCACACAGTCAAAAGGTTTGGTGTAGTCAATAAAACAGAAGGAGATGTTTTTCTGGAGGTCTTTTTCAGTGATCCAACAGATGTTTTCAATTTGATCTCTGATTCCTCTGCCTTTTCTAAATCCAGGTTGAACATCTGGATAAGGTTTGGTTGTGAGACCACAAAGAAGTGTGAGAAATAGCATCTGATTCTTATAAGATAATAAGAAAGGTCATAGTGGACAGTAAAGAAATGTGCACTTGGAATCAAATTTGTGGAGAAGGGCATTAAAAGACAAAATGAAAAATCTGAATCTTATCTGAAAAGGCAAAGTTCTGATAAATATCACACTTAAGGAAACAAAGTAATGATGTGGTAATATATATATATATATACACACACACACACACACACACACACACACACACTTGTATATGTGTATATATGTTTGTGTGTATGTCAAATAAAATTACTGTGCCAAAAATTCACACTTTTAAGTGTGAAATTCATGACTTTTATTATATTCAGAGTTTGCAGCCATCATCAGTGTTTTATTTTAGAAAATCATCACCATGAAGGAGATATTTTAGGGATAGTAATTGGTCAGCAGAATACTTGAATAGAAAAAGTTATAGCAGGTATACTAAAAGTGACAAAAAACCTAATTCAAATGAGCCTAGACATAAACTCCTATGAATTGCCAGGAAAGTTTGCACATTTATGGAAAGGTCAGGAATTCATCTTGGTTTCAGCAATCGTTGGTCTCTAGGACTTCTACGACACCAAGAATTTTAGTTTCTCACCCCTTCATCTCTGTTGACTTAATCAAACCCCTCCTCTCTCAGTGTTTCTTTTTTTTTTCTTGTATTTATTTTTAATTGGAGGATGATTGCTTGACCATGTTGTGTTGGTTTCCATACCTCAACATAATTCATTCATACGTATATATATGTATGCTCCCTCCCTCTTGAACCTCCTTCCCAAGTCCCACCCCATCCCACCCGTCTAGATTGTCACAGAGCACCAGGTTGAGCTTCCTGTATTATACAGCAACTTTGTACTTTACATAGGATAATGTATACATTTTATTGCTACTCTCTCAATTCATTCAATCCTCTGCTGCCACTGCTGTGTCCATAGTCAGTTCTGTATATCTGCATCTCTATTTCTGCCCTGTAAATAGGTTCATCAATACCATTTTTCTAGATTCCATGATGTATAGATTCCGTATGTATATGTATATGTGTGTGTGTTAATATACAATATTTGTTTTTCTCTTTCTGATTTCACTCTGTATAACGTTTCTAGGTTCATCCACCTCATTAGAATTGACTCAAATTCATTCCTTTTATGGATGAATAATATTCCATTGTATATATGTACCTTGTCTTTATCCATTCATCTGACAATGGGCATCTGGTTTGCTTCCATGTCCTGACTATTGTAAATAATGCTGCAGTGAACATTGCGGTACCTGTTTCTTTTTCAGTCATGGTTTTCTCAGTGTATATGCCCAGTTTTGGAATTGTTAGGTCATATGATAGTTTTAGTCCTAGTTTTTTAAGAAATCTCCATATTGTTTTCCAAGTGGCTGTATCAGTTTACATTCCCACCAATGTGCAAGAGGGTGTCTTTATTTCATACCCTCTCCATCATTTATTGTTTGTAAATTTTTTTGATGATGGCCATTTTGACCGGTGTGAGGCAATACCTCATTGTACTTTTGATTTGCATTTGTCTAATAATAAGCAATATTGAACATTATTTCATGTGTTTTTTTAGCCATCTGTAAGTTTTCTTCAGAGAAATGTCTGTTTATTTCTTCTGTCCATTTTTTGTTTGGGTTGTTAGATTTCTTATATTGAGCTCCATGAACTACTTATATATTTTGTAGATTAATCCTTTGCCAGTTGCTTTTTTGAAATTATTTTCTCCCATTCTGAGGACTATCTTTTCATCTCAATCCTGGGTACCTTTGCTGTGCAAAAGTTTTAAAGTTTAACTATGTCCTTTTTGTTCGTATTTCCGTTACTCTAGGAGGTGGGTCATAGAGGATCTTGTTGTTACTTGTATCAAAGAATTTCTGATCCTTAAGGAGACAAAAGAGCTATGTGCTGAAAACTATTAGACACTGATGAAAGAAACCAAATATGACATAAAAAGATGGGGAATCAATAAGAAATCAAATAAAAAAGAATCAATATTGTCAAAATAACTATACTATTCAAAGCAATCTGTGGATTCAATGTGTGTGTGCTTAGTCACTCAGTCATGTCTGACTCTTTGTGAGCCTGTGGACTGTAGCCCACCAGGCTTCTCTGTCCATGGGGATTCTCCAGGCAAGAATACTGGAGTAGGCCCCATGTCTTCCTACAGGGGCTCTTCCCAACCTAAGGGTGGAGCCCAGATCTCCCACATTGCAGGCAGATTCATTACCATCTGAGCCACCAGGGAAGCCCATAGATTCAATGTAATCCCTATAAAACTTTCAATGCCATTTTTCACAGAACTTGAACAACAACAACAACAAATTCGCAATTTGTATGGAAACACAAAAGACCCCAAAGAGCCAAAGCAATCTTGAAAAAGAAGAATGGAGCTGGAGGTATCAAACTTCCTGACTTCAAACTATACTACAAAGGTACAGTCATGAAGACAGTATGGTACTGGTACAAAACAGAAAAATAGACCAATGGAACAAGCTAGAAAGCCCAGAGATAACCCCACATACCTTTGAGTACCTTATCTTTGATAAAGGAGGCAAGGCTATATAATGGAGAAAAAATAATCTCTTCAATAAGTAGTACTGGGAAAACTGGAATCATGTAAAAGATTGAAATTAGAACACTTCCTAACACCTATCCTAGTCTATCCTAAGAAGGATAAACTCAAAATGGATTAAAAACTCTCTCACTGCTTTTCTAGAGCTTCCCTACCTTGAATGGTTTAGGGCCTCAGACTGGACACGTTTTGTATACCTTAAATTCCAGTAGAGAGACAGAGACAAAGGCCTATCTTTTCCTTTGTTTCATTAAAAAAAAAAAAAAAGTGAGAAGAAGAACTTTGGGTAATGTGTTAGCAGTGGTAGGACTTATCCATGGTAGATGAAAGTAATGAGGAGATAGGGAGCAGCATCATGTAAGAAAATGAGAGAACTCACAAAATCTTCATGATAAAGTGAGAGAAGGAGCAACTTTGAGATCAAATAGTAGGTAATAGATAGCTCAGTTGAACTGATAAGTTGTTTCCGTGTCATGAACTGATGACATGGTGAAATGTATGCATGAATACACAAAATACAAGAGTTATTGTTAGCTGTTAAAACATTTTTTTAGCTTTTCTTATGGAGGAAATGTCTTAGCAAGTAAATGTCTACATCATTAAAAGAAGCACTGATCACCGAGTTGGTTGGTTTGTCAAATTCCTGGAAATCAAGGAAAAAATTACTGAACTGTTTAGAAAACCTGAAGTTAGAATTTGAGTTTAAAAAGAATGAGTTTAGGATATAGTTACCAGTGACAAATAACTATAATAATGATAGAGAAAAAATAAAATTACAGTCATAAAGTTGTGTAATTAATAAGTATATTCAATTAAATAGCATTAAACAGGTATATCAAATAATGTCAAAGTGATCAATTTAAGTAATGAGTTATTGTATTGGGGTCTTTTGGCTTGACATTTAGAAATGATTATGAACAACTAGTAACATCTAATTTGCTAGTCATATAAAAATTAAGAAATTGACTAAAATATTTTGAAAATATATTATCCCAGAATGTTCAATATATTTTTTAAAACTTAAATTTACTTTTAACATATAAAATGTGGTCACAATACAGATCTTAATTTTAAAAAATCTAAGTAATTTTGTAACCTATGGAGGCTGCAGGGAGCGTGAGATATGTTATTTGCACACAAAAAAGTGGATTCACAAGTATGTTTGACATTGATTGCAACTGCTACCTAATTTTGTAACAGAAATGAGAAAATAGGAAAAATATTTTGGTAGTGCATTTTCTGAACATTATATCTTATACATAAAGTAACAACTCAGAAAATATTCCTAAATTGAGCTTAATAGAATGAATTGGTATGAAACTACATATGAATGTCAATGCACTGAAGGAAACAAAGGAATCTGACTGCTTTTTAAAATTACTCTACAAAAACATACTGTCTCTCTAAATGAAATTTCAAAGCCAAAAGTAACATGTGGTGATTAGCATATATACTAAATTCCACTTAGTGTTTAACAGTTTTACATCATTGCCATTTGATTCATTTAATAAATAAAAATGAAAATAAATGCCTGCTACTTTGATCATTCTTTGCAAAATATTTAGCTTATTTTCTCAAGTCCTCACTTTGCTTTGAGCATTTGTAAAAAAAATGATTTTTATATTCAATTGCATTGGAAAATATGCTATTATAATTTTGTCTTGTTAAATCTGTATTTACAAGTGTTGCTATTTATGTCAAATTTGCTTGTTTCCTTAGCACTTCTTTATTTAAATAAAAAACAAACAGCTTCTTTTATCCACTTATCTAAATTTTCATCTATGTAGTGCCAAAGCATAAAAATTTAACACTTTTGAATTGATGCAGGCTGCTTCCAAGTGGAAAATATGCACATAAAGGGCAAAGCAATTTATTCTTCATTGAGAAATTTAAGTGGAAGAGAGGTGGGAAATCCTACTATTTTGTTCAGATCTGCATAAGCAATCTGACCACATGACAACAAGCATCTACCGCTGCTTTACACAATCAGGCCAGCTCTTGTTCAGGATGTACACTTCGGAAATCTTTAAAATAGGGATAGGGAAGGACTGGAAAGTCAGATATAGAGTGGACTTGTGGACACAGTGCAGGAGGGAGAGAGTGGTACGAAAGGAGAAAGAACCATCAACATATATACACTGCCATGTGTAGAGCAGATAGATGGTGACAAGTTGCTGTATAACACAGGGAGCCTAGCAGGGTGCTCTCTGAGGACCCAGAGGAGTAGGATGGGGGAGGGGAAGGAGACTCAACAGTGAGGTGACAAATGTATAATTATGGCTGATTTCAACTGTTGTATGACAGAAACTAACACAACATTGTGGAGCAATTTTCCCCCAATTAAAAATAAATGTTAAAAAAATGGGGATATCTTAGTGAGTGTATGTGTACTCAGTCATGCCCGATTCTTTGCAGGCCCCACGGACTGTAGCCTGCTAAGCTCCTCAGCCCAGGGAATTTTCCAGACAAGAACACTGAAGTGGGTTGCCATTTCCTACTCCAGGGAATCTTCCTAACCCCGGGGTCAAACCCGTATCTCTTGCATCTCTTGCATTGGCAGGGGCATTTTTTACCACTAGCGCTACCTGAAGTTCCCACTGCTTAAAAGTTGTTCTTGCTTCAGGAACACTTCAGAATTGTGGAAATTCTGACCTTTTAAATTTTCTATTGTTGATTTTATGTTCAGGTGAAGCATGGCTAAAGGGAATAAAAGATATGCCAGGAAGCAAGCCACTTACCATACATTAGGATAGTCTTTTTACAATACAATTATCTTGATCTGTAAGTTCCTGTGAGGTGTTAGGACATGGAGTGGAGAAATACATTCCCCGCTAATTCAAATATGATTTAAGGAGTCTCGAGTATGTATGTAAAATGGCAATTTTCTTGTGATTCTCTCAATTCACAAGAAAACAATAAATAATACCGTGAATTAGGAATGATGACACTTATCATCACATAAAGTGATTAGGCTAGATCATCTCCAGGTTTATTTGTTTTGATATTTTACTTTTTTGATTTAATTACATTCAGTCAGTAAAAGGCAGTTCTGTAGTCAATTCAGGATTATGCAGTTATATATACTGTATTTCCAAAGTTATTCCAGAGTTATAAACCAGAATTACATGATCTATATGCACCAAAATTTCTTTAGAGGTTCCAACTGAAAAAAGACTTTAATCAGCTTAGTTGACTTCAATGTTTTTTAAAAAGGCAAAAGGCCGAGAGAGTCTTATGAAACTGTTATGTATCCATATCAAAATGTTTCAGAAATGCACCGCTGTTACATATAAAAAAAAAACACTTTGGTTACACTTTGGAGTCAAGACGTTAAAATGTACAGCTTGTAAGACTTTAGTTTAATGGGCTGTCAACTGCCCAGGCAGCTGCAGTACAAAGCTATGTGAGTCTTTAATCTTCAATGAAAAAAAAAAAAAGTAAAGAGAATAAATTCAGCTATTAGCTTGAAGGTAAAAACAAATGAAAAGAGAAGGTGAAAGAAAACAGTATTAGAATGACTTAGTTTTTTATTAGAAATAGGAAATTATGTTATCAATATATGATATATGGTAAGTTGTATGTGTATATAAATGAATGCATAGTACCATTTTCTAAGAATGAATTCCATAATAAAGTTAAGTTATTATTAGCCACAGAGCTGATTTATAATTCTCAACATTTTACTAAAATATTTCTTCTGAGCATGATTAGATTAAATCATGGTTGATTATTTGATTTTTTACTTGTAAAGAGATATAGTTTTTCACTTTTATAACCAGCAGATCTCTTGCATAGTTTTGATACAGATATAAGCTATCAGTGGAGGAGGAAATGGCAACCCACTCCGGTATTCTTGCCTGGGAAATCTCATGGACAGATGAGCCAAGCAGGCTACATTCCAAGGGGTTGCAAAGAGTCAGACATGACTGAGTGACTGAGCACATGTGCATAAACTACTAATAATTATATCAAAGATTAATTTTGAAATCCTTGTGATAGAGATTCCTGGCTTCTTTTTAAAGATCTTTAAAAAGATCTTTAGGTCTTTATTCCACATGAGATTATCCAGCTTTTTAAAATGTATTTGTTGTTATTCAGTTGCCCTCTTGTGTCTGACTCTTTGCAACTCCATGGACTGCAGCATGCCCGGCTTCCCTGTCCCTCACCATCTCCCGTAGTTTGCCCAAGGTCATGTCCATTGCATCTGTGATACCATCTGGTCATCTCTTCCTCTGATGCCTTCTTCTCCTTCTACCCTAATCTTTCCCAGCATCAGGGACTCTCAGTGAGTCAGCTGTTTGCATCAGATGACCAAAATTCTGAAGCTTCAGCTTCAGCATCAGTCCTTCCAATGAGTATTCAGAGTTGTTTTCCCTTAAGATTAATTTATTTGGTCTCCTTGCTGTCCAAGGGACTTTCAGGAGTCTTCTCCAGTACCACAGTTCAAAGGCATCAGTGCTTTGATGGCCTGCCTTCTTTACGGTCCAGCTCTCAGATCCATATATGACCATTGGAAAGACTATAGCCTTGACTATAAAGACCTTTGTCTGCAGGGTAATGTCTCTGCTTTTCAACACAATGTCTAGGTTTGTCATAGCTTCCTCCAAGATGCTATTGCCGTCTGGTTTCATGGCTGCAGTCACCATCTACAGTGATTTTTGAGCTCAAGAAGAGGAAATCTGTCACTTCTTCCACCTTTCTGCCTTCTATTTGCAATGAAGTAATGGGGCTGGATGCCATGATCGTATTTTTTTAATATTTAGTTTTAAGCCAGCTCTTTCACTCTCCTCCTTCACCTTCATCAAGAGGCTCTTTAGTTCCTCTTTGCTTTCTGCCATTAGAGTGGTATCATCTGCATTTCTCCTGAGGTTCTTGATATTTCTCCTGCCTATCTTGATTCCAGCTTATAACTCATCCAGCTCATGATGTGTACTTAGTATATAGGTTAAACAAACAGGGTAACAGCAGACTCCTTTTGTACTCCTTTCTCAAACTTGAACCAGTCAGTTGTTCCATACAGGGTTCTAACTGTTGCTTCTTGACTTCCATACAGATTTCTCAGGAGACAGGTAAGATGATCTGGATTTCCCATTTCTTTAAGAGCTTTCCACCATTTACTATGATCCATACAGTCAAAGGCTTTGGTATAGTCAATTAAACAGAGGTAGATGTTTTTTGTGGAATTCCCTAGCTTTTCTCTATGATCCAGCAAATGCTGGGAGTTTGATCTATGGTTTCTCTTCCTTTTCTAAACCCAGCTTGGACATCTGGAAGTTCTTGTTTCGCATAATGCTGATACCTAGCATGCAAGATTTTAAGCACAGCCTTACTGCATGGGAGATGAGTACAACTGTCTGATGGTTAGCACATTTTTTAGTACTATCCTTCTTGGCAATTGGGATGAGGAGTGACCTTTTCCAGTCCTGTAGCCACTGCTGGGTCTTCCAGATTTGCTGACATATTGAATGCAACACCTAGACTCTATCATCCTTTAGAATTTTGAATAGTTTTATTGGAATTCCATAGCACCCATTTGCTTTATTAAGAGCAGTGCTTCCTAAGGCCTACTTGACTTCGCTTTCTAGAATGTCTGGCTCCGGTTAACTGATCACACCATCATAGTAATCCAGTTCATTAAGGTCTTTTTTGTACAATTCTTCCATGTATTCTTTCCATCTCTTCTTGATCTCTTCAGTGTCTACTAGGTCTCTACTCTTTCTGTCCTGTATTGTGTCCATCTTTGGTCAAAATGTTCCCTTGATATCTCTAATTTTCCTGGAGAGATCTCTAGTCTCTCCCCTTCTGTTATTTTCTTCTAGTTTTATACACTCTTCACTAAAGAAGGCCTTCTTCTCTGTCATGCTGTTCTTGGGAACTCTGCTTTTAGTTGGATGTACATTTCCCTTTCTTCCTTGCCTTTCATTTCTCTTCTTTCTTTAGCTACTTGTAAAGCCTCCTCAGATAACCACTTTGCCTTCTTACTTTTCTTTTTCTTTGGGATGGTTTTGTTCACTGCCTCCTGTGCAGTATTACGGACCTCTGTCCATAGTTCTTCAGGCATACTGCTTATGAGATCTAATCCCTTGAATCTATTTGTCACCTCTACTGCATATTCATAGGGGATTTGATTTAAATTGTACCTGGCTGGCCTAGTGGTTTTCCCTGCTTTCTTTAGTTTAAGGCTTAATTTTGCTATGAGAAGCCAATAATCTGAGCCACAGTCAGCTCCAGGTCTTGATTTTGCTGACTGTATACAGCTTCCCCATCTTTGGCTGCAAAGAATGTAATCAATTGGATTTCAGTATTGACCATTTAGCGATGTCCATGTGTAAAGACATCTCTTGTGTTTTTGAAAAAAGCTATTTGCTTTGACCAATGCATTCTCTTGGCAGAATTCATTCAACCTTTGCCCTGTTTCATTTTGTTCTCTAAGGCCAAACTTGCCTTAGAGAATTTGCCAAACTCCAGATATCTCTTGACTTCCTACTTTTGCATTCCAGTCCCCAATGTTGAATAGAATATCATCATCAACAACCACATCAATGATGAATAGAACACCTTTTTTGGTGTTAATTTTAGGAGGTCCTGTATGTCTTCGTGGAACTGATCAGCTTCTTCAGCATCAGTGGTAGTAGCATAGACTTGAATTATGGAGATGTCGAATGGCTTGCCTTGAAAACAAACTGAGATCATTGAGTTATTTTTGAGGTTGCACCCAAGTACTGTATTTTGTACTCTTTTGTTGATTATGAGGGATACTCCATTTCTTCTACAGGGTTCTTGTCCAGAGTAGTAGATATAATGATTATCTAAATTGTTTGCCCATTCTGGTCCACTTTAGTTCACTCATTATGTCCAATTTACCTTGATTCATGGACCCTAACATTATAGGTTCCTATGCAATATTGTTATTTGAAGCATTGGACTTTACTTTCATTACAGGACACATCCACAACTGACTGTCATTTCTGCTTTGGCCCAGTTGTTTCATTCTTTCTAGGCTCTTAGTAGTTCTCTGCTCTTCCCCAGTAGTACATTGGACACCTTCAGACCTGGAGGGCTCATCTTTTGGTGTCATATCTTTTTGTTCTTTAATACAGTTCATGAATTTCTCATGGCAAATATACTGGGGTCATTTACCGTTCCCTTCTCCAGCAGATCACATTTTGTCAGAACTCTGCTATGACCTATCCGTCTTGGATAGCCCAACATGGCATAGCTCATACATATAGCTTCATTGAGTTACACTAGCACCTTCACCATATCAAGGCAATGGTCTGTGAAGGGGATTTACATACTTATTTCTAACTAATTCTTTCTTTTGATTCTAAGTCCATGCTTTAGATTGGCTTAGTAATTAATGAATTATTATTAATTTTCTTTTGCTGCTATTCAGTAGGTCCTTGTTGCTACTGGGAACACACAGTGTATAGCTCAGGGAACTCTACTCAATATTTTGTATTAACCTATTATAAAATATTGGAAAAGAATCTTCAAAAGAATGAATATATTTGCATGTATAACTTAATCACTTTACTATACATTTGAAATTAACATAACATTGTTTATAAACTATAATCCCAATATAAATAAAAATTACATTTAAAAAACTTTCTAGGTACATATTCCAAGATAAGCTGGCTTTTTTTTCAAAATAGCGTTGATATTCTATTGGTAATCATCTTTTCCAGTTTATTTTTCAAATTTATATTTCTTCATTTTATCATAATGTATGAATACCTTTGTAGTTTTAATTTAAATTTGACTTTTAAAGACATGCATAGATTTTGAGCATTAAGTTCACAAGGTAACTTCATCCCCTATACAAATTTTCTTCCTAGACACAATTCCAACATATTTGAATAACATGTTTGATAACTTGTTTGCAGTTCACTGTAGAGTTAGATGGATGGATAGGAGAATGAATGGATAGGTGGATGAATAAAGAAAAAGAGAGACTGATTTTTGATCAAAGTAAAGTTTAGTTCTCTTAATTTTATAACCAGAAGACTCAAATGTGCACTCAGACTTTTTTTTCTTCTCCATATCTTTTAGACTGTTTAACATATATATACATACACACACACACACATATATTTTGCAGCTCTACCTTCTCAACAACAGAAAAGCCATTGATATACTTCTAGGTCAGTGCTACCCATCAACCTTGTTCTGTTTCATGGCTCCATGGTGTCTTCTACTATGACCAGAGCATGCTGTAGTTAATAATCTCTATTCATGAATATTTATTGTTATTACCTTTAAGCAGTATTGGGAATTTTTTCTTCCTAACTTACTGCTAAAATTTCCTTGGTCAAATTCTTAACCATTTCCCAAATACTTATGCACGTTTCCCTAATTCTCATTTGTGTTTCTAATGCCTCTTCTGAATTTCTGTATTAAAAAAATCTCTCACTTCAGTTCAGTTACATATTTATGTGCAATTCTAGTGGTGAGTTCTTTGTCAGCAACTACATTTCTAAAATACTATAGACTACTAGGGAATGTATGTTGAGATCAAATATAAATGAATAAATAAACTTCTCATTACCAAGTTACCTTTGTTTAATTGTCAGATAAAATGTTTTATTCATTTGCTCCTAGTTGATACTGTCAGTATTAACCATTGTTTTATTATTTTTATTTTTACATTTATGAGTAGCCTCCTTCATTTTCCTATCATTTGTGGATTCATTCAGAACCAGTCAAGCCAGAGGCCAGATAAAGTAGGCTGAGTCAGACTGGATTGTCTGCCCAGAAAGTCATAAGAGTATTAGATGAGACAGTCACACAGCTATGTATGTATAACTTTTCATATACTGTATTAAGGAAATCCAGAAAATTGTAGTAATATATAATGAGGAGACCTAATTTAATATATTACATAGTTACCATATCATGCAGAACCTTGCAAGTTAAAATATTTGGTCTTTCTCTATATTAACAGCATCGAGATCTAGTTAAGGTTTTCACAATGGAGTGACATACTCTGATTTTCATTTTGAATAATAACTCGAGTTGTAATATATATAATGAAAAGGATAAGAGTGAAGGTAAGGATGAAGGATGATGTTGCATCAGTACAAGAAAAATGATATGGTAGCTGGATCACAAATAATGAAGATGGAAACAGTGAGTTCATACATTTGGGATAAAATTGGCAATACAATCTAGGATTAAATACTAGTCTATAAAGGAAAGTGAATTGGCAAGGATTAGCACTGCATTTCGCATTTTGGCTTCAACTTCTGAACAGAAGAGAGCAAACACTGGTTGCATGGAAAAGATAATGAGCCCAGATATATTGGTGAGTTTTGGGTTCCTTTCAGACATTCAAGTTTGTAAATGCTTAATAAGCCAGTTAGATTTGCTGGTCTGGAATTTAGCAGGTTCTAATATACTTGAAAGATGTTTGAAGACTAGAAAACTTCAACTTCAAGAAATTTAAAAAAAAATCAAAGTAATGAAAAATGATTAATGGAGCACAATTTGGTATGTGGGCAAAATGAGTTACATAATTTTAAAGCTATATTATTTTCCTAACACAGCAGATAATTATCAAATAAATCTACATAGAACATACAGAGACAGTTAAAATGGTGTTTTTAGTGCCTGAATTTTTGACATGGATAATTCATATTTAAAATTTTGAAGTTTATTGTTATTTGATTAGTTTTCAAAACAAGTTTTAACCCATCTTATATAGTCCCTTCCTTATTACTTTTCATTCCGTGAATATAACTCTTCGTGAATACAAGACGGTTTTAATTCATTTAAAAGTGAGAGAATTATATGCCAGAACTTGATTTAGAAATTTGTGGATGATTCCGTCTCTATGTTAACTTTTATTTGAGAACTAAATCCATATA
The DNA here is from genome assembly GCA_007570785.1 of Antilocapra americana. Taxonomy (NCBI): domain Eukaryota; kingdom Metazoa; phylum Chordata; class Mammalia; order Artiodactyla; family Antilocapridae; genus Antilocapra; species Antilocapra americana. Next base: position 10,232,133 of record ML663008.1, on the reverse strand, counting down.
AGGGCAGTGTCTTTTTACTTCATGTAGAGTAGCATTTCAAAGATACATTTCTCAAGGCAGAGCTTTGATGCCTACTCTGAACCAGCTGGGCTGGATGAAGCACAAGCTGGAATCGAGATTACTGGAAGAAATATCAATAACCTTAGATATGCAGATGACACTACCCTTATGGCAGCAAGCAAAGAAAAACTAAAGAGCCTCTTGATGAAAGTGAAAGAGGAGAGTGAAAAAGTTGGCTTAAAACTCAACACTCAGAAAACTAAGAAAATGATATCCGGTACCATCACTTCATGGCAAATAGATGAGAAGCAACGGAAACAGTGAGAGACTTTATTTTTGGAACTCCATAATCACTGTAGATGGTGACTGCTGCCATGAAATTATAAGATGCTCTTTGGAAGGAAAGTTGGGACAACCTAAACAGAATATTAAAAAGCAGAGACATTACTTTGCCAAAAAATTTCCATGTAGTCAAAGCTATGGTTTTTCCAGTAGTCCTGTATGGATGTGAAAGTTGGACTATAAAGAAAGCTGAGCACCAAATAAGTGATGCGTTTGAACTGTAGTCTCAGAGAAGACTCTTGAGAGTCCTGTGGACTGCAAGGAGATCCAACCAGTACATCCTAAAGGAAATCAGTCCTGAATATTCATTGAAAGTACTGATGCTGAAGCTGAAACTCCAATACTTTGGCCACCTGATGCGAAGAACTGACTCATATGAAAAGACCCTGATTCTAGGAATGATTGAAGGCAGGAGGAGAAGCGGATGACAGAGGATGAGATGATTGGAGGACATCACTGACTTAATGGACATGAGTTTGAGTAAACTCTGGGAGTTGGTGATGGACAGAGAGCCCTGGCATGCTACAGTCCATTGGGTCAAAAGAGTCGGACATGACTGAGTGACTGAGCTGAACCAGCAGAAAGGAATTTTATTCAGAAGTCTGAAGTACCCTTTCCCTCATGTTATTTCTAACTGCTGTTTCATGCTAGCATCCCTCTGCAGGAAGCATCATAACACTCTGAATTGTCCACTTGATATAATGTAAAAATTTAAATGATAAAAACTGCCAAATAAATAGATGTCTAAAATGTCAAAAAATAGACTAGCCTTTTGCATTGTACAGTTTTCCACACACATACAGCTTCCATTCAAATTGTTGATCAAGCTACATTAATTTGTTCTAATTTTATCTCAATGCTCTGCATGGTGTCTATTTAATATTTGATATCATAAGGAGGTAATCTTTTCATTTAAGGTTTTATTCACTTATATTTCAAGTTCATTTTAATGTTGTATTTCATTTATAGGAATAATTTTTCCCATCTTAATAGGTGATTCCATTTTAAATTTCAAATAGGAAAAAATACAATTAACTCTTATTCAGAGTAATAGGATTTGTATTTAAAAACATACCATTTAGATAGGAAAGCTTTGTGCTTTTTCTTAAATTATATATATTAAGTCTCCAAGGAAAGAGATGTCAGCTAACATCTTAATGTTCTGGTGTACAAGTTGTAGATTTGATCAAAATTTCAGTCATTTGAATTTAAAAATACACACAGTGAGATTTATAACAGAAAATCTAGAGCTGAATATGTTCAGAATAATAGGCAATAATAATAAAAATGAGAGTGCATTCTTGGAATAAAAGGGATAAAGAGTCAATCATTTTTGTTTTAAGTCTCTCTGGCTGTCTAAAAGTGACAGAATTCACTTTTCTTGAAGAGGACTGTAAACATCAAGGGTTAGAATTATGAGAAAATGAAAAGTAAGAAAGGCAAGAGCAGGCACTGAGCAAAGCTTTACTGATTTGCATTCTACTTAGAGTGTTCAAAGCTCATTCTACTTAGAATTATTCACTGCTATCTTTTCAGTCTCCTTCCTTTCCTTACTCAGTTCTTCTCAATACCTGTCCATCTCCTCTTTTAATGCCTAAAATGCACCCTTACTAGATGTTTTAAACTGATCCTTGTTGTGTTTGTGACAGAAAATGTAGACATAGATGATTTTGACATCCTAAGAAGAAAATAAGCTCTAACACTTCACAGTATTAATGAAAATAGCCAGAAGTCAGTTCATGATAGATTTATTCATTTGTTTAATATTGTAACCATTTACATGCCAGGCTTCATTCTAGATTCATGGGATATATTTGACGAGTCAAACAACAGTGTACACAACAGGCTTTAAATTGTAATATGACATAGAAAGTAATGTTTAAGTATTTCCTGGATATATAATAGGCAAATATCATAATAATCCCTATAGTGACTAATGTAGCTTATCTTTAGTAGGCAAACTTGAGTGGCAGCATATTCAGACACCATTGTGAGGTCTTCAATGCCAGGTGACTACTGTCAAAAAAAGGGGGAAATACACACATTTTCAGGCATATGTAGTGAATATGTGTATGTTGTCTCAAAATCCATGCAGAAGTTACCAGATAACATCCAGTCATGATTGTTTGAAATAGTATTTTCAACCATTTTATAAATCCTTGCTTTAAATACATTTGGGCTTAAAAAAAATTAAGGCTGTCATCTCTTTTCATAGTCTAAAACAGAGTGTTTTGTATGAGAATATTGAGGACAGATTGCATGGTTCAGGGGGTGGGAGGAAGAATATTTGGCTGTATATATTCTTAGGTTGTTCTTGAGGCTTGTGAAAAGCAACAGGAAGGAGAGAGGAAATCATGGGGACAAAAATCTTAAAAAATATTTACAGTGTCAGTAAAATACAGCATGGGGCTCTGTGCTTTTGTTATGTTGTAGAGAAAAATGTTTAAGAAGACATACATTTATGTGAACTGCTGAGTTTTTCTGACAATTTTTATTTATTTTACCTTACAAGTGTAAACAAAATAAAATAAATATTATGCTTGTTATTACTGTAGCATTGGCAGGGATGGATCTTATGAATATTATTACATCTCAGATTTTGGTGTTTGGTCCATGGAAGAAAATTGGTCAAGTTCAACTCTTAAGATTATGCAAGCCAAAGAAGAATTACTTTCCCATCACATCATCCTTCTTAGTTGAAATGCACTAAAGTAACCTCATTTCTCTGCTGATGATAAGCAAATTAACTCACAGAATAAATGCTTTACTGAATGCCCATCAAGTGACTAATTCACCTGATAGTATCAGGACTGAAATTCAGTAGACAGAAGACAGTTATTTGAGTAAGATATTATAGAGAGGATGTTGGTACTCCACCGAGATCCTCATCCTCCATTTAATGTAAGTACTGGCTGCTAATGCTCATAGATGCTCCCCTTTACTAGATAATTGCTTCTGCCAACAGAAGCCACATTTTTGTTGGTAGGTTCCACACTCACCCACCTGTTCTGAAGGCAATCTCCATCCAATGAACGAATTGTATAAGGGTATCTTTGCTTCAAAAGGGCAAAACTTTGCAGTACAATTTGTATTTTGGGAGTCCCTTCCTTCTTCATAGTTCAAACTAAGGCCAGCTTTGATTTGAGTTAATATCCTTGGTGGACCCCTAACCTTTATCCTTTACCCACTTCAGGTTTTTGTGTTTTTTTTTTTGTTTTTTAGGAAAAACATTCCCTTACTATATCACTATGATTTGGGTTTTGCTCCTAGAGAAATGAACTAAGGCAGACTTAGTTAGGCAGAATATTAGTTAAGATATTATGAGCTTTTGAAGCACTCTTACTTTTACCTTCTTTGTACCTTCAAATTATTACATAAGTAGTGGGCATGGAACACTTTCTTAAGTCTTCTCTTATCTTCTCTGTTTCCTGGTATGATGATGTGAAGATTTCTCAGAAATCACCACCTATCTGACTTACTCATAGAGCAAATGTTCTATTTTGGGGTGGGCAATTTTTTTCTATAAAGAACCAGATAGAAGATGCTTTTGTCCTTACTTGTCATGGCACTTTAATCATATAGCTATGATTTTGTATTATGAAAAGAGCCATTGATAATACATAAGCAAATGGACAGTCTCTATTCAAAGAAAACCCTACAAACAAAACAAGATGACTGGATTTGACCACAGCTTGCTGACCCATGTTCCGTGAAATCAATCCAATGTACTTAGTCTGAATCATCAAGGGTTGTTATGCCTTGGTACATTTTATGAAGCACCAAGATTAATTATGTTAAAATCCACAATTTGATGTTATGTTTCATTTCCTTTCATTAACTATATTTAAGCACTTTTTTTCTCTTTTGTATTCTTAAATTGTAGCTCTATTATTATACTGGTTTGAATATCTTTGCTACTGTATTTCTTTAATTATTCTAGTTTTTTGTTTGTTTTTGTGCTCTATCTTTGCTAAAGTTTTCATTGTTCTCCGTTCTTGGTTGTTCTTGCATTGAAAAAAGATTAAATCCCTCTGGAAGTACAGTGGTGTAGGTAGATTAAGAACGAGCTGAAGAATTATTTTCCCAGGAAAAAGAAAAAACTCCACTATTTTGTGTTTATAGTATACGCTATTCCAACTGCTCACCCCCTATTTTTTATGGATCAAAATTATTAATTCCTTAAGGTTGTTGCTAGGTTTATAGTACAGTAACTGTTTATTGTCATATATTCATATAGTATTTTGGTACTCTGTGTGTATGTATGCATGTTAATTGCTCAGTAGTGTCTGGCTTTCTGGGACCCCATGGACTATAGCCCCCCAGACTCCTCTGTCCATAGAATTTTCCAGGCAAAAATACTGAAAGTGTATTGCCAGTCCCTTCTCTAGGGGATCTTCATGACCCAGGGATTGAACCCTAGTCTCCTTTATTGTAGGCAGATTACTTGCCATCTGAGCCATCAGGGAAGCCCCTCATACATAACAGCCATCAATAAATATTGGATGAACAAATTAATCATTAAATCACTTGACCTGTATGGATTCCTATTCAGGGGCTGTTGATGTATTGGGACAAGTCTTCCAGACTATTCTGTCAAAAGGATATAAAGTTAATATTTTAGAAAATAATAGTTTTACTCCTCATTTGTATTCAGAAGTCAGTCATCAAAATCCTTAAAAAATATGTTCTATAAATGTATTTTATTCCTGTTTCCAAGAGCTGTTAATTGGATGAACCATTATTTCTATTATTGCTACACAGGCTTATTTTTGGCAGGTTAATCTGTGAATAAACAGGTTCTGCTGAGTTTTCATTGTTATTTATTTCACAAATAATATTTGGTCTTTTATTGGTAGTGATGGTGCACCATACATTTTCATATTCTTTTTAGCTAGAAATGTAAACAAATATTAGTTGTTTGAAATTCTGACATTGTGAGAAAGCTATAAGTTAGTTTATTCTCCTCCTCTGCTTCATTGTCCTTCTCCTTCCTTTTGTGAGAGTAAAGTTGTAGAAGATATCTAAGATGATGATACAAAACTAAGGAAGTAGTTCAGTGGAAAAAAATGAAAATTCTAATTCAACTTGAAAGTGTGTCTGTAATTATCACTTGAAAATATTTAGCATATTTGCATCATTTGACATCCTATATATCTTCTTTCCAACAAATTGTTTTTAAGCTTCTTGATGGATGTTAAATTATTAAATAAAAATTTCTCCCATGTTTTTATCCTGATTCATATATTTTAAATATATGAAATATGTCTAAGCTAATATAAGAATCAAAGAAATCTGAAATAAAAATGGTATTATAAAACTTTGCAAGTCACAGTTTGATAACTGCTTACTTTTATAATATAGTATTTCATATAATGAGCTACTTTCATGCTGTTCTCTGACTAATTTATTTCCATAATGAAGTACATATTGACAACTCTTTAGGTGTTACTTGTTTCAGATGCCAACAGTTTGAAAAGAAGGTAGAAAATACAAAGATAAATAAAACATAAGTTCTTCTCTAGAGGAATTTAACATCAGAGGGAGAAAGAAAGGTGAAAAAAAAAAACAATTCTAAACTAAGGCATAAATGAGTGATTGGACATATTTATGAATAGAAAATTATGAAGATAAGATATTGAAGAGAATACATCAAGTTGAGAAATCAAGAAATCTAAAGAAAATACTGTTTAAACTTCATCTAGAAAATGAGGAAAATTTCTTCAAGTAGTGATATTTGAGAGGGTATATGAGGTAAAATGGTGACCATAAATTAAATCAGAGAAGCACTTCAACCTGAAACCTATTAAGAAGCAGTATTAAAATAGTTTAGCATTGAAATGTATATTTGCAAGATTAGAAGTTCAAGAATGATAGTATAAGGAATTCCACACTTTCTCCTCAGAGCAACAACCCTAATTGATGAAAATATAGGAAAAAAAATTTACAATCTCTTGAAATTTTTCTAAAGACATACAAGTAGAGAAACATTTATATAAGAAAAGCTACCAAGTCTCAGTGAGAACAGTGAGATTGTTTCATTTGAACCATGACCTCCCTTGGTCTCCCCAGCAGTCTGGCTGAAGGTTTGTAGTCAAGAAGAGTAATTACCTCTCTCCACAGCTCCTAATCTAGGGCTTGGTTTCTCCCTGGGAAGGGTAGGACACTACCAGTGCCCGTCCTATCCACCACCCCCAATCCAGCTCCATGTTACAGAAGTCCAATTCCAGATAAGAGCAGCTGAGACATCCAGGGCTTTCTTATTCCATCCATCCCTCACTTAAAAGATGAAATCTCAGGCCTTCCTTGATAGTCCAGTGGTTAAGAATCTGCCTTCCAATGCAGGGATCAATCAGGTTGAGGAAGGAGATCCCACATGCCACGGAGCAGCTAAGCCCATGTGCTGCAACTACTGATCTCACACACCAGAGAAGCCCACATGCCACAGATACAGAGTCCATACACTCTGGAACCTGTGTGCTGCATCTGCAGAACTCACACGCTCTGCAACCCACACACCATAACTACAGAAGCCTGCACATGATGACAATGAAGAGCCCGCATGTCTCCACTAAGACCTGATGCAGTCAAACAGAATTAAAAGAAAGATGGAATTTCTACTCTAGGGATGGTAGGCCAGGAGCACTGGACCTTAGTCATTCCAGCTCATCTGTAGGGAAACAGTTCCACTCTGGGACAGCCAAGCTGGGAATAGAAGCTACCTTCCCTCCAAATAATAAAAAAAGCCAACAATTCAATTAACAAAATTAGCAAAGGATCTGAGTAGACATTTTGCCAAAGATGATTTGCAAATGGTCAATAGATGCAATAACAGATGCTCAGTATCATTAGCAATTAAGTTACTAGGAATGTACAGACTGTAGGCTCGCCATGTAAATCCTCGGTACTATGAAGTTTGAAAATTATAATTTGATTAAAATGCAAAAGGGCATAAATATCATCTGAAACTATCAAGAAGGATTCATAACATAATAATTTATTTTATATATATTTATTTATCCATCTTTCCTTGAGCATGTAAATAATAAAACACTGATTAAAGATAAAGTTTTCATTAGGGAAAACTTCAGTTATATTTATTGGATATTTCTAGAGAAGGGAATGGCAACCCACTCCAGTATTCTTGCCTGAAGAATCCCATGGACAGAGGAACCTGGCAGGTTACTACAGTCCATAGGGTCACATACAGTCAGACACAACTAATACTTTATACTTTATTGGAGATTTAAAGGGTGACCAAGAGCTAGGCATGTATAAGGAGGGTCCTAGTATATTTAAAGCCTGGACAGTGGGCCTAGAAAACTGTGATAAAATATGGTATGTAGAAACCCCAAATGAATACTAATGAAACTCAAGATTCATCTGTGCTGTGTGTGAAGTTGCTTTAGTTGTGTCCAACTCTATGTGACCCTATGGACTGTAGCCTGCCAGGATCCTCTGTACTTTGGATTCTCCAGGCAAGAATACTGGAGTGGATTGCCATGCCCTTTTCCAAGGGATCTTTCTGATCCAGGGATCAAACCCACATCTCTCACATCTTCTGCATTGACAGGCAAGTTTTTTACCACAAGTGCCACCTGGGAAGTCCCCCAAATTAATATGTAGTCATGAGTAGTGATGAAACTTAATACTGGTTAGATAGAAGGTAGATAGCCAGATCATGAATGTCCTATAGCATCCATAATGCTTTGTCACTTTTTGGCCTTTTCTTAATATATATAATTATTCAATAACTGTATAACTACTTATTGTTACTTACATATGGTTGGTCAGCTTATGTCCACTGCACAATTGTACAGTGTCTCATGCATAATGAGCACTTAGTAAACATTTCTTGAATTAATGAAATAGTGGCTCTAAATACATCTTACCTGTATATAGGACCTACATAATTTATATTTTTGGAGGAGGTCACAAAATAGAGATATTAAAGACTGATGTTAAAGCTTTATATCATGTCTCTCAAGGCTTTGCTGAGAGTATCTTTAGCTCCATGTTTACACAACTCTGGGTTATGACTCATTCTAAACAAGATGGATCAAATTATCCTATAACTAGGACACATATAAATATGTAATAGTATATAACATGAATATTATAGAATGTGTATAAAGAAGTATGTTTTTTAATTCAGTGACTAAGTGAATGTAAGTGTTAAATAAATATTTATTTATATCTAAATCAGAATTATAAAGGTCACAGCAGCATTTTCCTATAGGCTTGAAGAATAAGTCTATTTCCAGATTTTTTTCAATAGCTCAGAATATTATGTGTGGTTACACTTTATTAGTCTATAAAATCATATTTTTAAAATCATGGATTTTATCATCCAAGAATGAAATTCAAATGTGCTATCTAGCTAGATGCAGCTGTCCCCTGGCCGGTGTTCCATATATAATGGTTTGTCTGATCTGAATCAATAGCTTCTGCTTAACATAAACTGGATTGGGTGGTCATACAACGCTGAGGACCCTGGAGAGAAAATGCAAAGCAGCACTTGTCTCACCTGCATAGACTGGGAAGCCTGTAAAGCCTCTTCAGCCAACTGTGAAGACTAATGTGGGCAATCTATCTATCCTTCTCTGTATATGTTTCTATGATACCTGTTAGCATAGTTTTTATATGTTTCCATGACATTTATTAACACCATGTGGAGATGTACAAGTAAAATCTTTTTAGAATAGGAGAAAAGTCTCTCCCTTTCCATTGGTAATGTGTTGAAAATGTTGATTAAGGTGGATATGAGGAAGGGAAATTGGATGAAGCTGGTCAAAATGTACAAACTTCCAGTTATAAAATGACTAAGTACTAGGGATACAGTGTACAACATGATTAATATAATTAACAGTGCTGTCTGAGATGGTTGGATGGCATCACTGACTCAGTGGACATGAGTTTGAGCCAGCTCTGGGAGTTGGTGATGGACAATGAAACCTGGCATGCTGCAGTCCATGGGGTCACAAAGAGTTGTACACAACTGAGGAGCTGAAATGAACTGAACTGATATACTATATATGAAAATTGAGAGTATATCCCAAGAGTTCTTATCATGAGGAAATTATTCTTTTATTTTTCTTTGGTTTTATATCTATATAAGATGATGGATATTGACTACATTTATTGTAGTAATATTTTATGATGTATATGTCAGATCATTATGCTGTGTATTTTAAGTTTATACAGTGTTCTGCATCAATTATGTCTCAATAAAACTGAAAGAAAAATGTATTGATCAGTGTTTAGTATACGTTATTTGATTCAATTGGTTATGAAAAAATCCTTAGTAGGCCTAATAATTTGATAATGGAATTAAGTAAATTAAGTTGGATTTTGTAAGAGTTTTTTTAAGCTTGGCTAACTATTTCAAAAGTAACTCATACCATACTTATAATAACTATAGGGTCATAGAATTTTATATTCCCTAGTTACAGTGTATGATCATCTTGAATGAAATTGTTTGATAGATTTTCAAAGTAATCGACAACAAACTCTTTTCTGTTTATCAAATATTTGTAACATATTTTAGTGTTTTCGAACTTTTGTGTTCTTCAGATATTTATAATTGTTCCAAGAGTAATCTTAATATCCATCAACATAATTAAAAAAAAACTTCAACCGAGGAAAGAAATGTGCATTTTCATTTTGACTCTGCTACTGATCAGCTTGATTACATAGAATAACTCAACCTATCCTATGAGACAAAGTTAAAAAAAGAACTTAAATTCTCTTTTGATATAGTTTTGGATGATGGTATAAGATGTCATGATTTCATGATTATGATATATCAAGATGATATGATATAAAGAGAGTGTCTCGTATTTGGTCTCCATTTTTTTTTTTTATGAATTACCTCTTGGGAATCAAATGGCATAAACCATAGTCTTATCAGTTCCAATTTCTAACTGATGAAGGAAATATTTTCATGTGTCAAATGAACAAGGAAGTCCCTCAGCTTAACTGAACAGGACTGTGCAAGTCTTCCTGGTGTAGACATGTAGGGAAAAAAAAAAAAGACATTGTCCTCAGTATGTTCACAGAAAAATCTGTAGCAATAGAATTAGCATACATTGACCAATCAGCAGAATAATGTATAATAAGATTAAGTGCTGAATGGTATTGATAGATACAAACTCTAGATATTTCTGATCTTAGAAAACAGTTCCAAGTTAAGTTTTATTCACATCCTTATACTTAGTGTGATACTCATATCATTTGTCTTTGCTGTCCAATAAGTATCTGCTAGCCATATATTCGGAGAAGGCACTGGCGACCCACTCCCGTACTCTTGCCTGGAAAATCCCATGGATGGAGGAGCCTGGTAAGCTGCAGTCCAGGGGGTCGCTAAGAGTCTGACACGACTGAGAGATTTCACTTTTACTTTCCTGCATTGGAGAAGGAAATGGCAACCCACTCCAGTGTTCTTGCCTGGAGAATCCCAGGGATGACGGAAGCTGGTGGGCTGCCATCTGTGGGGCAGAGTCGGACATGACTGAAGCGACTTAGCAGCAGCAGCAGCAACCACATATGGCTGCTTAGTTGCTCAGTCGTGTCCAACTCTTTGTGGCCCCATGGACTGTAGCCTGTCATGTTCCTATGTCCATGGAATTCTCAGGCAAGAATACTGCAGTGGGGATTCATGCCCTCCTCCAGGGGATCTTCCCGACTCAGGGATTGAACCTGTGTCTCCTCTGTCTCCTGCATTGTAGGCGGATTCTTTACCCACTGAACCAGTTGCTATTTAAAGTTAATTTTAAATAAGATTAAGCTTTAAAAGACTCCTCAGTCACACTAGGTACATTTTATTTGACACATGTGACTGATGTTTACCATATCAGATAATGCCCCTCACCCCAAAATAACCCCCAAATTTCCATTATTGCACAAAAGTCTTTGGTCTTGCTTAAATAATTAAAAATAATTTGGGAGACAAAGATAATAATGATGAAATAATCGAGTATTAAATGAGATAATGTATGTAAATTGCTTAGCCCCAGTGCTTATCACAAAGTATAAATATAACATATTGTTATTGTCATAATTATGTACTGGACTTCCCTGGTGGCTTAGATGGTATAGAATCCACCTGCAATGCAGGAGACTCAGGTTCAATCCTTGGGTCAGGAAGATCCCCTGGAGAAGTGAATGGCTACCCACTCCAATGTTTTTGCCTGGAGAATTCCATGGACAGAGGAGCTTAGCAGGCTATAGTCCATGGGGTCACAAACAGTTGGACATGACTGAGTGACTAACACTTTCACTTTCAATATATAGATAAATGATATATGTTAACTTTATTAGTAATCATTGTATTATTTTATATTAGGAAATTTGAAATGCATTTTTTGCATATAGAAATTAGTCTCCAAAAGACCAATTAGCTTAAATCCTAAGTGCACAATGGGATTGAAATCTAAATTTTCCTAAAGTAGAAGTCCTTGTCCCTTTCCCTGGATGATACAGTCTCCCTAGAATAAAAATAATGAGCAAATACCATGCTTCTGTTTTGAGTTGATAGAGGAAGAATATACTATTGAGCATCTCCTATTGGCCAGACCTTTCTTACAAATGTAATCATCACTAGAATCAAATGAGGTAAATTTGATTTTCTCTAATTTAAAGATTATTGTTTAGACTCCAGAGGCTGTCACTTCATTAACTAACACAACTAATTTTAACAGCTGTCTCCACTAGCACAGTTTTTTCTCTTTTCTCAACTTTATTCTGTATTTATATCTAATTTATTTTTGTTTAAGGTTTAACATTTTCTCATTGTGTCCGAATACTTCATGTTGCTGTTGTGGTACTACTATGGAAAATAGTGTAAACTAAATACTCATTGTATACTCAATGGAAACAAAGTGTATGCATCTGTGTATTTATATATGCATATATACATTTATATATAAATTTTGTGTATTTGAATGAAATATCAACTACAGAGATACATATGATAATCATTTGTTAAATGGAATGTAGGGCCCAATAGTTTATGCAGGTATTGTTTAGGGTTACATAAATAAAGACAGGCTGTTTGCATTGATGAATATAAAATGTGCTAAGATGAACAAATACCAGACATAATTATTAAATAGGAGTGACAGGAAATAGATAAAAAGCTCCATAATGTTCCTTGGATGAAAGTTAAAAAGAAAACAGACATATTCAGCTAGACAAAATGCAGATGAATATCTGTTACATTTTTAATTTTAGTAAGTTTGTGTCAACATATTTCAACACTAGATGTCAATATTTTAAATTCACAGACCAGTGTTTGTTAAAAGATACTTTAATGGTATTTTTGTAACACTCACATCTTTTGCTAGAAGATATAATGAAACATGTAAATAGTATTACTGAAAAATAATGTTTCAGTAATAGTATTACTGAAAAATAAAAATGTTACTTGTTTTATATTAAGTAATTAAATGTTTGGAATGCTTCCAAAGATGGACACTTAACCACTAAGATTGACCATACCAGAAAGTTGGTGTGTGAGGGGTAACAGTTTTAGCTATATCATTGCCCAGTCCTATATTTTTCTCCTGTTATCAACCACAAGGGCAAGTCTCAAAGAACAATCTTCTGGTAGGCAAGTTTCACTCATTTCTGTCTCTTTTCAGCAACCAGTTTGGAAAAAGAAGCATGTGCTTTTAGTTGTTCCATTCATGCCCCCTTTGCACCAATTGTGTGGGAAGGTCCTAACTTTCACACCCTACTCTGCTTTTAGTCAGTTTAACAATTCCTTCCCCAGTAATAAAACCTATGTACAAAATTTTCCTTGCTTTGCATTTTTCCTTCACATCTGCTATAGAGTTTCTAGCCTTGTGAATTATGCACATGAATAATTGAAAGAAAAGTATAAGTTTATTTATTGTGTTCAAGTTCCTGTGTCTAGTAGATAAATTTCACATTAAGGTGATTTTCTAGTAAAAAGAAAAAAAGATATCACAAGGGACACATTTCAAATAGACATTTCTTAAAGCCTTCAACATTATGAACAGGAATAGAAAATTAATGAAATTAATTAGCAAACTAACAACTTAAATCCTGATGTATATAAACAAAGCTACTGCTAAAACTGGAAAGGAACAATTTGTTCTTCATTTCAATTCCTAGTTGAAGACAAAATTCGTATTTTGTCTAAGTAATTACTGACATATAAAGAATTATTTCATCATGCCTATATTTGCTATTTATAGTTATTTCCCAGTTAAAAATTCTTAATAGTTTTACAAGTACTCTGTTCATTGACCAAAGTTTATATCATGACTAGAGAATGTGTTATATCCAGATTCTTATTTTTCATTCTCACATATCTTTAAAATGGGTGGGGAAGCTAGCCCTGGCATCTATCAAGTCCTTTGCTGCATTAAAGAAACAAACAAAACATTAAATGACATTTATTAAGCATTTTAAACAACTGATTTTATACAGAGTCAGTTTAATGCTTTGAAATAGTTTAGTAAAATAGTTTCAACAAATTCATAACTATTTCTAATGGGAAGGAGAGTAAATAAGAGATAAATGGAAACACTAGAGGAAGAAGAGTCCACCATAACTTTCAAATACACTGATGCAGGCTGTAGAAATCATTGAATAGCTTTGCTCTCTTAAAGATTCAGTCCTAAAATTTTGCCCTCAGGAAAATTTTACTCCCTGTAATACCTTTCTTACATTTCCTAAAGTATCTAGATTTTTGAAAGTTTATAACTATGAGAATAAATACTTAGAAATGCCACATACAGATACTCATGTTGAATGAGCAAAAAAAAAAGGAATTATTATAATTAAAGCAGAGATACAATAAAACAAAGTAGAATGAAATATTCCATGCACCCTCCCCCCACCTTTAGAGCAATATACTATTATATAAAATCCTGGGCCTCCTTAGTCTTATTTTATTGTTAATTTTTCCATAAAATATTTTAGCTACATGGTCACCATAAGTTTTGTGTGTTCTTTTCCCAAATTCAATTTTTCTTAGTCAGCCATCTGAATATCTTCACCCTTGTTAAAAGTTTGAGTTATGTTTGGCAGTCTTTTATTGAGCATTTGCTTTGCCAGACATGCTCTAAATACAGATGACACAAGGATAATTAACTGATTATGATCTTGTTTTTTTATGGTCTTGGAAGGAGGGAGTCACAAATCATTCCAGTTAAGTGTGATAAGCATAAAGACAAGGGGTAGACAGATACTTCTGGTCTAGTTTCAGATGACTGTATAGAACAGGACTCAGGCTTGACTGTGAGATATCAGCTGATTACAAAACTTGGTCTCTGGCAATTTCTCCCATCCCTGTGAATATGCCAGTCCTTCCCTCCAGACAATGAGTTTCACATTGTTTGAAGGTGGGCCACTGCTGAGATTTGCTTTAACCCATAGAAAGTGGTAGAAGTGATACTGTGTTACTTTTAGGCCTAGGACTTAAGAGGCCTTGCAGCTTCTGTTACCTTCTCTTGGGAAGCAGTCATCATAAAGAAGTCTAGATACTTCTGAGAAGAGATAGTCTTTGGAAACAGAAAGGTCCCAGATGACAACTGACTAGGAAATGGAGAAAGAGACACTCAGCCGTCTTCAACCACTGCAGCAATAGCTGGTGAAGCAACAGCAGTGTCAGGGACGCCATTTAGATTCTGTACTCCAGGAGGCTTGTCCCAGACTCCATGTAAATGCCTGTCTGCCCAAGATACAGAATCATCATGAGCAAGTTCATTTTTGTCATTTGAAGCAGGTAATTATGGTTGGTTGCATACCAGTGAGCTTTCAAGTTAGCACAGTGGTAAAGAATTTGCTTAAAAATGCAAGAGATCCAAGAGACAGAGGTTCGATCCCTGGGGTGGGAAAATCCCCTGGAGTAGGAAGTGGCAACTCACTCCAGTATTCTTGCCTGAAGAATCCCGTGGACAGAGAAGCCTGGCAGGCTGTAGTCCATGGGGTTGCAAAGAGTCAGACACAACTGAGTGAGTGAGCATGAGCATGTAAGATAAGTGAAAATATGAGTAATGCAAAACTGAGACTACGGCATGGAGGGGGGCAGTAAGAATACAAGATTCAAAGATTCAAAGGTATTCCAAACTCTAAAATTTAAAATTCATATAATGATATGCCTAATAATAGAACCAATTATTTGTCCTTAATTACAGTTTTAACTGGGTAACTAGAATTTGTTTGTACAGTATTCATAAGTACATAAAACTGTGTATTTTCAGTAAATCTTGCTGTGTTTTTCTCCTATATTCTTTTTTTCTATGCATTATAGATGATTTCCCTCCAAGACCCATATGTCCTGAGACTTTTCCAGGTGCTCAGATGAGGTTGGCTAGAGGAAATAAAGTAACATGGATTTGCATTCTAAAATGTTATCTTGATAACTAATAAATCTAACCTTTCCAGGCGGATGTATGGAGGTAAAGGTACTAATTGATCATGTTGGCACTTAGGTGTTGCTCATTCTGCAAAGGCCACGTTAATTCAAATTGATGTGATTTAAATTAACCTTAATCAGCTTCTACACAGACTGTGATTCCATTACAGGATACATTGCAATTAGATTTCTCCTGTCTCTTTATCTACCCCTTGCCCTTATGAAAGTGTTTACATTTTTTATTTTGGCTTTTTGGGTGTTAATTTTTTAATAATAATCATCCATTTACACATATCTTGTCATCATTACTGGCCTCAAGATCGACTTTTCACATATTTACTTTTTGATTCTGTTTACTCTAAAAATATTTAAATACCTAGATTAGTGTGACCTATATTAATCTTAGGCATTTTCACTTGGCTTGAATGTTAGGGAGCTCTAAGAGAAGATGAGCCAGATATAATATGTATGAGCTCTTATTTTTTATTAATATACCAAATATACCATGTTTAGGGAACTAAGTAATTAAGATATTTATAAACTTGAACATATACCATAAAAGGTGATAAATACACTTTTGAAAACATAAATGTCTAAATGAGTTTAGAGGAATATGGTCTTTGTGAAATATCATTATTTCTATTTTAATTATGTAAAGTATACAATTTTTTAATTTTCTTTCTATTTCATCCTTATGGAAGTCAATGCTTCCCTATAAGGATGCTAAGGTATTCTTTCGAAAATATGACATATTTTAGAAACTTTGCCTTCAATTTTATTATAAAACAAATAGAGAATAAAGTTTGGTTTTTATCACCTTCTATATCAGAGCTCTGATCATATGTTCATTGAATATTGCTGAGAGATGTGAGGCCATAAAAGGAGACTGGCTGCATTTGAATATGTGAAGTGAATGAAAGTTGCTCAGTCATGTCTGAGTCTTTGTGACCCCATGGACTATAGTCTGCCAAACTCCTCTGTCCATTGAATCATCCAGGCCAGAATACTGGGGTGGGTTCCCTTCTTCTGGGAATCTTCCCAAGCCGGGGATGGAACCCAGGTCTCCTGCATTGCAGGAGGATTCTTTACCAGATGAGCTACCAGAGAAGCCCTATTTGAATGTAACTCCACCCTAAGCAGTGTTACCCTCTACGAGATACTGAGCCTCTCTGTTCTCCATCTACAAACAGGTATAATACTACCCACATCTTAGGATAGTTGTGAAAATGGAATAAGCACATGCATGTATATTTCCATTTACTGCATAAGCAATGGCTTGCCATAAACTATAAAGTAACTGATAACTAACTTAATTAGAATCTAGTACTTCATTCAGATAATTGTATATCTGATATCCTTCAGATTAAAACTGAAAACCATGGTAAGCATCAAGGACAATTTCATGTGTGTGAATTTTTTTCTAAAAAAATCTCTGAGAGGATATGTAATTTAAGACACATTTACCTATAATATGACAAATTCCCTTCATTGTATAGAGTGTAGTTTCATAAAACAGAGGCCTTTGGAACCTATTGAATTGCTGTAAGTAGTGCAGTGATATGATTAGATGTGTGAAATTTAGGGAAATCAATCTCTTTCAGCATAGAGAAGGCAAAGAAGGTATCATGTTGGTGGGGTGGGCAAAACAGGGAACAGAGAGGTCATTTGTGGCTCCTGCAGTCATTCAGTGTAAAGATGCTTTTCCTCTATAGATGGTAGTGGCAGAACAGAAGCACGTAAGTGGTAGCTTTGTCCATGAGAAACCAATATAAGTATTATAAATTAAAGCAACCTAGTTTTGCATAGCATTAGAAAAACAAGGGTCATCAGTTATTGCAAAATTCTATAAAAGACCATTATGTGAATTTCTGAACACATCAAGTATTACATTTGCTTATGCTTAATATGGTTTTCCCCATGGGTGAAACACTTAAAAGATGAGCAGTGGAATTTCAATGAATTTATTTTTTCTAAAGATACTGTTTTTTAAAAAGATTCATAAGTATGCCCTTTCATATTTTTATGTTCATGGAATAATGGTCTAAAGAGTTATAAAGTTCAATGAATGAGGAAAAAAAAAAGATTCACCAGATATCTTGCCCTTGTGGCCAGTACAGTTTGCCAAAGTGAGAGGAGGATTTTCTATGAAAGGAAATACTGTCAAGTGTATACTGTCTCACTAGTGAAGTTAGGAATAGTGCCTGAGATGGCCATAGGGTCTCGGGTCAGCTGGTCTAAGCATCCTGCACTTTGAGAGATATAGGAGAATCTCTTCATTCAGGGGAGAATCAGATATAAGTTAAGTGTTTGATCATGATAGTAACAAACAGAAGAATGAGAATGTAGAGTCATGAGTTAACCAGGAAATCCGGGCACAGAGATAGAGCAGAAAGAATTAAATGGGATAATATCTATGTATTTTCTAGCAGCATAATGAATATTTGTGTTCTTTAGATGTTTATAGGGCTTCCCTGATGTCTCAGATGGTAAAGTGACTGCCTGCAATACAGGAGACCTGGGTTCAAACCCTGGGTTGGGAAGATCAACTGGAGAAGGAAATGGCAACCCACTCCAGTACTCTTGCCTGAAAAATCCCATGGGAGGAGGAGCTTGGTAGGCTACAGTCCATGGGGTTGCAAAGAGTTGGACACGACCGAGCAACTTTACTGACTTAGATGTTTATGGGCTTCCTTAGTGGCTCAGACAATAAAGAATCTGCCTGCAATGCAGGAGACCTGGGATCAATGCCTAGGTTAGGAAGATCCCCTGGAGAAGGATTGGCCACCCACTTTCGTATTCTTGCCTGAAGAATTCCATGGACAGAGGAGCCTGGCGGGCTACAGTCCATAGGGTCACAAAGAGTCATAGGATCACAAAGACACAACTGAGAGACTTTCACTTTCACTTTAGATGTTTATACAATTCCCCATTTCCACAATATGCAACACATTAGCCACATTCAGCTCTGAGCAGGTAGCAAGAATCTTAAGGTGCAGCAGGAAAAAAAATGGAAGGTGGTGCATAGTCACTGATCATGCTTTCAAAAATTTGGCTCTATTTATTTCTACCTTCATTCAGCAAAACTTAATCTATTTGAAAACATTCTGAGGCAGGTCATCTTCTAATGACTTTGTGGTACTCAAATTTTTCCCATTTTTTCACAATTTTCTAGCTTTGCATTCATCTAACATGGTCACTTTTATACAGTAGGTGCTAAATAAATGATTAAAGGGCTTGAATGAATAACATGTCAGGATAATTTCCATAGCCTGAAGCACAAGATAAATATTAGATGACGTTAATCTTTTCTCACTTCATTCCACAGTATGTGCAGTTCCTTGAAGCTAGGTAATTTACACTCTTTTTTAGAGTATTTGCCTTTTCCACTATGCCAGTCTTCATCACAGCAAAGAGTTGGAGTTTTAATTAAAGGCAAAATAGCATATCAGGTCAAATCTTCTACAATTAATTGCATGTGGCAAATTGCTCAAAAGTGTACGTAATACATTCAACAAACAAACATGAACATAAATTACAAAAACAACTGCAGTCAAATCCAATTATATATTATAGTCTACTTAAGTTTTGGAGTCAAAACTGCAGTAAGTATTTATAAAGTGATAAAAATATATTGATATAGTAATTTCATGAAAGTAATTTAGACAACATCAGATAAGGAAAAAATGAACATAGTTGACATCAACCAAGGGAGGTATTACCCATCACATGTGTATAAACACAAAGAGGAATCCCTTTGGGGTTCCAGTTTTGCTTTTTAAATCCCTAAAAGCATATTTTCTTAAATAGTTTGCAGTTTATAGTCAAAATTTTAATGGTATATTGGGGTGACAAGATGTGTTTAAAAATGAACAAATAAATAAATACAAGCAGCACAATGTTGATTGAGATAAATTCTTTAATGAAACTTTTAAAAATACCTTTAAGAGAATTAGATTGTTTTTTAAACTAGAACTCCTTGTGATTACTTAGTGGCTGCTCAATTTGATTAGCAAGTAGAAGCATCTACTTTAAAACATGTTTTGTGTTTTAAATCATAAATATGTCTGTAATTACATATATAGAGTTATGTCAACACTCTCCAGTAGAACTTTCTGCAGTGACGGAAATAGGCTGTATCTGCACTATTCAAAAGAGTAGTCACTAATCACATTTGAGTATGAGCACTTAAAATGTGGTTGTTGTGTCTGAGGAACTTAATTTTATTTTTTTAATCATAATTAACTATAGTTTAAGTTTAAATAATAAAATGTACCAAATGGAAAGCACAGACTGTATGTGTGTGCTCTTAGTCTTAAGTGAAGGCTAAGTACTGGGCTCTTTCAGTACAGATGCAATAAGGAAAATTTGAGAATCATTCAGTAAGTCTCACAAAATCTGCAGCTGAAAAATTAAATTATTTAAACTCTCTACTATCAAATTTGTTTAGCTCAGTCTCTATGGGATGAAGTTTGTGTTAAGAGCAAACAAAAAGAAGGTTGAGTCAAACAATTTATGGTGCTGCTTTTTATGTAGAATTCTGAAGCTAATAACAAGAAACAGATTAACAGCCATTAATTTTGAAATTACATATTTCTGTCTAAGCCAAACATGGACACATATGAAAAAGAATTTCTACATTAAAACTAATTTTTACTTTTTAATTCAGTAAGAAAAATAAAACTTTTATCATTAATGACATTGGTAGAATTACCCAAACATTTATACTTCTACTTTAGAGTTAACAAGTAAAAGAAATTTTTGAAGTATTTCCAGGATGGAACCCTAATTGTGAAAGAGATGTTATCATTTGGATTATTCAAATAATTAATTTATAAATCTTGCCTCAATTTATAAAAATAAGTTGCAAACACACATATTTCACATTAAGGACAATATTCTAAGGTCATCTGACAGACAAATAAATTTGCTTGTACAACAAGTATATAACATTTATTCAGATGTTCACTGAATTTTTCTGCTAGTACACTCATATTTCTTAATTTAAATTAGCCAACAACAGTGTTTCAAATGTAAAACAAAAGCATGTCATAGTCCACAGAATTAAAGTATCATGTGATTTTCATTTTTGTAGTGTTCCAAAGCCATATATCCAAGCTCAAATTTAAGAATAAGACAGATGAAAATAAAGTGCTAATTTTTCATTCAAAGAGATGATATTTAAGAAGCACAACACAACAGGATGTGAATTATGATGTAATAATTCATACCCTTTGCATTGTTAGATATGACTGTACTGAGCGCCATTTAATGCACAAGGTGTGAATTATCACCCCATAATTCATACCATGAAATGGTTTATGGTGCTTATAAAGAAGTCCCTATACAAAAAAATTTTTATTAAAAAAGAGTAAAATGTTCCAATTTAATATGTTTTTAAAAGGAAATGTGAGAGAACAGTAAGAATGGGAATTAAAATAACATCAAACATTATCTTGAGTTTTAAGCACATTTTCTTGAATCAAAATGAAATTTTTTTTTTTTTTTTTGCTTTTCTTGACTGATATTCAGATCCAGGAGGTATTTTAGCAGCCAAGTCAGTTTAATCACCCTATAGTTACCAGAGATCCCTTTGGAATCATCTGTTTTTTGCAGTTCACCTCCCCTGCCATGGATGGAGGAGCCTGGTAGGCTGCAGTACGTAGGGTCATGAAGAGTCTGACACGACTGAGCGACTTGGCTTTCACTTTTCACTTTCATGCATTGGAGAAGGAAATGGCAACCCACTCCAGTGTTCTTGCCTGGAGAATCCCAGGGACAGGGGAGCCTGGGGGGCTGCCGTCTATGGGGTCGCACAGAATCACATGACTGAAGCAACTTAGCAGCAGCAGCAGCAGCTAGGATTTTTTACCATTACTTCAGAGCAACATAGCCCTCTGAAGTTTTACTTGTACTCTTTAAAGCATGCTAGTTTAGTTCTTGTGCACACACAAAAAAATGATGAGAGTCTCTCAGCTTGCTTCTGTAGAGTTCTAGATGGTATAAAGGCGCAGAGCTGAGGTATGTGTTTACCTTTGAACTTGGGATTCCTGTAAATGTCTTCATTGTGGGTGGCTAACTCCACTGGAAAAAAAAGAAAAAAAACAAAACCAAAAAAACTCTCCAAACTACCACCTCCCTTCCTCCATTTATACTTCTCAAGCTAGCTGTCAAGAAGTCTGGCCCATAGTGGGATTTTCTGAGTTTCTTTAAATATTAGGCTGTATAAAAATGAAACAACTAAGTACTCACTGACTTTTAGCATTTGTAGGGCTACTGTGGGACAGTAAGCACAGGTTAAAGAAAGATCTTGTTGAGAAAGGCTTTTAGAGTAATTGCTCAGGGAATTTTAGAAAATTGTCCAAAATTTTCAAGGGAGAGAGCCCAAATGCAGCTTAAGATATATATATATATATATACATATATACATAAACACACACATACACATCCCCACATGTATAGAAACAGAAGGCCAAATGTCATAGCTTTTTGTTCACCCTTAAGCCCTCCTCTAGGTCATAGATATTAAAGAGAGGTGACAAGCAAAGATATAAGCAATGATTGGGAGAATAAATGATTAAGTTAAATAACATCCCCAACACATTTGAGTATGAAAATAAGTCTATTATTTGAAGTTAACAGGAAACTGAGTGGCAGTAAGTTTTATTGGTTTTGCTAACTAGAGAATGTTGCTTGCCACCCGGCTCTCTGAAGATTAGGTCAATAGCTAGCGCAGTTGCTGATCTTTAACACATTCTGAAAGGAACTCAGGGTGGAGATCAGGTGTGAGTGCTCTGTGTTCTGAGTGAAACTGGCAGAACAGGACTTCAGATAAATATTTTCAGGAGAAAATGTTATGAAACAAACTTCTTGCATTTTGTCATACCTAGAAAAGCGCTGCAATCATTAACAGAGACATCTGCTCCTTGTGACTAGAGCAACTATCAAGATATGTGCATGCATCCCCTTTTAAATACTTCCCTACCCCCCACCTCTTTAACCTGTTACTGAGTCGAGACCCTCTGTTCACTGCTTACAAAGTCAGTACTCACCAAAGTTGGTAGGAGGAAAAGTTGCCTTTAATCAGAATGTCAGCAAGCTGGGGAGGGATGGACTCAGTGTCTCCTAAAAGCCACCTTCAAAGAATCTGCTCAGCCATGAAAGCCTTTAAAGGGAAATGGGTAAGAAATCTCAGTTAATCATTGAGATAAGTGGTCAGAGTCATTGCCACCCTCAATGCACACAGGCTTGTCAACTTTTTAGATGCTATCTTGTTCACACAGTTTGTTCACAAGATGAAGGGAAAACTAGGGAAGAGATCTGGTCATCTGTTAATTATTCTTCATTTCTACTGCCTTCATCTGGACTTCCCTGGTGGCTCAGATGGTAAAGTGTCTGCGTACAATGCGGGAGACCTGGGCTCAATCCCTGGGTCAGGAAGATCTCCTGGAGAAGGAAACAGCCGCCCACTCCAGTATTCTTGCCTGGAAAATCCTATGGACGGAAAAGCCTGGTAGGCTACAGTCCATCGGTTGCAAAGAGTTGGACACGACTGAGCGACTTCACTTTCACTGCTTTGATCAATGGCAAGAACCACAAAGTTAGGCAGTATTTTGTGATTAAAAGAGGAAAAGTGTGCTAGGACCAGAGATGAATAGAACATGGAGGTGCCTGTTTTAGTTTAGTGACAAAACAAAGGGGTGCCTCCTGCAGAGAGCCCTTTCCTGCAAAGAGCTTTTTCCTGTCAAAAGCTGCTTTCAAATTCCTGTTTGTCAAAACATATTCCATTTCTATGGAATCATGGGTGAAGGTCCACCTTCTGTAACATCTTGGGCACTGTGTTCTTAGAGTTGAAGATGTCTGTGGCATCTCTTTCAGACAGTTGTAATTACCCATTTATATATACCAGCAGAACAATATACAATTATTTTGATGCCCATTATGAGCAGTAGTGTTAATCCTATTCTCTTAGGGCCAGTTCTTGGAACTGTGCTAGCCATAGACACAATATCTCTCAAGTTGGAGCAGTTTATGTTATAGCTGCAGTCTAGTCATCAGGTACTTAGCTTTTTCCCTTTGGCGTTACTTAAAATATCTGTGAAACAACTCGGAAATTTGCATCAGACCACTGAGTTTGTGACTCTATTGTCCTAATCATTAGCTACTTGAGCCTGCTCACTCTTTTTTGAGAGATTTCAGCTTTTCTTCAGGAGAAATGGTGGGGCCTTTGTACTTGGGGTGGGTTGGGGCACTGGAAGATTCTGCTTACTTAATTCCAGGAGAAATTCCTCAAAGCTATCTGAGAGGCAGTCTTCCCGGCCACCGCTCTCAGTAACTTCCCAAATAAAACTGGATACACAGCCCTCCTTTTTGTGCTTGTGTGTGCACGTTTCAGTCAACAGTTTGTGGGACACTTCACAGACAAATCTAATAATATTCCTTTTTTTTGTTCATTTAGGAGAGTGAAATAAATATAAAAGTTGCCAGCTTAACTATTTTTAAATAAAAATTCAGTGGGATTAAGTACATTGATAATATTGTAAAACCATCCACATTATCCATTTTCAGAAGCTTTTCATCTTCGCAAGCAGAAATTCTACGAATTGTACCTACGAAACAATAACTCCCTTTATCCCTTCTCCAAACCCTTGGTACCTTCTATTTTACTTTCTGTCTCAATGAATTATTTTGGTTTTCAACCGAACTGTGAGACTATATATTTTACTGTTGGCACTGCAGAAAACTGTAGTCTTCTTTCATTGTTGATGGGAAAGTCCCAAAATTTTCTTTAAAGAGCATGACTTAATTTCTTAAAAGTGAGATACATTTATAAAACACAAACTTAGTAAGATAGTAATAGCTTCAAGAAATTTGTACTTTGATTTTTTACATGGATATTTTTGTATTCTTGATGGGCTATGTCATAGAAAAGATGGCATGAAGAACACACTATTCATTTCAAATACCTGAGGTTTTGCTACTTAGATTCTTTTCCCCAACTGGGACATGGTCCTATATTAAGAGGAATATGATTTGTATAAGAAAGAATTCATATAAATGTTAACTCTCCTTTGTTAACTGCAGTCATTATGACTCTTGTCAGAGTATTTTGCGAATATCCTTGAAATTTTTAAAAGGAAATACCCAATTTTTTTCCAGTAGCCATATCACTTATAAGAATTGATTTTTGATGCACTTAAGTCAGATTATTCTTATTTTTATATTAGCCCTGCCCTCCTAACATTTTAAAATAAGATATGTAGTCACCATTAAATATTGAAGAATGAGCTCAGAATATGAGAAAATAGAGTTAACCAGTTTTTTATCAGGTTTTACTATTCTACTATTACTTTAGTTAATTAAAACCCTCTCTGTTTGATTTAAAGTTTGCTCATATAATATATATACCATAGTGTTCAAAAAATTAACTGGTACATTATTTCAAACAAAGATTAAGTTTCAGAGATATTAGCCAAAAGTCCAGAATTACAGTGTATTTTGTGGGTAGGAAAGAAAATGAATAACATTAATAATTATATTTTTAAACATAAGATTTCTTGGGTGTGAGTTTGAATGTCACTCCTGACAAGCCAGCCTTTTGGGGCTTCCCATGAGGCATTGCTTGTAAAGAAATAAGAGACGAGGGTTCAATCCCTGGGTTGGGAAGTTCCCTTGGAGGAGGGCCTGGCAATCCACTGCAGTATTCTTGCCTGGAGAATCCCATGAACAGAGGAGCCTGGTGGGCTACAGTCCATAGGGTCATAAAGAGTCAGACATGACTGAAGTGACATAACAAAATATATAGCTTGATTAATTCTATTAATTGGGTTGGAATCTGGCTCAAATAATTTAAAACATTTTTAGCCTAAATGTCTCCTAAGTAAAATGAAAAATCATAAACATACTCTGAGCAATGTATGAGCTATTTTATGTAAAGGACTTGAAATAACACATGGGTTTGAACAATTCCTGGTACATAGGCAGTATGTAAATGTTAACTATTATCATTATCATTTTGGGCTAATGTAATGTTTTTTGCTATTACTTATTATTACATGTAACTCATTCTCTTTGTACTTTTCTTTAGCCACTTAAAAACATTTGAGACAATAAGATTTAAACCAAAATTATGAATATGTTTCTTGAGAAACTTGTACTTTACCCTAATAGATTTATTATATATAATCAAATTTATATCTAAAGCATATTCCTATAGAAAATAAGTATTTGCTAATTTAAAAGGACAATTTTGCTAACTTCTATGATAGCTTTGAAAATAAGGACGTTACTCCATGTATCATTATGTTTCCCTGTTTATCTAGATCTTTCTGAAAATGGCTCATAGATGTCACGCAAGTAACTTAACCTCATCAGCTACAAAAATACTACTGTGTATCATCCTTTTCTCCTGCACCCATAAAAACCTGCCATTTCTCTTTTATTCTGATTTGGGCTAGAAGTAGATTTAATTCATATCATATTACCAGTTTAGGAAATTCATCACTCATTTCTATCCACTTAGTTATGTTGTTAAATCTGTTTGTACTTCTGAACTATCTCCCAAACTCATTCCCATGTTGACATTCTGGGATATGGTATCATTATGCTGTCAATAATTCTTCACTGGTTCATACTTTTTTAATTGTTCCCCTTGCTTACACAGTATCTACCCCTACCAGCCATCAGACTGAATCCACAAAGCATCTGCTTTATTCATCTTTTACCCATCGACTGTAAAGCATGATCTATTTGAAACTGAGCTAAGTGCAAACTAAATGATCATTAATTACATTAAGTTATTGTGCTCATGATATTTATTCTTTAAGATGAGAGTGTAATTTTTAATGAGTGTATCTTCTAATAAAAGTAATAGTCAAATCTAGATTAAAATTCTCCATTTACTGTTATATACTGTTAATATTGAAAATGAAGGGGAGAGTGAAAAAGTTGGCTTAAAGGTCAACATTCAGAAAACTAAGATCATGGCATCTGGTCCCATCACTTCATGGCAAACAGATGGGGAAACAGTGGAAACAGTGTCAAACTTTATTTTTGGGGGCTCCAAAATCACTGCAGATGGTGATTGCAGCCATGAAATTAAAAGATGCTTGCTCCTTGGAAAGAAGATTATGTCCAACCTAGATAGCATATTGGAAAGCAGAGACATTACTTTGCCAGCAAATGTCCATCTAGTCAAGGCTATGGTTTTTCCAGTGGTCATATATGGATGTGACAGTTGGATGTTGAAGAAAGCTGAGCACTGAAGAATTGATGCTTTTAAAGTGTGATGTTGGAGAAGACTCTTGAGAGTCCCTTGGACTACAAGGAGATCCAACCAGTCCATTCTAAAGGAGATCAGTCCTGGGTGTCCATTGGAAGGAGTGATGTTGAAACTGAAACTCCAATACTTTGGCCACCTCATGCGAAGTGTTGACTCACTGGAAAAGACCCTAATGCTGGGAAAGATTAGGGGCAGGAGGAGAAGGGGATGACAGAGGAGGAGATTGTTGGATGGCATCACTGACTTGATGGACATGGGTTTGGGTGGACTCCAGGAGTTGGTGATGGACAGGGAGGCCTGGCCTGCTGCAATTCATGGAGTCACAAAGAGTCAGACATGACTGAGCGACTAAACTGAACTGTTAATATTTAAACTAATTGTTAGAAGAAAAATAGATGATGAATATTTAATCTATTCATGAAATGAATAATACTCCAGATCCACTTTCTTAACTTCTCTACCTGGTTTGGACCTAAGGAGGCTATAGTATATAGACTGCATACCTGAAGACTTTCAGAGAGGTTGGCCAGTGGGACTCATCCCAAGGATTTAAGAGTGGGAGAACAGTAGCTTTCCATAGGCTGGCTGTATCTAAGGCCATAGTGCATCTTGAACATCCCTCTTGCTTTCACCTTCTATCTTTGGTTTCCAGCAATTGCTTCCTCATCTTGCTTCTTTGGGCCCAGTGTTAGTTACAGCTCTCAAACCATCTCTTTCTAGCCCAGTGGTACTGTAATACCCTGTTGATTATTTGCCTACATGTTTACCTAATTTCAATGTGTCAAATTCATTATTTTATTAAAACACTCTCAACTCTACAGTGGCTTATTCAATGATTAACTTCTAGGCTCTTAATTGATATAAAATATATCACAGTAAAATATAATTGCTTTTATTATATTGTACTATCTTTGATATTTTAATATATGGACTAGATTTATTATCCTTGGATACATCGTCATAAGAGGTTACCTTTACATAGATAATATGTATCATACTACATATTTTATGCAGTGAGTTTTATTTCTTCCTTGGTAAATGGCAAAAGTGGTGTGAACTTTTTTCATGGCCAAATAACTTTAGTACTCTGTTTATAGGACTTCCCTGTAGCTCAGATGGTAAAGAATCTGCCTTCAATGCAGGAGACCTGTGTTTGATCTCTAGGTCAGAAAGACCCCCTGGAGAGGAGAATGGCAACCAACTCCAATATTCTTGCCTGGAGAATTCCAGGGACAGAGGAGCCTGGCGGGCTATAGTCTGTGGGGTTGCAAAGAGTCAGAAATGACTGAGTGACTAACACTACAACTACTGCTACTGTGTTTATGTAGTTTCAAAAATTTTATAATTCTGTGCAGATAGAAAATGCTGTGTATTTACAATCACTCACACAACAAATAGCATTTCTAGAAGAAATATGCAAGAAAGCTGATGCCCAAGAAGTTTAGGGCTGAAACTTCTGAAATCACAGAGCTAAAATGGATAATCTATATAATAATTTCCTTCTCGTGTATGTTTTTTCTATTTCCTTTCAAGTCCTGTGCAATCCTTGATGTTTTGAGAATCTCCTATAATATTGTTTAATTGATTTCTTTTCAAAATATCCTTGCAAGTGTGTTTTCCTAATTTCTGGAGTCATCAACTACCTATGATTTGAATGCTTATTTTTGCACCTGATTTGCCAGAAGAGCGCTTAACCAAGACTTCCCTCTTTAGTCCTGTCTCTGTTAAAAAATGTGCTACAGAATTAATGTGATCAAGTCCATGCATACAATCCTTCATTGAATTGACACTTTCATTTTCCTCTGACTTCCTCTTATTTTATATTCATGTGCGAAAATGATGCTTATCTTTGGTTTCAATAGTCAAAGATCTGATCTCGTGAAAATGATGCTGTCACTTGTTCCTGAGGCACCTCTGATATTGACTTTTTTAAAACCTTTTAGTTAGTGCAAAATCAATCAGCTCAAGAAATACACCTTTTTTTAATGTTAAAATCTTAAAATGTGGTAGAAACAACTTAAGCTGTAGAAATAGTAACTTATTTTACACCATCAAATTTTAGCCATAAGAATTATAATTATTCTGTCTCACATAGTTGAAAAAGTAATCCACTTATAAATTTGCTATCACATATACATTTTAATATTTTAATATATATAAATAAATGGTTAAAAATGTTACATTTCTTCTAATAAGCATTCATGTTTGAAAATATTAATTTATCATTGAAATAGTACAAAAATTGTTAATCGATAATTATAAACCACAATAATAAAAACAAAATAACACTGATTTATTTTAACTTTTAAAAATATTTGCTTTTTAGTCCGAGGAGTCTGCTTCACATGGTTTTGAAGGAGAAGTCAGCACAGCCCACCCACC
Source organism: Antilocapra americana (assembly GCA_007570785.1). Lineage (NCBI taxonomy): Eukaryota > Metazoa > Chordata > Mammalia > Artiodactyla > Antilocapridae > Antilocapra > Antilocapra americana. The sequence continues at coordinate 10,202,746 of ML663008.1, read as the reverse complement.
CCATGCTAGCGGTATTTGGGGACAGTTCTTAGAAGAGAATATGGGTAGACAATAAAGAACCAATTCACAGCCGTGTCTTTATGTAGGAGCTGACTTTTCCTGAATCTCACCTGAGACAAAGGACAGAATTAGTTGGCCTTTTCAGCATTTCAAAGTCCTTCAGGTTGTGCTTGTGTTGGGAGCAGGTGAAGAAGCTGTCCTGATATCTTTGAAGGCATATTCTCAAGATTTAAAAAAATAATAATAATAATTTTTGTCTACTATTTGCTTTAACACAATGTTGTGATCTGTAGTGACATTTTTTTTAAGTCAGTTTATCTTCATCAAAGAAAGTTTTACCTGTGTTCAGTAGTTAACTGGAGAAGGCAGTGGCACCCCACTCCAGTCCTCTTGCTTGGAAAATCCCATGGACGGAGGAGCCTGGTGGGCTGCAGTCCATGGGGTCGCTACGAGTCGGATACAACTGAGAGACTTCACTCTCACTTCCCTTTCATGCACTGGAGAAGGAAATGGTGACCCACCCCAGTGTCCTTGCCTGGAGAACCCCAGGGACAGCGGAGCCTGGTGGGCTGCCGTCACACAGAGTCGGACATGACTGAGGCGGCTTAGCAGCAGCAGCAGCAGGAGTTAACTCACATAGCTAATACATTAGCTGTTGTTTAGTGGAAAAGTCATGTCTGATTCTTTGCAAACCCATGGACTGTAGTCCACCAGGCCCTTCATTCCATGAGATTCTCCAGGCAAGAATATCGGAGTCGGTTGCCATCTCCTCCTCCAGGGGATCTTCCTGACCCGGGATCAATCCTATGACTACTGCACTGGCAGCGGATTCTTTACCCTTGAGCCAGCAGGGAAGCTCCAAAGCTTTAGTATTTCTGATAAAATCGTGATCGTTATAATTTCTTGAACAGATTCAGAATGGATGCGACTAAAGAAAGACATTTCAGAGAACTTTGGTTTATGTCTTCAATAAAGTGCACATTTGAAAAAAGAGTCATCTTGTTTTTGACATAAAACATGTATTAAACTCGAGTGTAAACTTTTGAGATAAAATTACTTCATTATAGTTTCTACTTTTATTTCTGATGTAAGAATAAAACAAAATTGAGAAAGAAGTAAAAAAAGTTTCTAATTGTGCCAGTGTTTAATGATATTTAAAAATGATTTGACCTCCATTATTAAAAGAAATAAAACTTTTTACTATTGCATGTTTATGGGTGTCTATGGGTGGAGTATGTATGTCTATGTATGTCTATGTATGTCTATGGGTGGAGTGGGTGATACCATCATGAGATATGAATACTTAATTTATTAACTTAAATCAGATAATAATATCTATAATACACCCCAATTATAATGGGGACATGCTTAGATTAATATATGTATAGTAACCAAAAACTCCACGTTCTTCCATCTCTCTGGATGCTTTTATCTGCACTGAAATGCTAATTCTAAAGTTTTAGGAAAAACAGAAAATATAGAAACTCTCAAATTCTCATGAATTTTCACATGAGAAAAATTATTATTTTTACTAAAGACTTCTTTGTTTTCTGTTAAGGGCTGGGCTCCAGTGGAACTTACAATCTTAACTGAAAATGCATTAGACTTTCAGCATATTATTATAATTTCTTTATAACCTCCTCTGTTCATTTTTTGCTTACACAAGTGTTATTTTGAGCATCATTTGTATCTCATGTACTATGCTAGATGCCAGGGAAATAAAAAGATATTTCTTATTTTGCTGCAATGGCAGGAAATGATTATATACTACCTATTAGAATATCTTGTGATATATTTCGTAGTAGAAAATAATACACTAAATGAAACAGGTAAGAACAAGAAAAGGCTTTCTAATGAGAAATCATGCCTGGTGGTCAGAAATGGATGATCCTTTTCTAAGAACTCAGAGGGCTTATCATTGTTAGAAGGCAAACCTCAAGAGAAGTTATGGGAGAAGAGGCAGAAAAGAAAGGTTGAGGCCCGAAAAATCTCATGGTCTTACATGCCAAGCTGAGTTGTGTGTTCTTTGTCCTGCAGAAAAAGAGCATTATTTGAAGGATCTGAAACACAGAAGAAGCATCATCAGGTTACTGTTTTGGAAAGACTAATCAAAAAGCAGCATAAGGAATAAAATTGGTGTTGAAGTCTTAGTAGATATAAACAACAGAGAAGGTATAACAAAAATTGATGCTGGTGATAATGAGAAAGGAATGGACTCGAGTAGAGAATAGACATAAATATTTAACTGTTTGAGCTCTGAGTTAAAAAATAATAATAATTATTTTTTAAATTATTATTTAATGATGTTATTCAAAAGGAGAATGCATATAAAGAGGATATTATTGGGATCCTGAGAAATGAATCTAATTTTGGGTACACTGCAGTGCCTGTAAGCAATTGAATGCTAAGTAAATATCATGAGAAAGCTTTCTCAAGGATAATCTACTTTTTCAGAGTGAGGGAAAAGGACTAGACCATGAAAACTCAAATTTATTGTGGCTGACATAAGAAGATATTTAAATAGGTATTAAAAATCTGTAAAGCTGTCGTGTCTATTCCCAGGGACCATGTAGGAGAATAATGCTTAGTAAGAGGCTCTTCTTCATTTGACTTTAACTCCAATATGTTGCAAGATAAATTTTTCTGATGCAAGCTCTGCTCATGTTTCACCTTGGTTAACAGAAACTTTAAAAATTTTTTATGCCATGTGAAATATAGAGTTTTTGACACTCTAGGCTACATCGTGGCTTTCAAACCTTATCTCCCTCTAGTTTTTTCCACATACCATATGCTACCGCACAAATGAAAAATAAGCTATTCCGTGAATTACCAGTTAATCTTCTCTCCCTGATCTTTTGCCTTTGATTTAAAATTCAGTCTTTATAAATCAACCATTTAAATCTTCCTTGAATGTGATTTCTTTCTTGGAAATTCCTTAATTTTTCCCAGTTGCACTTGTTCACTCCTTGCTTTAACATTACTTGGGTATTGTTTCTCCCTGATTACTTATATGTCATAAGATGTGTGCTATGGTTATTTTTGTGCATTTACTCTGTATCTTTAGCATTAGATAAAAGTCTCTTTTGGAGGAAAATGTGTGTTTTTATCCATTTTGGTTTTCCCTTCAACACTTTTATCATAGTAAACCTTAAGGAATATTTACAGTAGTGAATTAAATATAACATAGCTTATATTTAATTGAAAAAATAAGCTTTAAATGCATATTCAATATCACCTAATTTAAACAGCATAATATCTTGAGCTGGAAATGTTCATTTTATATATAAAGATGTGAGAACTACTTTTACACAATTATTTTGCCATCATATTTGTTTATCTGTTTAAGTAAGATCTTTTAGTAAGAAGAGTTATTGGCATATGGAAATTGAGAATGAAATTTTTTCATAGTGAGAAATTAAAACACATATTCTATTCATACATTACACATCACATTATATGTATCAATATATACATAGAATATATGTTCTATTAAGTAGTGAAGTTAACCTAGAAACTATTTATTTTGGAGAATAGATTACCAAAACTTGATGCAATGGGAAAAACACATGTGCTATAATCAAACAGAACAGCTTTAGATTCCTTAAGTTAGGAGAATGAGTGTAATATTTTTACTTCTTTGAGTGACAGCATTCTCATAAATAAATGCATCATATCTTGCAAGAAAACTGTGAGAGGAAAAAACACAATAATGTGGCAATAAATAAATAAGACCATTATTATTACTGCTATGTTAATAATATCATTATTATTATTAATTCCACTATTATTCCATTACTATTACTAATCCCATTATTAATAACTACCACTATTGCTACCACAGTTGTATTAGTGATGCATATATTAATACATGTGTGCATATATATTCAAATTTACAGGTCACATGAAAGATGCTTATCTTTGAAAATAAGATTATAAATGCAAAGTGACTGGCAAACTGATCAATATATGTCAAATATGTGTTTAGAACATAATCATAGCTTGTATTTTTGCATTTCAAGGTATTCCTTAACTGTATTAATGCATAATTATCAGAAATTAGTAAAATTACTGCACAAGAGCACTTGGCTTTTAAAAAATGTATATTTTAAGAAAATGGATAATTTTTAAATGAAAGGATAATATTATAGCATCACAAATTGAAAAGAAATTAAGCAACCCAAAACATACAGTGAAATCATCTTATAAAATTTAAACATTATTCATTATAAGACAGTTCCTATTAGCTAGGGTGATGTTTGGTTTGAAATTTATAAGTAGAAAACCCGAGATAACACATCTTTAGGAAATCCAAAGTACTATCTGTTTCTGTAAATTATACATTGTCTATCCACCTCCAAGAAACTGCTGTTCTGTCTCAAGATTCCTCCCATAAAGGAATGTTTGAAGCCCTAATGCAGAGTTTACACTGAGATAATGTCAGTTTAAGTCCAAACATTTTAAGATGATTCTAATCGAATTAACTTATTTATAGTGCTTTACTTTCATTCTGGTCTTCAAGAATTTTAGAAAGATCAAATGGCTTCACTTAAAACATTACCAAGTTTTACTTTGTCTTGCCATTGTACCTTTCTTTTTTGCCCTTTCTAATCCACAGAGTATAACCTGTTATATCGTCTTAATTCAAGAATACAGGAAAGGTCCCCTCATAGTCCTCTTCTCTGCACTGTTAGTTATATTATTTATCTTTGAGAAAGCTCAGGGGTGTTATTGTTCAACTGAATAAAATGTATCAGCTAACATTTATAAAACCCTTTAATAGTACTGAAGTATTAAATATAGACAAATGCCAGGTAATTTTAGGTATTATTGTTTCTTGATTTTTCTTCAAAATTAAATCAAGATTGAATATATATATGTAAGAAATTGTCACCATATGTCACTAAATAAAGTCTAGATAGAACCAAAATTTTAAGGAAAATTAAATTTTAAAATATCTTTTTGTCTCTCTATACACATTTTCTTCTGAATTTTGTTATAGTAAAATAAAGTGGAGACTCTTGGTTTTTTTTTCTGAATTATGTTTAATGTTTATTTTGAGTTATAAAAATATGTAAGGTTATTATATGCTCAACTACTTTAACACTAGTTAAATGCCTGTTAAAGCATGCAGACATATGATTATATTTTGTAGGTGTTTATCATTTAAAGATTTGTAACTTGTTTGAGTATCACAACAATCTTGTCATATAAGAAGGGCAGATTCATAAGATTTTCTAAATGAGCAAAATGTGTCCTGTCAAGGTAAAATTTGAAGGAGACAAAATGTATGACAAAGCAGGAAGCTCAGAACCTATGTGTAGCAAGATTTCACGACATCTTAGGATTAATTTCACCTATGGCCTCAATGAAGCACTTGGCCTTTACGTTTACTTTATCTTTATTTTTTTCTATCATATAATGTAGTTTTGGAAACTTTCCAGGAGAAATAAATATGTATGTAGATAAATAATCAGATATGCAAATAAGTTGAAAATGTGGCCTACACTAATGAATACATGGAAAAATATATATTTATTTCCTTATTTATGAAGAGGTTTTAAAGCATTGAAATTGTGTATCAGAAATGACAGATGTTCTTTACATCTTAAACTGTTGTTGACATAATCAGGAGATTGACATGAAATAAATAGGTTAACAGCCAGCATTGTTAGAGTGATTTCTGTAGAATGTAAATAAAATATCTCAGTTGATCTCATTCCTCTGTTTCTATGGAACTTCTGAAAGGGTAGACTTCCAGTTGCTAACGCTTCTTCTCAGTTATGCAGTTGGCATATTTTAAGGACGATGTAAGTTACAGATGTACACATTCCTTTTCATTTTAATTTCTTATTCAAGCTGATTTCTTGTTTAAAAAAAGTAATGAAAGTCATAAGTGCGTTTTTTAGCATCTTTTTTTTTTTCTATTTTCTATACTTGTTCAAGTCATGTAGTGGAGCAGGGCCTCTCAACTTTCTCAAATCATAGCACACATGAAAAATGATGCCTGCACCTTGTGCTGGATGAAACTGAGAAGGTTTTTGGAGCCTGGAAGAAACTAGACTGGGGCATAGAATGCCCAGGGTTCCAGCTGCTGTCCCCAGGCTGATTAAGAGAAAAATATCTCAGGACAGTTCTAACCCATACAAAACACCAGTTCACAGTTGTGAATTCTGTCTAAAGATGTAGGATTTGGAAATTTCAAAACAGAGGTTCATATCTAGGCATAGTCACTTACTATCTGTATCAGTCAGTTCAGTCACTCAGTCGTATCTGACTCTTTGCAAAACCATTGACTGCAGCACACCAGGCCTCCGTGTCCATCACCAACTCCAGGGGTTTACTCAAACTCTAGTCCATTGAGTCAGTGTTGCCATCCAACCATCTCGTCCTCTGTCATCCCCTTCTCCTCCCACCTTCAATCTTTCTCAATGTCAGGATCTTTTCAAATGAGTCAGTTCTTCCCATTAGGTGGCCAAAGTATTGGAGTTTCCGCTTCAGCATCAGTCCTTCCAATGAATATGCAGGACTGATTTCCTTTAGGATATATGAGTTGGATCTCCTTGCAGACCAAGGGACTCTCAGGAGTCTTCTCTAACACCACAGTTCAAAAGCCTCACTTCATCAGCACTCAGCTTTCTTTATATTCCACCTCTCACATCCATACATGACTACTGGAAAAACCATAGCCTTGACTAGACAGACATTTCTTAGCAAAGTAATGTCTCTGCTTTTTAATATGCTGTCTAGGTTGGTCATAACTTTTCTTCCAAGGAGCAAGCCTCTTTTAATTTCATGGCTGCCGTCACCATCTGCACTGATTTTGGAGCCCAAGAAAATAAAGTCTGTCACTGTTTCCATTATTTCCCCATCTATTTGCCATGAAGTGATGGGACCAGATGCAATGATTTTAGCTTTTCTGAATGTTGAGCTTTAAGCCACCTTTTTCACTCTCCTCTTTCACTTTCGTCAAGAGGCTCTTTAGTTCCTCTTCACTTTCTGCCATAAGAGTGGTGTCATCTGCATATCTGAGGTTATTGATATTTCTCTTGGCAATCTTGATTCCAGCTTGTGCTTCATTCAGCCCAGCATTTCCATGATGTATTCTGCATATAAGTTAAATAAGCAGGGTGGCAATATACAGACTTAACGTACCCCTTTTCCAATTTGCAACCAGTCTGTTGTTCCATGTCTAGTTCTAACTGTTGCTTCCTGAACTGAATACAGATTTATCAAGAGGCAGGTCAGTGGTATGCTATTCACATATCTTTAAGAATTTTCCAGAGTTTATTGTGATCCACACAGTCAAAGGCTTTGGCACAGTCAATAAAGCAGCAGTAGATATTTTTCTGGAACTCTCTTGCTTTTTCGATGATCCATCAGATGTTGGCATTTTCTAAAACCAGCTTGAACATCTTGAAGTTCAAGCTGGTTCACAATATGCTGAAGCCTGGCTTGAATAAGTTTAAGCATTACTTTACTAGTGTGTGAGATGAGTGCAACTGTGTGGTAGTTTGAGCATTCTTTGGCATTGCCTTTCTTTGGAATTGGAATGAACTGACGTTTTCCAGTCGTGTGGCCACTGCCGAGTTTCCCAAATTTGCTGACATATTGAATTTCCAGTGGTCATGTATGGATGTGAAAGTTGGACTATAAAGAAAGCTGAGTGCTGAAGAATTGATGCTTTTGAACTGTGGTGTTGGAGAAGACTCTTGAGAGTCCCTTGGACTGCAAGGAGATCCAACCAATCCATCCTAAAAGAGATGAGTCCTGGGTGTTCATTGGAAGAACTGATTTTGAAGCCGAAACTCCAACACTTTGGCCACCTGATGCGAAGAGCTGACTCATTTGAAAAGACTCTGACGCTGGGAAAGATTGAGTGCAGGAGGAGAAAGAAACGACGGAGGATGAGATAGCTGGATTGCATCACTGACTCAGTGGACATGGGTTTGGGTGGACTCCTTGAGTTGGTGATGGACAGGGAGGCCTGGCGTGCTGCAGTTCATGGAGTCGCAAAGAGTCAGACATGACTGAGCAACTGAAATGAACTGAATTGAGCTCAGCACTTTCATAGCATCCTCTTTCAGGATTTGAAATAGCTCAACTGGTATTCTATTACCTCCACTAGCTTTGTTCATAGTGATGCTTCCTAAGGCCCACTTGACTTCACATTCCAGGATGTCTGACTCTAGGTGAGTGATCACACATCATGATTATCTGGGTTGTGAAGATCTTTTTTGTACAGTTCTTCTGTGTGTTCTTGCTGCCTCCTCTTAATATCTTCTGCTTCTGTTAGGTCCATACCATTTCTGTCCTTTATCGAGCCCATCTTTGTATGAAATGTTCCCTTGGTATCTCTAATTTTCTTGAAGAGATCTCTAGTCTTTCCCATTCTATTGTTTTCCTCTATTTCTTTGCACTGATTACTGATGAAGGCTTTCTTATCTCCCCTTGCTATTCTTTGGAACTCTGCATTCAAATGGGTATATCTTTCCTTTTCTCCTTTGCTTTTTGCTTCTCTTCTTTTCACCACTATTTTTAAGGCCTTCTCAGAGAGCCATTTTGCTTTTTTGTATTTCTTCTTCTTGGGGATGGTCTTGATCCCTGTCTCCTATACAATGCCATGAACCTCTGTCCATAGTACATCAGGCACACTGTCTATTAGATCTAGTTCCTTAAATCTATTTCTCACTTCCACTGTATAATCATAAGGGATGTGACTTAGGTTATGCCTGAATGGTCTAGTGGTTTTCCCCATTTTCTTCAATTTCATTCTGAATTTGGCAATAAGGAGTTCATGATCCGAGCCATAGTCAGCTCCTGGTCTTGTTTTTGCTGACTGTATAGAGCTTCTCCATCTTTGGCTGCAAAGAATATAATCAGTCTGATTTCGGTGTTGGTCATCTGGTGATGTCCATGTGTAGAGTCTTCTCTTGTGTTGTTGGAAGAGGGTGTTTGCTTTGACCAGTATGTTCTCTTGGCAAAACTGTATTAGCCTTTGCCCTGCTTCATTCTGCATTCCAAGGCCAAATTTGCCTGTTACTCCAGGTGTTTCTTGACTTCCTACTTTTTCATTTCAGTCTCCTATAATGAAAAGGACATCTTTTTTTGGGTGTTAGTTCTAGAACGTCCTGTAAGTATTCATATAACCATTCACCTTCAGCTTCTTCAGCATTACTGCTCAGGGCATAGACTTGGATTACCGTGATATTGAATGGTTTACCTTGGAAACGAACAGAGATCATTCTGTCTTTTTTGAGATTGCATCTAAGTACTGCATTTGGACTCTTTTATTGAGTATAATGGCTACTCCATTTCTTCTAAGGGATTCCTGCCCACAGTAGTAGGAATAATTGTCATCTGAGTTAAATTCACCCATCCATCTTAGTTCACTATTTCCTAGAATGTCAACGTTCACTCTTGCCACCTCCTGTTTGACAACTTTGAATTTGCCTTGATTCATGGACCTAACATTCCAGGTTTGTATGCCATAGTGCTCTTATAGCATCAAACCTTGCCTCTATCACCAGTCACATCCACAACTGGGTGGTGTTTTTGCTTTGGCTCCATCCCTTCATTCTTTCTGGAATTATTTCTCCACTGATCTCCAGTAGCATATTGGGCACCAACCGACCTTGGGAGTTCATCTTTCAGTGTCCTGTCTTTTTACCTTTTCATACTGTTCATGGGGTTCTCAAGGCAAGAATCCTGAAGTGGTTTGCCATTTTCTTCTCCAGTGTACCACAATCTGTCAGACCTCTCCACCATGACTCGTCCATCTTGGGTGGCCCCACACTGCATGGCTTAGTTTCATTTAGTTAGACAAGGCTGTGGTCTGTGTGATCAGATTGGGTTGTCGTCTGTGATTGTGGTTTCGGTCTGTTTGCCCTCTGATGCCCTCTCTCAGCACCTCGTGTCTTAATTGGGTTTCTCTTACCTTGAATGTGGAGTATCTCTTCATGGCTGCTCCAGAAAAGTCCAGCTGCTGCTCCTTACCTTGAAGGTGGGGTAGCTCCTTTTGGCCATCAGTGCTTGACTCTGTTATAATTTTTAATGTGGCTCTGGTTACACAATGCAGGAGCAGTGACTGTGTGGCATGGGAGTGCCACGTCTAAGGTCAGAGAAGCCCCAGAAAGATGGTAGGCACTGGAGTGGTGACTGTGCAGCACTGGAGTGGCTCTGAGTAGATATCCTATGTCCAAGGGCAGAGAAGCCCTGGCAAGATGATAAGAGGGGTGAATTTGCATTTAGAATCAAACCCCATAGCCACCTGAAACTCTCAGAAGGCTCAAACAAACCTTGTGCACACCAGGACTCAGAGATCCCACAGAGACTGAGACAGAACTGTGTTTGAGTGTCTCCTGTGGAGGTATGGGTCAGCAGTGGACTGCCACAGGGGCAGGGGCTCTGGGTGCAGCAGACCTGGGTATGGCATAAGCCCTCTTGGAAGAGGTAGCCATTAACTCCACTATAGAGCTGCCAGAACTTACACAGGACTGGGCAGTAAACTCTTGGTGTGCACAAAATGAAACTTGTGTACACCAGGACCTAGGAGAAAGGACCAGTGACCCCACAAGAGACTGGCCCAGACTTGCCTGTATGTGTCCAGAAGTCTCCACAGAGGCATGGGTCAGTGGTGGCCTGCTGCAGGGCTGTGGCCACTGAGTATAGAAGTGCATGCATGGGACTTTTTGAAGGAGGTCACCATTATCTTCATTACCTCCACCACAGTTTCCAGAAGTCCGAAAGTGAAGTCACTCAGTCGTGTCCAACTGTTTGTGACCCCATGGACTGTAGCCTACCAGGCTTCTATGTCCATAGGATTTTCCAGGCAAGAATACTGGAGTGCGTTGCCATTTCCTTCTCCAGGGGATCTTCCCAACCCAGGGATCGAACCTGGGTCTCCTGCATTGTAGGCAGACGCTTTTTACCATCTGAGCCACCAGGGAAGTCTCCCACTGTAGTTTGGCCCCAGGTAAATGACAGGGAAGGAACACAGCCCCACCCATCAACAGAAAATTGGATTAAAGATTTACTGAACATGGCCCCTCACATCAGAACAACACCCAGTTTCCCCCTCAGTCAGTCTCACCCATCAGGAAGCTTCCATAAGCCTCTTACCCTTCTTCATCAGAGGGCAGACTGAAAACCAGAATCACAGGAAACTAACCAATCTGATCACATGGACCACAGCCTTCTCAAACTCAATGAAGCTATGAGCCACCCTGTATAGAGCCACCCAAGATGGATGGGTCATGGTGGAGAGCTCTGACAAGGCGTGTTCCACTGGAGAAGTGAATGGCAAACCAGTTCAGTATTTTTACCTTGAGAATCCCATGAACCCTATGAACAGTACTATCTGTATGACCTTGAACAAATAACTAACCTCTCTGACTCTCAGTTCAGACATCTGTAAAATGGAGGTGATGTGGATAACTATTTGCAAGGGTGGCAGTTCTGCTGATTTGATCAGAATGTGCATTCCTTAGCAAATTACTTAACAAGTCTGAGCCGTCAATTAGTTTGGCTTTACTTTTCACCACCCTACCTCTTGTAGATCTGTTTGGAACAGATTGAGAAAGGGATGCTATGAGTCTATGGAGAACTCTAGGCCAGGGATGAGCTAAGTCATGGAAATAGCGTATGAAGCACAAAAGGGAAGCAAGTATGTTTCATCAAGGCCCAAATGAAATCTGTTTGTTCAATACAAACAAGTTATTCCTCTGTTTTTCATTCAGGCTCATCCAAATTTGAAGCTCCTGCCTTTGGTTCTAAAGATTCTGCTCTAGGCTTCGGTCAGTTCTTAACTTTATTTGACAACTGAAAATCAAGTCTCTTTCCTCTGGCAATAGAACTTCCCCACTGATTGGTCTTTGATACTTTGATAATGTTGCCTTTGTGCATTTATGTATCTTAAATAAGGGAAGTATTATTTTCTATCATCTATTTAATCATCTCTACTCTCAGTCTATAATCAACAACAGCCTTTAATGTTTGTAAAGATTTGCTCTATGAGCTCTATGATATTTGTAAAGTGAAGGGCAAATGCACAGGGAATGTAGAAGAGGAGAATGATAGACCTCAAGGAAGTGTTCTAATTTAACCAGTTCATTCACAAACAAGATACTATGTCTTATAGGGTAATTATTTACTGAGATCATGTGACTATTTAAATGGCAGAACAAGGCCTGAAAACCAGATCTCTCATCTCAGTGAGAAGTGCCTTTTCTCCTGTTCTGTGCTTGTCTCCCTATTGGTAAGTTTTGTCCCAAAGGCAGGTTAGAAAATCAAGTTAGCTTTATTTATTTGTTTTACATATTTTTAAATTTTATTTATTTATGGTCATCATCATCAAGTGGGTTTTACAAGACCTGTCATCAAAGGGCCACAAACCTCTGGACTATAGAACAATAATAGAATTGTAGATAGTGTCCTTACAGAAGATTATCTGAATTTGCAAAGTAGAACAGAGGAAAACACAAATTCTCTATGCAATCATAACATCACAAGCTCATAGCATTTTTATTGAGATATAATTGACATTGTTTATGTTTAGGGTGTAAAACATGTACTACTTTAAACCTTGCTAATACCTCTATTGTGTCATACAATTATTTCTTTTTTGTGGTAAGAACAGTTAAGACCTATTTTCTTAGCAACTTGAAGTTTATAATAGAGAACTGTTGAGTATTTCTTCTATGCTTGCATTTGATATCCAGGATCATTTATCTCTTAGTTGCAAGCTTTTACCCTTAAATAACATTTCCCCCAGTTTTTAATGTAGTATCAGCAATGTGAATGGACTACATGACACCTGTTTTTAAGGATTATATCATAATAATTCAAGTAGGAAAAAGAAAGAATGGTGTAAGAAATACCTCTAGGTCTACCATTAATTTTTATCATTCATTTATCATTTACTGTATCTCCCACTGTATTAAACTGTTTGCACAAACCTCATCCAAGAATCACAACAATCCAAACAGGAGATCTTAATGTTAATCTCATTTTAATAATGAATAAACTGAGTCAAGATGGAGAGATGAGAGGACAGGCTCCATTTTATACAGATGTAGGCAGTTAAAATCAGACTTTGGACCCATGACTGTCTGACTCCAGGTATATATTGTGTCACCAATGTTGACATATTTAAAAGAAGCCTCAGAGAAGAGTCACTTTAAAGCTTGCATTTTATTATTTTCTAAAAAATATGTCATGTATTTTTCCAAAATCATTTTATACACTGAGGTATATTTCTTTTGTTCTTTTAGTGAGCCATAACGTTCTGAATCCTTGTTGAATAAACTTCACAGTTATTTCAGACAAGGAATAACACTACTCAGCCACTCAGTCTAGACATAAGATCTATATGCTCCACCCTTTCCTCAGTCTGCCTCTCTAATGGGTCATCTTAATCCTCTCAGTACCTAAAATGGGTTTGTGTAGCTCATTTATCAATGCACAGAGTTACAAATTACTTATCAGTGATCCAGAGTGACACTTTATGATGCAAATTTATCAGAAACTTGTAGACAATAACATTTTCTACACTAGCAGAAACTGTGCTTGGAAGTAGTTTGTAATAATTTTATGTCTTTAAGTTATAATTTACTTTCAATAGAAAAAAGATTTAAAAAAATCAGTTGGATCTCATGTTAAAATAAAATACACTAATACAGAAACCATGTTTACTTCTTGTTAGTAGGATTACCAGAGATATTACCTTCTGCTGTGTTAATCTTTGTATTTTCTAATCATATATTATTAATTGGATCACCAGAAAAAACACTTTGATATTTTTAACTTTCAGTACTGCTGCTACTAAGTCACTTCAGTGGTGTCCGACTCTGTGTGACCCCAGAGATGGCAGCCCATCAGGCTCCCCCATCCCTGAGATTCTCCAGGCAAGAACACTGGAGTGGGTTGCCATTTCCTTCTCCAGTGCATGAAAGTGAGAAGTGAAAGTGAAGTCGCTCAGTCGCGTCCGACTCTTAGCGACCCCATGGACTGCAGCCCACTAGGCTTCTCCATCCATAGGGTTTTCCAGGCAAGAGTACTGGATTGGGGTGCCATTGCCTTCTCCAACTTTCGGTACACTTCCCTTCAAAACTGAACTTTTTTCTGTCTTATCCTGTTCTTCCATCCTTCCTTTTGTTTTTCCTTTTCTTCTGTTTTTCTGTGAAAAACTTTGTCTTGATCTTGGCTAATGAATAGTTAGAAGAAGCCATAATAAAATACACGATAGACTCATGTAACCATAAGAATATGAAAAATAGTACAACCCTAAAGTCAAAGTAATAATTACTCTGTGCTGCCATATTGGTATAGCATCAATTTAGCCTTTTCAAACATCCATGTTGAAATGATAGGAAAGCACATAAATAACCAAGTGAAGAACATCTTTTTTTCTAAAAGAATCACCATGGTCGAATTATAACATATATCATGCTATTTAAAATGTCTCCAAGCTCCTAAGTAGACATTTTATTTGGCAATACATTCTAAGGAGCAGAAATACATGAAGTGGGATCACTAGATAAAATAATTATGGTGTAAAATATCAGAGTGAAGGAGCTGCTTGTGAGGTGGCATGAAACCGATGAAATTCCAAGCACCCAAAGATTATAAGTGACCAAATGACAATAGTTTTAAAGTCCTAACAATGCGTGACAAATAGACTTTCTTTGCTGGTACACTTCTATTAAGGTGGGAAACAAAAAGGGATTCCAATCCAACCAAACAATAAGAATGACTAAAATATAAGATGAGAGAAGAACATAGTAAGATAAAGGACAATAAAATTGAGAATAAATCTGTAAAACAAAGTGAATTGTAAGATTTCCAATCTATATAGTAAATTAACCCTGTAGAGTCAGGTCATTTTGCAGTATATTTCAAAAGTAATACATACTTTACTTGAGTGACCAGATTTCACAAATTACATAGGGTAACTTAGCCAGATAATTGTAATAGATTTTAATACCTCTAAGAAATAAAATGATTGTTAAAAGGTTTTAAGTGCATCGAGTCATCTTGCTTCTCTTTTGATACTCCAATTGTCTATGACTATCAGAGAAAAAGAAGCAAAAAAAGATAATAAGCTTATTCTATAGGGTTGGTATCTTGAGTGGCAATAAGAATCTGAAAAAAAATTAGTAAAGTTTATTTTTCCTTTATGAATAACTCTGAAGACAAGGAAGGACTTTATTTACTGATAGCAATATGGATTTTCATGTCTAATAGATGATTCAAATTTTAAATTTCCAAACAGTGTTCTTCCACATTGATAAATGGTGCGACTGTGCATCTGGTTCTTAAAAATAGAAACCTGGAAGTGATTCCTGACACTTCTCTCTCCCTTACTTCTTCCACTAATTATATTAGATTCTTCACACATTTTCTATGGCTAAATCATAAATTCCACCTTCCTCATACAAGAGAGTAACAATGCATGGATCACTGTGGCAATAGCCTTCTAGTGCCTCGTGACATATATTCCTATGGTATCCCTGTCTATTTTTCACATGAATGAAGATTAAACTGTAGGATGTCCCTGCTGTGTGTATGCTCAACCACATCAACTCTTTGCAACCTGATGGACTGTAAACTGCCAGGCTCCTTGGACCATGGGATTTCCCAGGCAAGAATACTGGAATAGGTTGCTGTGCTCCCCTCCAGGAAATCTTCCCGACTCAGGGATTGAACCCGCATCTCTTGCATCTCCTGCATTGGCAGGTAGATTCTTTACCACTGTGCCACCTAGGACTTAAAATACTTCAGTATGTTTCCCTTGTGTACCGAAAATGTGAACGCACTGCAGTGGCAGACATGTCCTTGTCTGAACTGACCACTCCCTAGAGCTGCACCTCGTCTTGAACCCAACTCCTTTTCTCTCTCTGTGGACAACCACACTGTCCTCTTCTCAGTGTTGAAAACTGTCCAGTCTCTTTCTGGCCTTGGGCCTGTGTGCCATGCTGTTTCCTCTGTTTCAGAATTTCTCTTTCTTCAACTTCCTCCACACCTACTTACTCCCCACATACTATCTGACTCCTCAAATGACTTGGCCTTTGCACACTTTGTGTTGCTTAAAATAGCAGTGGTAGATAACAGTGTAAATAGAATGTTATTGTCTTTAAAAGAAATGTTTTTTTGATACATACTACCAGATGAGTGTACTTTTTTTTTATTTAACAAATTCAATAAAGACTTTTTACTTTACAATATTATGTTGGTCTTGCCATACATTGACATGAATCTGCCATGGGTATACATGTGTTCCCCTTCCAGAACCTGCCTCCCACCTCCTTCCCAATTCCATCCCTCTGGGTCATCCTGGTGCACCATCCCTGAGTACCCTGTACCGCGCATCAAACCCAGGCTGGTCATTCATTTCACATATGATAATTTACATGCTTCAGTGCCGTTCTCCCATATCTGCCCGCCCTCGCCCTCTCCCATAGAGTCCAAAAGACTGTTCTATACATCTGCGCCTCTTTTGATGTCTCGCATACAGGGTTATCGTTACTGTCTTTCTAAATTTCATATATATGCATTAGTATGCTGTATTGTTGTTTTTCCTTCTGACTTACTTCACTCTATATAATAGGCTCCAGTTTCGTCCATGAGTGAACTTTGGAAACATTATGCCAAGTAAATTAAGCCAGACTGAAGGGTACAAATATCACATGACTCCACTTAGATGAGACACATAGAAACAGTGTAGTAAAAGAGTTACCAAGGGCTGGGGAGCAGAGGGAGGAGAGGAAGGAGAGGTATTTTTTCATGGATAAAGTTTCAGTTTGGACTGTGGAAAAGTTCTTGGTGATGGTTGCATAACTGTGAATATATTTAATGACACTGAATTGTACACTTGCTAAATATGCATTTATGCATGTCTGGTTGTTGTTTAGTTATTGAGTTGTGTCCGACTCTTCTGTGACCCCATGGGCTACAGCCCACCAAGATCCTCTGTCTATGGAATTTTCCAAGCCAGAATACTGCAGTGGTTTGCCATTTCCTTCTTTAGGGGATCTTCCCAACCCAAGGATCTGACTCACTTCTCCTGCACTGGCAGGTGGATTCTTTACCACTGAACCACCATGTTTTACCACAATTTAAAAATTCTATAAAATCACAGACAGTTGTAATTTTCTCTCAGTAATCTTTCCCCTTTATTAAATCTATCATTGTTCTATTAAAATATTTAGTTTATCATTATGGTGGTGGTTTAGTCGCTAGGTCATGTCTGACTCTTGCAACCCCCTGGACTGTGGCCTGCCAGGCTCCTCCATCCATGGGATTCTCCAGGCAAGAATACTGGAGTGGGTTGTCATTTCCTTCTCTAGGGGATCTTCCTGACCCAGGGATCGAACCCTGGTCTCCTACATTGCAGGCAGATTCATTACCGACTTACCTATGAGGGATCTTCCTTTATTCATTCAATCAGTAAATTTTTCCCAAATAAACCTGTAAGTCACATGAGAACAGTATTTTCTGAGTTGTCACTTGTTTTTAATTTCCCACTGTCTACTTTGTGCTAAGTTCAGTGACTAGCATCAGTACTTACTGAATGAGTATTTGATAAACAAATGGATATCTGTGATATAACATAAAGTAGTTTTAAATAAACATTTTACTTTGGGGTACTTTTAGATTTATAAAAAATCCCCACTTATTCCTCACACAGTTTTCCCTACTGTTAACATTTTATATCACCATGACATATTTTTCAAACTAAGAAAAGCAACTTTGATATATTTCTATTAAACTCTAGACTTTATTAGAATTTCATTTTTCACTTTTTCACTAACATCTTGCTCCATTCCAGGATCAAACTAGGAAGATGGTACTTTTAATGGTACTGACACTGAGTAATAATTTTCTGAGTTATCATAGTAGTTTTCCTGAATAATGCTATAACATCATGAGGGAAAGAAAGACAACTATACATAATATCATAACAGGAATATATCTTCCTTCACTATTCTATTATGATGGGATTTTTGTTAAATTAATTATACAATTAATTTTGTTAATTAATTGTATAAAGTATACAATAGTAGAGTCTTCTTTACTTCTGAATTAGTATTTGATTGTTTATTTATAGAAATAAAAAAACTTTCTTTTAACAATTTCTCCCCAAAAATTCCACCTGTGGAATTATAATTTAGCATATAACACTAACTTTTTTCTATAATTTTTTAATATATTTCTTTTGTGCTCACAAATTTTAAGAATCTCCTAAACTCTGGACATATGTAAAGCAAGGATATACTCTATTTCATAGTACTTTTTTCCTCTTCTCCATTGTGTACAATTTAAATATTTGCATTTTGATATCCAGGCACAACATGCTCTGATTCTCTCAAATTGGCAAATGCTCATTAGAGGAAACAGGTGCAGGAGGATCAGGCAGCAGCAAGAGGTCACACAAAACCAAGAACATTTTCCAACAGCTGGACCCCAGTTCGAAGACATCTGAGGGATCAAATGAACTTGATGTATGTTAGAGACAAATGTCAATGTCAGGTTTCTTGTTAGAAAAAACAAACCATTCTCTCAAACATTTTCATCTTTAAACAAAAAGCCAATACCAATTGGATATTTTATATTTGTTTGTTCAAACAGTTTTTTTTCCATTTATTTTTTTATTGAAGGATATTTGCTTTACAGTATTTTGCTGTTTTCTATCAAACCTCAACATGAATTAGCCATAAGTGTAGATATATCCCCTCCCTTTTGAACCTCCCTCCCATCTCCCGCCCCATCCCACCCCTCAAGACTGATACAGAGCCCCTGTTTTACTTTCCTGAGTCATACAGCAAATTACCATTGGCTATCTATTTTACATATGGTAATGTAAGTTTCCATGTTACTCTTTCCATACATCTCACCCTCTCTTCCCCTCTCTCCATATCCATAAGTCTATGTCTATTTTTCCATTGCTGCCCTGTTAATAGATTTTTTTGCTACCATTTTTCTAGATTCCAAATATGTATGTGTTAGAACACAATATTTCTCTTTCTCTTCCTGATTCACTTCACTCTGTATAATAGGTTCTAGGTTCATCTACCTCATCAGAACTGACTAAAATGTGTTACCTTTTATGGCTGAGTAATATTCCATTGTGTATATATACCACAACTTCTTTATCCATTCATCTGTCGATGGACATCTAGGTTGTTTCCATGTTCTTGCTATTGTAAATAGTGCTGCAATGAACAACGGGATACATGTGTCTTATTCAGTTTTGGTTTCCTCAGGGTATATGGCTAGGAGTGGGATTGTTGTGTCACATGGTGGTTTATTCCTAGTTTTTAAGGAATCTCTATACCATTTTCCATCGTGGCTTTATCAATTTACATTCCCACCAACAGTGCAAGAGCATTCCCTTTTCTTCAAACCCTCTCTAGCATTTACTGTTTGTAGACTTTTTGATGATGGCCTTTCTGACTGGTGTGAGGTGCTATCTCATTGTAGTTTTATTTGCATTTCTCTAATAATGAGTGATGCTGAGCATCTTTTCATGTGTTTGTTAGCCATCTGTATGTATTCTTTGGAGAAATGTCTGTTTAGGTCTTTTTCCCGCTTTTTTATTGTGTTGTTTGTTTTTCTGGTATTGAGTTGTATGAGCTGCTTTTATATCTTGGAAATTAATCCTTTGTCAGTTGTTTCATTTGCTATTATTTTCTCCCATTCTGAGAGTTGTCTTTTCACCTTGCTTACAGTTTCCTATGCTGTGCAAAAGCTTTTGTTTAATCAGGTCCCACTTGTTTACTTTTTATTTCCATTACTCTAGGAGGTGGGTCATAGAGGATCTTGATTTGATTTATGTCATCTAGTGTTCTGCCTGTGTTTTCCTCTAAGAGTTCAACAGTTTCTAGTCTTACATTTAGGTCTTTAATCCATGTTGAGTTTATCTTTGTGTATGCTGTTAGGAAGTATTCTAATTTCATTCTTTTACATGTAGCCGTCAAGTTTTCCCAGAGGCATTTATTGCAGAGGTTGTCTTTCCCCCATTGTATATTCTTGCCTCCTTTGTCAATAATATGGTACCCATAGGTGGTTGGGTTTGTTTCTGGGCTTTCTATCTTGTTCTGTTTTTGTGCCAGTACCATACTGTCTTGATGACTGTAGCTTTGTAGTATAACCTGAAGCCAGGAAGGTTGATTACTCCGTCTCCATTCTTCTTTTTCAAAACTGCTTTGGCTGTTTGGGGTCTTTTGTATTTCCAGATGAATTTTGAAAATTTTTTTCTAGTTCTGTGAAAAATGCCATTGGTAATTTGATAGAGATCACATTGAATCTGTAGATTGCATTTGGTAGTATAGTCATTTTCACAGTATTGATTCTTCCTACCCAGGAACATGGACTATCTCTCTGTCTGTTTATGTCATCTTCATTCATTAGTGTCTTATAATTTTCTGTGTACAGGTCTATTGTCTCCTTAGGTAAGTTTATTCCTAGATATTTAATTCTTTTTGTTGCAGTGGTGAATGAGATTGACTCCTTAATTTCTATTTCAGATTTTTCACTGTTAGTATATAGAAATGCAAGTGATTTCTGTGTACTGATTTTGTATCCTGAAGTTTTGCTAAATTCACTGATTAGTAATTTTCTGATACTATCTTTAGGGTTGTCTATGTACAGTATCATGTCATCAGCAAACAGGCAGAGCTTTAATTCTTCTTTTCCAACCTGGATTCCTTTTATTTCTTTTTCTTCTCTGATTGCCTCAGCCAGGACTTCCCGAACTATACTGACTAATAGTGGCGAAAGTGGACAGCCTTGTCTTGTTCATAGGGGGAATGCTTTCAGTTTTTCACCATTGAGATTAATGTTTGCTATAGGCTTATCATATGTGGCCTTTTAAGGCAGGATCCTTCTATGACTAGTTTTTGAAGAGTTTTAATCATAAATAGTTGCTGAATTTTGTCAGAGGCTTTTTCTGCATCTATTGAGATTATCATATGGTTTTTATGTTTCAATTTGTTAATATGGTGTATCACATGGATTGATTTTCATATATGAAGAATCCTTGCATTCCTGGAATAAACCCAACTTGAGGATGGTGTATGAGCCTTCTGATGTGTTGCTGAATTCTGTTTGCTAAAACTTGGTTGAGGATTTTTGAATCTATGTTCATCAGTGATATTGGCCTGTAGTTTTCTTTTTGTGTGTTATCTTTGTCTGGTTTTGGTATCAGGGTGATGGTGACCTTGTACAATGAGTTTGAAAGTGTTCCTTCCTCTGCAATTTTTGAAGGAGTTTTAGAAGGACAGGCATTAGTTCTCTAAATGTTTGATAGAATGCTCCTGTGAAGCCATCTGATTCTGGGCTTTTGTTTTATGGAGAGATTTTTGATCACAGCTTCAATTTCAGTGCTTGTAATTAGGTTGTTCATAATTTCTAATCCTTCCTGAACTTTTCTAAGAATCTGTCCATTTCTTCCAGGTTATCCATTTTATTGCCATATAGTTGTTCATAATAGTCTCTTATAATCCTTTATATTTCTGCATTGTCTGTTATAACCTCTCCTTTTTCATTTCTAATTTTGTTGATTTTATTCTTCTCTTTTTTTCTTGATGAGCCTGGTTAAAGGCTTGTCAGGTTTGTTTATCTTCTCAAAGAACCAGCTTTTAGTTTTATTATCTTTACTATTGTTTCTTTCATTTCTTTTTTCATTTATTTCTATTAAGATCTTTATGATTTCTTTCCTTCTACTAATTTTGTATTATTTTTCTTCTTCCAGTTATTTTAGGTGTAAAATTAGGTTGTCTATTCAATGTTTTTCTTGTTTCTTGAGATAGGATTGTATTGCTATAAACTTCCCTCTTAGAACTGCTTTTGCTACATCCCATAGATTTTGAGTTGTCATCTTTTCATTGTCATTTGTTTCTAGAATTTTTTTTATTTCTCTTTTGATTTCTTCAGTAACCGGTTGGTTATTTAGAAACGTGTTGTTTAATCTCCATGTGTTTGTTTCTTGCAGTTTTTTTTACTTATAATTGATCTACTCTCATGGCGTTATTTTCTGGGAAGATGCTTGATATGATTTCAGTTTTATTAAATTTACAGAGGTTTGATTTGTGACCCAAGATGTGATCTATCCTGGAGAATGTTCCATGTGCTCTTGAGAAGAAGATCTATTCTTTGGATGGAATGTCCTGAAGATATCAATGAGATGTATCTCATCTAATGTATCACTTAAAATTTGTGTTTCCTTATAAATTTTCTGTTTTGATGATCTGTCCATTGGTGTGAGTGGGGTGTTAAAGTCTCCTACTATTATTGTGTTACTATTTCTCCTTTTATTTCTGTTAAGTGTTTGTCGTATGTATTGAGGTCCTATGTTGGGTGCATAGATATTTACATTGATCCCTTGATCATTATGAAGTGTCCTTCCTTATCTGTTGTAATCTTTTTTATTTTAAGGTCTATTTTGTCTGATATGAGGATTGCTACTCCAGCTTTCTTTTGCTTCCCATTCGCATGGAATATATTTTTCCATCCTCTCACTTTCAGTCTATATGTGTCTTGAGGTCTGAAGTGGGTTTCTTGTAGATAGCATATATGTGGGTCTTATTTCTATATCCATTCAGCCAGTCCATGTCTTTTGGTTGGAGCATTTAATCCATTTACATTTTAAGTAATTATTGATATATATGTTCCTATTGCTATTTTCTTAATTGTTTGGGGTTGATTCCATAGATCTTTTTCCTTCTCTTATATTTCTTGACTATATAAGTGCCTCCAACATTTGTTGTAAAGTTGATTTGGTGGTATTGAATTCTCTTAACTTTTGCTTGTCTGAAAAGCTTATTATTTCTCCATCAATTTTGAATTAGATCCTTGCCAGGGACAATAATCTTGGTTATAGATTTTTCCCTTTTAGTACTTTAAATATATCCTGTTATTCCCTACTGGCCTGCAGTTTCTGCTGAAGGCTCATCTGTTGAACATATGGAGTTTCCCTTGTATGTTACTTGTTGCTTCCCCCTTGCTGCTTTTAATATTCTTTCTTTGTGTTTTATCTTTGTTAGTTTGATTATTATGTGTCTTGGCATGTTTCTTCTTGGGTTTATCCTATATGCGACTCTTTGTACCTCTTGGACTTGGTCGACTATTTCCTTTTCCATGTTGGGGAAATTTTCAACTATAATCTTCAAAGATTTTCTCATACTTTTTTTTTCTTCTTCTTTCTTTTTTCTCTTCTTCTATGGGACACCTATAATTCAAATGTTCATGCATTTGATATTGTCCCAGAGGTCTCTAAGACTACCCTCAGCTCTTTTCATTCTTTTTACTTTATTCTGCTCTTCAGAAGTTATTTCCACCATTTTACCTTTCAGTCACTGATTCATCCTTCTGCTTCAGATATTCTGCTTTTGAATCTTCTAGAGTATTTTTAATTTCAGTAATTGTGTTATTTGTCTCTGTATGTTTATTCTTTTATTCTTCTAGTTCTTTGTTAACTAGAAAGAATTCTAGTTAAAAATTCTTGCATTTTCTCCATTTTGTTTTCAAGGTTTTTGATCATCTTTACTATCATTATTCTGAATTCTCTTTCAGGTAGTTTGCGTATTTCCTCTTCATTTATTTGGACGTCTGTGTTTCTCATTTATCCCTTCATTTGTGTAGTATTTCTCTGCCTTTCATATTTTTTTTAACTTATTGTGTTTGAGGTCTCCTCTTCCCAGCCTTCAAGGTTGAATTCTTTCTTCCTTTTTGTCTCTGCTCTCCTAAGGTTGGTCCAGAGGCTTGTATAAGCTTCATATACGGTGAGATTTGTGCAGAGTTCTTGCTTGTTTTTCCTCTGATGGGCAAGCTGAGTAAGGTCATAATCCTTTCTGCTGATGATTTGGTTTGTATTTTTGTTTTGCTTGTTGTTTAGATGAGGCATCCTTCACAGGGTGCTACTGGTGATTGGGTGATGCTGGTCCTGCATTCAAGTGGTTTCCTCTGTGTGAGTTCTCACTATTTGATACTCCTTAGGGTTAGTTTTCTGGTAGTCTAGGGTCTTGGAGTCAGTGCTCCCTCTCCAAAGGCTCAGGGCTTGATCTCTGGTCAGGAATGAAGATTCCACAAGTGGTTTGTTATGGCTTTAAGTAAGAATAAAGCAAATACCCAAAAATAAAAAAAAAAAACAAAGATGAACCCCAGACAAATGGCAGTTACAAAAACATGGAAAATAATAATTAAAATAATGGACTATGCTTATATACCTATACACCCGTGAGCAAAGTCAAAACAGTCCAACAAAAATAAAGTACAATAAATTGACCCCGTGAACAAAGGAAACCAAAAATTATATCTACCAGAACAAAACTAACTAAAGCACAGACTGGAAAACAAAACTAAAGCAAGGTGCCATTTGGAGAATAAGGCAATGAAAATAAAACTAACAAATATGTTGAGAGGATAGGAAAGAAAGAGAAGAAAGAATAGATATGCAAAGTTAAATAGAGGTAGATCAAGAAGGTTTATATACATTAAAGGTTAACTGCAAGGGAAAAGAATAGTAAGAAAAGCAAATAAAGGAATAAAGGTGGAACAAAATAATAGTAGGTTTTAAATATTAAAAAATGAAAGTAAAAAAAGAGAAAAAAGAGGCAAACACCACAAAACTGCAAAAGCCCAACACAGAGGCAGGGGTTTATAACAACAATAAAAAATGTGACTCAAAAAAAGAAAAAAACCTCAAAAGCTAATTAGATTTCATAGTGCCAATAAAACCAACAACTACAATGGAGAGGAAGGGAAAAATCCAAAAGAATTACAGAACAAGTCAAAACACAAGAATAATACATGTTTTTCTTTAGTCACTGCTGTCAGAGTCTTTTCCCTCTTTGGGAGTCACAGTCCACCTTGTCTGCCTAGGATGCCCTCCAACGCTGTGCTGATCTCTGGACCTGCTGTAGAGGCAGCTCAGAGTCTAATCTGGTGCTACTCCTGTGTAGTACAGTAGCTGTGCTTCCAGTGCCCACAGCTATCAGAACTAGTCTATTTTCTTTTGTAGGAGCTCTCAATGACCTTTTATATATTCCATAGACACAGAGTCCACCTGATTGTGTGGATTTAATCTGCAGCTTGAACAGCTGGTGGGAAGGTTTTGAGTCTTCTTCCTTTGCCACACTGCCCTGGATTTCAACTGTGGTTTTATTTCCACTTCTGCATGTAAGTCGGGCACTGGGGTTTGCTCCTGAGGCTGCCCTGGAGGATTTGGGTTTGCCCCTGTGAGGGCCACGTGTGGAGGTGGTGTACTGCTTGGGTCACAGGGGTTCTGGCAGCACCAGGTACTAAGGGAAGTTGGCAGCTAGGGCTGCAGGAACTATAGTGTTCTAGAAGGGTATGGCAAGCAGTACTGGACAATATGCTCTGGTATTCTTGCCTTGAGAACCCCCCCTCACTGACAGAGAAGTCACAGTCCACATGGTCATAAAGAGCTGAATACTACCGAAGTGACCCTTCACAAGATGTTTTTTGCCTGTTGCAGTTCTGCCCCAGTGAGAGTTGAGTGTGAAGGTGGTGCAACTGCTTGGCTTGCAGGGACCCTGATGGCACCAAGTGTGCAGGGACACAGACTGCCTCTGCCACAGGAGTTAGGCCCTTTCAGAGGTGTTTTTCAAGCCTCCTATAGCTGGCAATCAGAAGGCCTCTTTGGCCAGTCTTTCTCCATAGCTCCCCCCATTCAGGCACTTAAAGGGCTCCCCTGCCTGGGGTCCTACTCAGTGGTTTAGTGCATCAGTCACTTAAAGGAGCACCTTCGGTGGGGTCCTGCTCTGTTGTTCAGTGCATCAGGCATTTGATGGACCAGCTTTTCTATTGTTCAGCTGCTGATGCTGGCGTGTGGGGAGAGAGAGGCTATGGTGATAGCTCCAGATCCTATGCATGACTCAGCAGTTATCGCCTTGCTTCCATGGCTGCCTGGCTTTCCTCCACAGGCATTTCCCACCACTATCTCCTCCCTCACATCCCTTCAATCTGTCTCTCCGCAGTCAACAGCCCTTGCCCTGGGATTGCTCCACAATCCTTAAACTCCAATTCCTAGCCACTGTACCTTCCAGGGGACTTGCATTCCTGTCTAGGGTATATATGGCTGTGGCTAGGGCTGTCTGATTCTCATTCCATTTAGGCTGCCACAGATCAGCTGTTTCCCTCTCAGCCTTAAATGTTTCTCCTCTGACTCAGACAGTTGCCCCAATGTGAGGATTGTACCCCTGCTTCAGTTCCCCCACCCATAGAGGGCAGGTCCAGTCCTACTAACACTCCTATTTTTCCTATTTCCTTTATCCTACCCAGTTTTGCGTGGTTCTGTATATTCCTTTCCTCTGGTTATGTTCTCTTGTCTGCTCTCAGCTGGTGTTCTGCATTCACTTCTGTGTCTGAAGGTGTATTCCTGATATATCCATGGGGAGAGATGTACTCCACGTCCACGTACTCCTCCACCATCTTGTTCTCTCCAGTCAACCTTTTTAATACAAAAATGATTTTTAAAAGATTTCAGGGGTTTTGCCTAGGGAGAACAAGTCAATACCAGCAAGGCAGAGCTTATGTTTGAGTTCCAGTTTACTCATATATTTGTTGATACACTAAGACTTTATCTACTTAACAGAAGCAAAACTTTCTAGTTTGAAAAGAAGAAATTTTATTGTAATGGTAATAGGAAGGACTTACTGCTTTATTAGCTTTTAAGGATTTAAAGCAAAAGTTGTTGTTGTTTTTTAGTTGTTAAGCCCTGTGCAACTCTTCCGTGACCCCATAAACTGTAGCCCACAAGGCTCTTCTCTCCATGGGATTTCTTAGGGAAGAACAGTGGAGTGAGTTGCAATTTCCTCCTCCAGGGGATCTTTCTTACTGAGGGATAGAAACCATGTCTCCTCCATTGGCAGGCAGATTCCTTACTGCTGAGCCACCAGGGAAACCCTTAAAACAAAATAACAAAGTTAAATCTAAACCTTATTCAACTTTTATTTGCCATTTCTCTTTAGATTTTCTAGATTCTTGGCTTGATATACTTAAAATAATATTTTTTCTTTAAATAAATTTTATCAATACATCCTAAATGAAATACAGAATTACTAAAAATAACTCATTATACTGTACAAATTGTAGGGCATACTTTAAAAATTCTTCTCTGCTTAATTTGAAAAAAAAATTCTCTAGGAAAAATATTATAGTAAAAAGAAGATATTTGGAGTTTTAAAGTGTTTGCAAATGTGAAAGTTTTAAGTGCATTTAAATAAAATAATTCTTATGCATGTTTTAAAATACAACTGTTTAAAACATATATTTAAATGTGGGAAAAAATGCTGCAACTGATTCTAAAAACATATCACAATATCAAAGTAAATATACAAAAGAAAATGCTTGGAAAAAAGTAAAAGTATTTATATAAAACTTTTTAATATTAGCATCTAATATATTCCATTTGTTCTACATGTTATTTGAAATTATTATACTGAATTTTAGTTTTGAAAGCTCTGGGAATCATCAACATTATATTTAAGAATGTATATGTGGGACAAGAATATGAATTCAAATATCACTCTGATACATAATACCTACATGAATTTTTGTAACTTTCTGAATATTTCTGATCCTCTCTTCTGGAATATAGACATATTAATATACCCATATGATTCCTCTAAGATTTATGCAAATAAGTATCTTGCATAGTCTGGCCAATAGTAAACCTTCAATATATCTTAGGCATTCAACAGTGATATTTTCCATATTTGATCTTTACTCTAACCAAAGCTATCAAATAAAGTGATTATTCCTCAGCTGTGTGTATCCAAGTAAACTTACATGTAAATTTCTAAAATGTATCATTAGGAATTTTTAATAGTTTTAATATTTAATTTTATGTCCAAAGTAAAATAATATAAAGGGGTACACTAAGATGGGGCTTCTCTCATGGCTCAGATGGTAAAGAATCCTCTTGTAATGCAGAAGACCCCCATTCAATTCCTGGGTCGGGAAGATAATCTACAGAAGGGATAGGCTACCTACTCCAGTATTCTTGGATTTTCCTGGTAACTCAGTCAGTAAAGAATCTGCCTGCAATGGGGTAGACCTGGGTTCGCTTCCTGAGTGGGGAAGATCCCCTGGAGGAGGGCATGGCAACCCACTCCAGTATTCTTCCCTGAGAATCCCTATGGACAGAGGAGCTTGGCAGGTCACAGTCCACGGGGTCGCAGAGAGTCTAACAGAGCTGATCCACTAGGCACACAGCACAGCACTCTAGAGATGAACCCTTTGTCTATATGAGTGACTCAATCAACTATTATAACCAAAGATTCAATTACAAAAACTGCGTAAAACCTGCCCCCAAATGCCTTTGGCCTGATGTTCTGAATACTAAGAGATTATTCATTTTCTTAAAGTACGTCACTGCTATTGTTAGCTATATTCAGCTCAGTCCTTTGTTTTCTAATAGGCCAAATATGTTAATTTCCTTTCTGGAGGGGCAGTCCTAAGATGGCGGAGGAATAGGATGGGGAGACCACTTTCTCCCCAACAAATACACCGAAAGAACATTTAATGGCTGAGCAAACTCCACAAAACAACTTGTGAGTGCTGGCAGAGGACATCAGGCACCCAGAAAGGCAGCCCATTGTCTTTGAAAGAAGGTAGGACAAAATATAAAAAATAAAAAGAAAGGCGAAAGAGGTAGGGATGGAGATCCGTCCAGGGAAGGGAGTCTTAAAAACGAGAGAAATTTCCGAACACCAGGAAACATTCTTCCCAGCAGATCTGTGGCGAGTCTCAGAGGGCAAAATAACCGGGTACAAAAATACATAAATAATTAAACCCCACAGAGTGCATCCCTAACTGCAACTCCCTTCAGAGCGGCGGCCAGGGTGCCTCATCCCCCACTAGCAAGCACGGACTGCTCAGGGAGGGGCGGGCTGCGCCGCTTTGGGTGAGGACTGAGACTGAACGCCTGAAGGCAACCTGAGGGAACTAGCCTGAGACAGCTACCTAGACTGCGGAATAGCTTTCCCGGGAAAAGCCCCAGCCATGCCTGCGCACAGAACAAAGGGCTGCGCGGAGCTGGTTGGCTGCGGGCTGCAGACCAGCCCATCCTCCGCCAGAGATCAGCAGGTGAGGGCAGCCACCAGAAAGCCTGTTGAAATCACGGCCCCAGAAAGGCATCCGCTACCAAACCACGGGCAGACTTCGTTGCTAACCAAGACTTCTTGGGATTCTGGATGTCACTGCCAGAGCTCAGCTCTCCACACACCTGAGAAGGTGCACCCAGCTGCACACCCAGAAAACCGAGCGGCTAGAATGGGGGAGGGGAGAAGTCGCAGCCACCAACCACGCCGGGTGGCTTGGACCTGGGAAGCACAGGCAGCCCCAGAGACCACCTCAGGCTGCTCCTAGCGGAGCAACCGAGAGCCTCAGCAGTGTGGGCAGGGAAAGCGCACCCACCGGGAGCGGGGACAAACCCCAGAGATGCTGAATCACTGTGAGCGCACCCCAGTGATACCTGTTTGCAGTGTTCCTCCCTCCCCACAGCACAACTGAACGAGCGAGCATAAAAAAGTGACCACCACTGCCCCCCTTGTGTTTGGGCAGGAAATAGACACTGAAGAGACCAGCAAACAGAAGATGCTAAAATAATCAGAGGGAACCGCTTTGGAACTGACAGGAGTAACAGATTAAATCCCTGCAGTTAGCATCGACTACATAGGAAGGAACCTATAGACTTTGAGAAGTACAGCCTGGACCAAGGAACTATCTGAAAGTGAACTGACCCTACACTGTACGCAACAGCTCCAGAGAAAGCCCTAGATATATTTTCACTATGATCATCTTTTAAATTTTTAAAACTATTTTTTTAATTACTATCTTTTAAATTTTTGTTTTTTTATTTTTAAGTCCCCTATAACTCCCTCAATTTTCATTTTTACAACCATCTATTACCTAGCTAAATAAAAAAGACCCTATTTTTAAGCAAAATTCATATATATGTAAGAATCTTCAGTGACTCTTTTTTTTGTTGTAGTTGTTTTCTGCTTGTGTTTATTTTTCCCTCTTTCCCCCCCTTTTTTTCTTTTTCTCTCTTTTCTTTTTTTAATTGTATTTTTGAGAATCTAATCTTTACTCTAAATTTTTAATCTTTGCTTTTTAATATTTGTTATCAACTTTGTATCTTTAAGAACCCAATCTTAAGTACCCATTTTTACTTGGGAGTGAGATCACCGGCTCAATTGCTCTCTCCTCATTTTTGACTCTCCTTTTTTTCCACCAGGTCACCTCTATCTCCCCCCTCCCCCTTTTCTTCTCTATGCAACTCTGTGAATATCTTTGAGTGTTATGAGTTGTGAAGAATACTTAGATAACGGATTACTGGCTGGATCTGTCTCTCTCCTTCTGACTTCCCCTTTTCTCCCCCGGCCACTTCTGTCTCCTTCCTCCCTCTTCTCTTTTCGGTATAACTCTGTGAACATCTCTGAGAGATCCAGACTGTGGAGAGCACATATGGAAGTGATCACTGGCTAACTTGCTCTCTCCCCATTTGAATCCTCTCTTCTCCTCCTGGTCACCTCTATCTCCCTCCTCCCTCTTCTCCTCTCCATGTAACTCTGTGTACCTCTCTGGGTGTCTCTCAGTGTGCAGAAACTTTTCATTAACCTAGACTTTCTACCATTGGTGCTGTATAGATGGAGGAGTCCTGAGGCTACTGTAAGAATAAGGCTGAAAACCAGAGACAGAAGGCCTTAGCCCAAATCCTGAGAATATCAGAGAACTCCTGACACCAGGAAGCATTAATCAATAGGAGCTCATTAAATGCCTCCATACCTACACTGAAACCAAGCACCACCTAAGGACCAACAAGTTCCATAGTAAGATATACCACGAAAATTCTCCAGCAACACAGGAACATAGCCTGGAGCTTCAGTACACTGCCAAAGTCACAGGAAGCACATTGACATCTCCAAACTCTATATTTGACACTTCACTGCTTGCCAGAAAGAAGAAATCCAGATCCACCCACCAGAACACCAACACAAACTTCCCCAACCCATAAACTTTGACAAACCACCCATCCAACCCCAACAACAGTGAGGAACCTCCACAATAAAGAGGTAACACAGCAATATAAAGAAGATGAGTGGCAGACAAATACCCAGAAGGTAAAAGAACAGGATAAATGCCCTCCAAAACAAACAAAAGAGGAGAAGATAGGGAATCTATAGGCAATCTGATAAAGAATTCTGAATAATGATAGTGAAAATGATCCAAAATCTTAAAAACAAATTGGAGTTACAGATAAATAACCTGGAGACAAGGATCAAGAAGATGCAAGAAAGGTTTAACAAGGACTTAGAAGAAATAAAAAAGAGTCAAAATATGATGAATAATGCAATAAATGAGATCAGAAACACCCTGGAGGGAACTAACAGTAGAATAACAGAGATAGAAGATAGGATAAGTGAGGTAGAAGACAGAATGGTAGAAATAAATGAAACAGAGAGGAAAAAAGAAAAAAGAATTAAAAGAAATGAGGACAATTTCAGAGACCTCTGGGACAATGTTAAATGCACCAACATTCAAATCATAGGAGTCCCAGAAGAATAAGACAAAAAGAAAGACCATCAGAAAATACTTGAGGAGATAATTGTTGAAAACTTCCCTAAAATGGGAAAGGAAATAATCATCCAAATCCAAGAAACCCAGAGAGTCCCAAACAGGATCAACCAAGGCGAATCACCCCAAGACACATATTAATCAAATTAACAAAGATCAAACACAAAGAACAAATATTAAAAGCAGCAAGGGAAAAACAACAAATAACACACAAGGGGAATCTCATAAGGATAACAGCTGATCTCTCAATAGAAACGCTTCAGGCCAGAAGGGAATGGCAGGACATACTTAAACTAATGAAAGAAGATAATCTACAACCCTGATTACTGTACCCAGCCAGGATCTAATTCAAATTTGAAGGAGAAATCAAAAGCTTTACAGACAAGTGAAAGCTGAGAGAATTCAGCAACATGAAACCAGCGCCCCAACAAATCCTAAAGGATGTTTCCTAGACAAGAAACACAGATAGGGTGTATAACCTCCAACCCCAAACAATAAAGTAAATGGCAACGGGATCACACTTATCAATATTACCTTAAATGTAAACAGGTTGAATGCTCCAACCAAAAGACAAAGATTAGCTGACTGAATACAAAAACAAGACCCCTATATATGTTGTCTACAAGAGACCTACCTCAAAACAAAGGACACATACAGACTGAAAATGAGGGGCTGGAAAAAGATATTCCATGCACATAGAGACCAAAATAAAGCAGGAGTAGCAATACTTATAGCAGATAAATTAGACTTTAAAATAAAGGCTGAGAAAAGAGATAAAGATGGACATTGCATAATGATCAAAGGATCAATCCAAGAAGAAGATATAACAATTATAAATATATATGCACCCAACATAGGAACACCGCAAAATGTAAGGCAAATGCTAACAACTACGAAAGGGGAAATTAACAATAACACAATAATAGTGGGAGACTTTAATACTCCATTCACACCAATGGATAGATCAACTAAACAGAAAATTAACAAGGAAACACAAACTTTAAATGATACAATAGACCAGTTAGACCTAATTGATATCTATAGGTCATTCCACCCCAAAACAATGAATTTCACCTTTTTCTCAAGTGCACACGGAACCTTCTCCAGAATAGATCACATTCTGGGCCATAAATCTAGCCTTGGTAAATTCAAAAAATTGAAATCATTCCAAGCATCTTTTCTGACCACAATGCAGTAAGATTAGATGTCAATTACAGGAGAAAAACCTTTAAATATTCCAACATATAGAGGCTGAACAACATGCTGCTGAATAACCAACAAATCAGAGAAGAAATCAAAAAAGAAATCAAAATATGCATAGAAACGAGTGAAAATGAAAATACAACAACCCAAAACCTATGGGACACTGTAAATGGAGTGCTAAGGGGAAGGTTCATAGCAATAGAGGCTTACCTCAAGAAACAAGAAAATAGTCAAATAAATAACTTAACTTTACACCTAAAGCAATGAGAAAAGGAAGAAATACAGAACCCCAGGGTTAGTAGAAGGAAAGAAACATTAAATATCAGGGCAAAAATAAATGCAAAAGAAACAATAGAGACCATAGCCAAAATCTACAAAGCCAAAAGCTGGTTCTTTGAGAAGATAAATAAAATTGACAAACCATTAGCCAGACTCATTTACAAAAAAGGGAGAAAAACCAAATCAACAAAATTAGAAATGAAAAAGGAAATCACAACAGACAACATATAAATACAAAGGATCATAAGAGACTATTATCAGCAACTATATGCAAATAAACTGGACAACTTGGAAGAAATGGACAAATTCTTAGAAAAGTGCAACTTTCCAAAACTAAACCAGGAAGAGATAGATAATCTTAACAAACCCATCACAAACACGGAAATTGAAATTGTAATCAAAAATCTTCCAACAAACAAAAGCCCGGGACCAAATGGCTTCACAGCCGAATTCTACCAAAAATTTAGTGAAGAGCTAACACCGATTCTACTCAAACTCTTCCAGAAAATTGCAGAGGAAGGTGAACTGCCAAACTCATTCTCTGAGGTCACCACCACCCTAATAACAAAACCTGACAAGATGCCACAAAAAAAGAAAACTACAGGCCAATATTACTGATGAACATAGATGAAAAACTCCCTAACAAAATTCTAGCAAACAGAATCCAACAACACATTAAAAAGATCATACATCATGACCAAGTAGGCTTTATCCCAGGCATGCAAGGGTTCTTCAATATCCACAAATCAATCAATGTAATACACCACATTAACAAATTGAAAAATAAAAACCACATGATTATCTCAATAGATGCAGAGAAAGCCTTTGACAAAATTCAACATCCATTTATGATAAAAACCCTCCAAAAAGCAGGAATAGAAGGAACACACCTCAACATAATAAAAGCTATATATGACAAACAGCAAACATTATCCTCAATGGTGAAAAGCGGAAAGCATTTCCCCTAAAGTCAGGAACAAGACAAGGGTGCCCACTCTCGCCACTACTATTCAACATAGTTTTGGAAGTCTTGGCCACAGCAATCAGAGCAGAAAAAGAAAAGGAATCCAGAATGGAAAAGAAGTAAAACTCTCACCATTTGCAGATGACATGATCCTATATATAGAAAACCCTAAAGACTCCACCAGAAAATTACTAGAGCTAATCAATGAATATAGTAAATTTGCAGGATATAAAATCAACACACAGAAATCCCTTGCATTCCTATACACTCACAATGAGAAAACAGAAAGAGAAATTAAGGAAACAATTCCATTCACCATCGAAACAAAAAGATTAAAATACTTAGGAATATATCTACCTAAAGAAACAAAAGACCTATATATAGAAAACTATAAAACACTGATGAAAGCAATCAAAGAGGACACAAATAGATGGAGAAATATTACATGTTCATGGATTGGAAGAATCAATATAGTGAAAATGAGTATACTACCCAGAGCAATCTATACATTCAATGCAATTCCTATCAAGCTACCAGCATTCCTTTTTCAGAGAACTAGAACAAATAATTTCACAATTTGTATGGAAATATAAAAAAACCTCAAATAGCCAAAGAAATCTTGAGAAAGAAGAATGGAACTGGAGGAATCAACTTGCCTGACTTTAGGCTATACTACAAAGCCACAGTCATCAAGACATTATGGTACTGGCACAAAGACAGAAATACAGATCAATGGAACAAAACAGAAAGCCCAGAGATAAATCCACGCACCTATGGATACCTTATGTTTGATAAAGGAGGCAAGAATATACAATGGAGAAAAAAATAATCTCTTTAACAAGTGGTGCTGGGAAAAGTGGTTAACCACTTGTAAAAATTTAAACTAGAACACTTTGTAACACCATACACAAAAATAAACTCAAAATAGATTAAAGATCTAAATGCAAGACCAGAAACTATAAAACTCGTAAAGGAAAACAGCCAAAACACTCTCTGTCATAAACCAAAGCAAGATCCTCTATGACCCACCTCCCAGAATATTGGAAATAAAATAAAAAATAAACAAATGGGACGTAATCAAAATGAAAAGCTTCTGCACAACAAAGGAAACTAAAAGCAAAGTGAAAAGGCAGCCTTCAGAATGGGAGAAGATAATAGCAAACGAAGCAACAGACAAACAATTAATCTCAAAAATATATAAGCAACTCCTGAAGCTCAATTCCAGAAAAAAAAAAAAACGACCCAATCAAAAAGTGGGCCAAAGAACTGAACAGACATTTCTCCAAAGAAGACATACAAATGGCTAACAAACACATGAAAAGATGCTCAACATCACTCATTATCAGAGAAATGCAAATCAAAACCACAATGAGGTACCACGTTACACCAGTCAGAATGGCTGCCATCCAAAAGTCTACAAGCAATAAATGCTGGAGAGGATGTGGAGAAAAGGGAACGCTCTTACACTGTTGGTGAGAATGCAAACTACTACAGCCACTATGGAAAACAGTGTGGAGGTTCCTTAAAAAACTGCAAATAGACCTGCCATATGACCCAGAAATCCCACTGCTGGGCATATACACCGAGGAAACCAGAATTGAAAGAGCCACGTGTACCCCAATGTTCATCACCACACTGTTTACAATAGCCAGGACATGGAAGCAACATAGATGTCCATCAGCAGCCGAATGGATAAGAAAACTGTGGTACATATACACAATGTAATATTACTCATCCATTAAAAAGAATACATTTGAATCAGTTCTACTGAGGTCGACAAAACTGGAGCCTATTATACAGAGTGAAGTAAGCCAGAAGGAAAAACAATACAGTATGCTAACGCATATATATGGAATTTAGAAAGATGGTAATGATAACCCTGTATGCGAGACAGCAAAAGAGACACAGATGTATAGAACAGTCTTTTGGACTCTGTGGGAGAGGGCAAGGGTGGGATGATATGGGATAACGGCACTGAAACATGTAAATTATCATATGTGAAATGAATTGCCAGCCCAGCATTGATGCATGATACAAGGTTCTCAGGGCTGGTGCACCAGGATGACCCAGAGGGATGGAATCTGGAGGGAGGTGGGAGGGGGCTCTGGAAGGGGAACACATGTATACCCGTGGCGGATTCATGTCAATGTATGGCAAAATCAACAGAATAATGTAAAGAAAATAAATAAATATTTTTTTTAAAAAAAAGAGGAAGATCTAGACAATAAAAAGAACAAAATTTCCTTTCTAGAGTTACATAAAGGGAGGAATAATTATTCTCTACCCCTTTTGTGATAAGTGGCCATTTTTTCCAGCACTTATAGGATAAATAAGTCCTGCTGCATCAATAGAAGGTTTTCTACTCAGGGTCTCTTCATCTGACCTCAGAAAGAATCTGGGAGATAATGCTCTAGTTTCCTCTGTGTCTTTCTTGGATAAAAATATCCTCATCTAATATTCTGTTAAAATTGCTATAATTTTATTACTTTGAGGTGTATAAAGAAAATATACCCTGTAAATTTATGTAATGAAGAATAACTGAAGAATCTCTTATTTTCAATATTGACTGTAAAATATTTTTATTCTATATAGTCTTTCACTGTCATTAACATAAAATGACCCCAGAATTTCTATATCACATAAATTTGATTTATTTATGTAAAAATTATTAACTGGTACTGAGTCAGAAATTAAACATGGTAAGAGAAAATACTAAGAGATCCCTTAGTACAGCTCATTCATAGAAGGACCAGTATTATTCTGGAATTCTGCAAGGTAACTTTTCACATACATCACATTAAATCAGAATCAATGATTTCTTTCTTTCATCTCTGCTGTAAGTCACTAACTGAAAATATCAGGTAATGATCCTGGATATACTTCTGTTCCCATTTTAGTAATACATAATAGCAATTTTATTTCTTGAAATGTTTTAAACTGCTAGATATAACAGCAGAAAGTATGCATGGACTTTTCTTTGAGTTAGTATATTAGTGAAATACTGAAAAGAAATAACTTTAGTATTGATTAATATCAATTACTTAACTAATAGTTGGTAATTAATAATTCACAATTAATATATGAGAGGTCAAATCTTCTGAACCAACATTCAGATGCTAACATGCTTCTTTATTAAAACCTGATCTGAGCTTCGGCTATCACTAGAATGTTTGGAATCATGATAATTCATGAACTTTATGATAGAGGAGCCAAGAAGTCAACACAAAAACAGTTCCCATAAAGAGAATATCTTTCTTTTATTAGCAAATTTAAACAACAACATAGGATTAGTTCTTGTATACTAATTAGTACTTGTATACTAATCCTATATTAGGGGCTAAATTTATGTAACCAGGTCTTGTACTGATATAGTTCTACTCTCTCTTTGCAATCTATAATATCCTAGGATGGATATCCTTTTTTCAAGTCCTCAAGTAGTTCTAATAATATCTATATGTACAATGCATGAAACTATCTAATGAGAATCTATGTATACATTTGCTTATTACATAAGACATAATGACCTATTTATTTATTTCTTAAATGTTATGTTAGTAACAAAATCAACATTCTTCATAACTGTATGAAATACTATTTCTAAAACCATTTTTAAAAATTTCCTCCTAAATGTGTCATAAAGATGCATTCGTTTTATGGGTAAAATAGCATTAATCCTTTGGCTACGGTTCCAAAACTTTAGCTGAATTTTTTTTTAACACAGCTAAAATAAGCTATATTTTATTGCTACTGTTAAACTGATTTATTGTTGTAAAAGTAAATTTTCATTAACCAGAGCTACAATATTCAGCGGGTTAGTCAACAAAACATATTATTTACACTTTGAAAGTGTAAATAATATAAGCTAATATGAAGAAGTATATATTAAAAAGACAAATGTGACTGTTTTATATTGGAATAATTCTTGATACTACTCAATATGCTTTGGTGTTTCTATGTAAATAATTAAGAGAAATGGCCTTTATAACGACAATGCAAGTCAGTGACAGGTATTAAATTATCAACCAAAAGTAAAATTTGATTCTGCATACTTTATTTCCTAAGAATGAAAATATACTTTGCACAAACTTTAAAAGGAAGTTTATATTTTAAAAATTCTGAATTAAAGACAATATTCCTTTGTATAAATGTAATCATTAATTCTATTTCTTATTTTCTTTTGCTTTGATCTCAGAAGTAACAGAATATATTTTATTTTATTCTGTTGGTGATATCGTTTTATGTTAGTGATTCTAATTTGACTTCAAAATTTCATGTTTGCATTTATGAAGGAAATGTTATTTAATGCTAGACAGAATAATAGATGTGATCCTCTTATATTTTTGTGGAAACAGTTATACAGACCATTACTTGCCATAGTGATTGTTATTTTATTCTGGTTAGAACATGTGAGAGAAAATGTATACTTCAGTTCAGTTCAGTCTCTCAGTCATGTCCAACTCTTCGCGACCCCATTAATTGCAGCATGCCAGGCCTCCCTGTCTATCACCAACTCCTGGAGTCTAACCAAACCCATGTCCATCGAGTCGGTGATGCCATCCAAACATCTCATCCTTTGTCATCCTCTTCTCCTCCTGCCCCCAATCCTTCCTAGCATTAGGGTCTTTTCCAATGAGTCAGCTCTTGGCATGAAGTGGCCAAAGTATTGGAGCTTCAGATTCAACATCAGTCCTTCCAATGAACACCCAGGACTGATCTCCTTTAGGATGGACTGGTTGGATCTCCTTGTAGTCCAAGGGACTGTCAAAAGTATTCTCCAACACCACAGTTCAAAAGCATCAATTCTTTGGTGCTCAGCTTTCTTTAGAGTCCAACTCCCACATCCATACATGGCTACTGGAAAAACCATAGCCTTGACTAGATGGACCTTTATTGGCAAAATAATGTCTCTGCTTTTTAATATGCTGTTTAGGTTGGTCATAACTTTCCTTCCAAGGAGTAAGGGTCTTTTAATTTCATGGCTGAAATCACCATCTGCAGTGATTTTGGAACCCAACAAATTAAAGTCTGACACTGTGTCCACTGTTTCTCCATCTATTTCCTATGAAGTGATGGGACCAGATGCCATGATCTTAGTTTTCTGAATGTTGAGCTTTAAGCCAACTTTTTCACTCTCTTCTTTATATTGAAGAAGAGCCTCTTCATCAAGAGGCTCTTTAGTTCCTCTTCACTTTTCTGCCATAAGGGTGGTGTCATCTGCATAACTGAGGTTATTGATATTTCTCCTGGCAATCTTGATTCCACCTTGTGCTTCTTCCAGTCCAGCGTTTCTCATGATATACTCTGCATATAAGTTAAATAAGCAGGGTGACAATATACACCCTTGACATATTCCTTTTCCTATTTGGAACCAGTCTGTTGTTCCATATCCAGTTCTAACTGTTGCTTCCTGACCTGAATACAGGTTTCTCAAGAGATAGGTCAGATGGTCTCATCTCTTTCAGAATTTTCCACAGTTTATTGTGATCCACACAGTCAAAGGCTTTGGCATAGTCAATAAAGCAGAAGTAGGTGTTTTTCTGGAACTCTCTTACTTTTTCCATGATCCAGCAAATGTTGGCAATTTGATCTCTACTTCCTCTGCCTTTTCTATAACCAGCTTGAACATCTGGAAGTTCACTGTTCACGTATTACTGAAGCCTGGCTTGGAGAATTTTGAGCATCACCTCACTAGCGTGTGAGATGAGTGCAATTGTGCGGTTGTTTGAGCATTCTTTGTGTTTATAAAAGAAAAGGTAAAGACTATAGGAGGGAGACTTATATTTAATTTCATATTTTGAAGATTTTATTGTAAAACAATTTGGCTCATAGATCCAGAATATTTTTAGATTGTCCTTTAGATTTCTAGCCTTCCCATGATGAAATACATATAATTTTTTTTTTGTAATTTGTTCTACAAACTAAAGACTCCATGATCTTAATCCCATTATTCTGTTCTTTTGTTATAAAATGGCTATTTATAGCATAATTTTTAATAATTTAAGCTACTGGGTCTTGAAGTTCTGGATTGAGACAGAGCTTTACTTAATATTTTGATCATGTCAGACTACACTGGGCAATAGTCAAGTTAGCTCTCATAATAGCCAGAAGAAATGCCGCTAATCTAATTGGTCACAGGGCAGCTGTCAGCAAAACCAATTTCTTTATAATTAAAAGATGCTCCCGGGCACTGTAAAACCTTGGAAGTGGCCAAGGATTTGGGGGAAGAAGGAGGGTATTTTTTTCCCATTGACAGCAACCACACTGAAGCAATTTCTGAAACACACTGATAAGTTTTGCTTTTGAATTTACATTAAAGTGCTCAATGGTTGTTACCTGTGAGAACAGCTCACACTTCTAAACTGACTCATGTCCGTAGAGATTAAGGACAGAGGCCTCTAGAAGATTAGCATGTCACTGGGTTTAAGTGGCATACAATCCATTTTATTGACATGGACTCTATCCTGCAAAACAAGTGCTTTTTACTGAAACATAATGAAAATTTGGTGTGCCTTTATAGACCAGCATTCGATATGTTTTTCCACATTAGTGCTAGCTAATGTAGGCAGTGTCTGTAAATGAAACCAGCAGTTCTCATTATGGATGGTGTGTAGGCACTTGACTCAGAATACTAATTCAGTGGAATGTACCCAAGGAGCTTTACATTACTTTTTAATTTTGCCCAAGTCTTGCTATGGTCCAAAGTTATTAAGCTGTATTCATTGAATTCGGCAGGCTATTACTTTGCATTGTTACGATTCCTGTTGCATCTTGGCATTTGATTGTGAAGCCAAACAAGCCTTGATTTGATTTCTAATTGTTTGTTTTCAGCAACCTGAACCTGGATTTGTCACTTCTGTGGAGAGCAGAAAGAACATCAGTGGATAAGTAAAGAGCTCTCTCTTTTTATACTTTTAATGCCATTCTAACACAGACTATGGTTTGGATTCCACTTCTGTTAAGATAGGGCTGCATATGAGATGTGAAACATTACTGAATTTAAAATGTGCAACTACGTTGGAGAGCTGACATTTTATAGTGTTTTTGTCAGCTATCTGGACTCCATTATTATGAGGAAATAAGCCTGTGATCACACCTTGGAAAATAATTCCACCATGCTTTCTCTTTTGTTTTTGATCTACTACATAAAAACACTGCATATTCTGAGGTTGAAACAGACAGAATGCTGGCCTACCATGGCTTATGTGAAGATTTCATTAGAGAAAACATATAACACAGTATGAAAAACATCATTTCCACAAAGTACATCCTCTATCTTTAAAAATTTGGAATTACGTTATTAGAGACAAAGGGTAAGGAAAAAATAACATGTTGTACCCCATATATGTTAATCACTTTGTCACTGTAAGTTAAAACTTATATTGCAATAACATGTTGTTAAAACTGGGTCAGACATTTGCTAGAAAGGTTTTTTTTTTGTCAAGGATACATTAATTTTGCAATTCAATAATAATTTTCTGGTAATTTCTCATAATGAAACATATACTTTGTTTTTGTTTTGTTTTCTCCTTCACTTCATTTGTTACATCAAACATGGACGTTTACCCTCAAGGCTGTTGAACATCTGAATACTTGCAAGCAGTTGCCACTGGTTTAGTTGTTTCTGGCTTAGTTTCATTTATACATTCCCTGGTGGCTCAGTTGGTAAAGAATCCACCTGCAAAGCGGGAGACCTGACTTCTAAGTCCTGGGTTGGGAAGATCCCTTGGAAGAGAACATGGCAACCCACTCCAGTATTCTAGCCTGGAGAATCCCCGTGGACAGAGGATTCTGCAGGCCCGCTGCATTCCATGGGATCACAAAGTCAAACACAACTGACTAAGTACAGCACAGCATTACAACCAAGGGCTTCCCAGGTAGTGCTAGTGGTAAAGAACCTGCCTGCCAATTCAGGACACATAAGAGGTGAAGGCTCAATCCCTGGGTCAGGAACATCCCCAGAAGGAGGGCATGGAAACCTACTCTTGTATTCTTCCCTGGAGAATCCCATGAACAGAGGACCCTAGTAGGCTACAGTCCATAGGATCTGAAAGAGTTGGACACAACTGAAGTGACTTAACACACATGCATGCATTAGA
Source organism: Antilocapra americana (assembly GCA_007570785.1). Lineage (NCBI taxonomy): Eukaryota > Metazoa > Chordata > Mammalia > Artiodactyla > Antilocapridae > Antilocapra > Antilocapra americana. The sequence continues at coordinate 10,160,605 of ML663008.1, read as the reverse complement.
ACCAAAGCTGGTGAGCAGAACAACTAAATCTGGACAGGTGACAACAAACTAGCTCACTTGAAATGAACCCTTTGCATTTGAAGGCCTTTCAATTTACCCCATTAGCAATAAACTCTAGAGACCATAGGTGGCTACCTTCGTTGATTTGCTTGGGATTTATCCAGAATTCCAGTTCTAAAGAAAGGCAATGCCAGAGAATATGCAAACTACAACCCAGCTGCACTCATCTTACATGCTTGTAGCCCAGTCAGTAAAGAATCTGCCTGGAGTGCAGAAGACCCAGGTTCGATCCCTGGGCTGGGGAGATCCCCTGGAGAAGGAAATGGCAACCCACTCCAGTATCCTTGCCTGGAAAATCTCATGGACAGAGGAGCTGGTGAGCTGCAGTCCATGAGGTCACAAAGAGTTGGGCACGACTGAGGGACTAACACTTACTTACTTATCTAGATTTAGCTCATTTCAGAACTGTCATTTGATGCAGCTCATGAGAAATTTGTCCTATGAAATCCATGGTTATTTGTGGATGTTTTTGTTCAGTTCAGTGAACTAGTACATAGTTCTAGTACAATGTAATCAGAAGGAATATCACCAGACCACAGAGGATTCTGAGTTTTTCTGTAAGCTCTATTACAAGACAAATGCCACTTAACACCTCTGAGACTCAGTTTCCTTCTCTATTCAACTGACGGGCTTTGTTATATAACATTTTCTGATAATAAAATTCCATCATTTCCCCTCACTTCCTGTCTCAAATGAAATCAGAGATACATTGAATATTAATATACTCAATATAAGAATCAATAAGTATCCTTATTTTGGATCAATTCATTATTTAGGTTCAGTTCATTAAGGATCAAGTCATTTAGCACCCTTCAAAGTTATCTGAGAAGTTCGCTCCAGTAATTTCATAAACCATAAGTTATACAGTTAGAAGAATCTAAAATCACATAGTGCAACAGTCTATGGCATTTTTAGGTCTAACTTCTAGAGAATACTTTCTTGTATTTTGGAAGACAATGATACAGTGTTGTAAAACGGCACAAACAAAGACTTTGGAGGTGGTTTAAACTCTTTAAGCCCCAGTTCCCTAACCTGCAATAAACTGGATACACATATCATAAGGTGTTGTAAGGATTGAACAATATAATATGCTAAAAGTTTATGGCACAGCAGAACTGTTTGTTTCTCATTAATTTTTTTTAACCTTTCCATACAAATATTTTCTTTTAAATTAAGGAGAAATATGGGAAACACTCTGGAACTCAAAAAGTTGGAGTACTGGTCTTACTTGAGAAGCAGAGAGTAGGAAAGATGAGGCTTTCAGAGAAATGATTAGGAAATGCAGTATTTTTCCTCTCATGTCAGCATTCATGTGTGCTAGAATGAATCCATAGATCCATGAATCCATGCATCCATGAATACATAGATTCATGGATACCATTTGTTGTGTTTAAGAAAAAAAAATTTGATCCTGTGATATATTCCCAATATCATCATCTGCTGATTGCCCCCAACCCACAACTTCCTTCCTAAAAAGAAAATTCCTCCAGGCATTCACATGACTGTGCCAAATAATGGGAGAGTAAGATGGAGACAGCAGGGATGGGGAAGTATCAGATAATGACAAACTTCTGTCATTGTTCCCTTAAGTGATGCAATATTCTGTATCTATTACAAGGTGAAGTTGCAAGTGCTGGTACAAATGCATGTCCAAGATACATATTTGAAGAAAAACCTTTCAAAATGCTTTGTATATGCACTGAAAACTTAGGCAACACTCCTATATAGTACCTTGGTAACAAGAATAAACTCTTGATAGAGATAATATGGCAGAGAGAAAGAAGCTGAGGAGGGAAGAATTTACTTTTGCCCTTCTATGCTTAAAAATATGTGTTAAAATTCTGAGCATTACTTGTATAATTTCACAAAAGTAGAGAAAGCTTTATCACAGGGAAGACTTTTTCTTAACTTTCTGATTGTTTGGGTGGAAAGAAAGAAAGTAAAGTCACTCAGTCATATCTGACTCTTTGTGACCCTGTGAACTGTAGCCTGCCAGGCTGCTCCATCCATGGGATTTTCCAGGCAAGGATACTGGAGTGAGTTGCCATTTCCTTCTCCAGGGGATCTTGCCCACCCAGAGATAGAACCTGGGTCTTCTGCACTACAGGCAGATTCTTTACTGTCTGAGCCACCAGAGAAGCCCTTGGGTGCAAGGGCGCTCTTAAAGTGGTTGGAGGTACAGATAATTGGGGATTCCCTGATGACTTCTCCTCCACCCAAGATCTGGAAGTCGCTGTATGAGGCAAGAGGATTAATTTTGTTCTTTATTTTTACAACAGAGTTAACACTCAAGGAAGAAAAGTAGCAGAATCTGTAAAGACCTAGTAAGATAGAAAAAAAGGTATAGTGAATTTAGAGAGATGGTAAAACCTCACAAACCTAGAATAGCCAATCAATACATTGTGAAAAATAAATCTAAATGGCTACAAGACAAACCCTACTCTGTTCTCTCTCTCTTTTTTTTAATCTAAGTTTTTCATGGTCTAGGGACCATCTATCATCTATCCCTTTATATCTCTAACTAAATATCCATTGACATCAGTGAAAATAATTGTCTGACATGCCATCCAAAATAAAAACAACTTGTAATTAAGAGATCTGAGGTCACTATGTATACCACAGGAGCATAATTCTCTATAAATTCAAAGAAATCCAGGAAAGGTGGTGCAATTCTCTAGAAGAGGCAATTTTAGAGGTTTGACAGGGAAGAGAGGGCACATCTATTTATGAGTTGCATTAAAAAACTAATAAAACTTAAGGTTCCATTTTAAAAAAAAGAAAAAGAAAAATTGGATACAAGTACCATGAACATGAAAAACAAACTGAACAATGGTAAAGTATGTAAATCTATTTTAAAAGCAGAAAAATCACTCTAGGATCAAGAGGTGAATAAAAATTCCTTGTAGGTAAATTAAAAAAAAATAGGGCCTAGAGAGCATGGTTTTAAAAAATGGAATAAGAGTACAAAATCATTATGGATTTTGGCAAAGGGTAGAAATTTGGAACTTGTGTTGGCCTTTCGTTTCCAAAGCTTTAGTAAGTTTATTTTTTCTTAAGAAACAAACTGTGTTTTGTATTTTGCTTGAGGAGCAGCATTCATTTTTGAGAATGAGGACAAGGCTAGGCAATGGGTCCACCTATATAAATTCCAGTCCAAAATAATAGCAGAGTGGAAAACAGTGCTACACATTTTCTCAAATGTTTCTTAATTCACAAGGTGCTTTCTTTAAGAAAGAAATGAGAAAGCTTAGTTAGTTAATATCTAAGGATAAAATGTTGATCTTAGAGGGACCAAGTGTATAACGTCAATCATTTCTGAATTAAAATACAATGGAGATAGAGAGGCTCTAAAGAGTTGAATAGATGGAGACAAAACTGGACCTTTATTGCTGATTAAGTGTTTAGATTGTGACTTTTTGAGCACAAAAGATCTTCACGACCCAGATAATCACAATGGTGTGATTACTCACCTACAGCCAGACATCCTGGAATGTGAAGTCAAGTGGGCCTTAGGAAGCATCACTATGAACAAAGCTAGTGGAGGTGATGATATTCCAGTTGAGCTATTTCAAATGCTAAAAGATGATGCTGTGAAAGTACTATACTCAATATGCCAGCAAATGTGGAAAACTTAGCAGGGGCCACAAGACTGGAAAAGGTCAGTTTTCATTCCAGTCCCAAAGACAGGAAATGCCAAAGAATGCTCAAACTACTGCACAATTGCACACGCTAGTACAGTAATGCTCAAAATTATCCAAACCAGGTTTCAGCAATATGTGAACAGTGAACTTCCAGATATTCAACCTGGGTTTAGAATAGGCAGAGGAAGCAGAGACAAATTACCAACATCTGCTGGATCATCAAAAAAGCAAGAGAGTTCCAGAAAAACATCTATTTATGCTTTATTGACTATTCCAAAGCCTTTGACTGTGTGGATCACTATAAACTATGGAAAATTCTGAAAGAGATGGGAATACCAGACCACCTGACCTATCTCTTGAGAAATCTGTATGCAGGTCAGAAAGCAACAGTTAGAACTGGATATGGAACAACAGACTGGTTCCAAATGGGAAAAGGAGCACGTCAAGGCTGTATATTATCACCCTGCTTATTTAACTTATATGCAGAGTATATCATGAGAAACACTGGGCTGGAAGAAGCACAAGGTGGAATCAAAATTGCCAGGAGAAATATCAATAACCTCAGATATGCAGATGACACCACCCTTATGGCAGAAAGTGAAGAGGAACTAAAAAGCCTCTTGATGAAAGTGAAAGAGGAGAGTGAAAAAGTTGGCTTAAAGCTCAGCATTCAGAAAACTAAGATCATGGCCTCTGGTTCCATTCATGGGAAATAGATGGAGAAACAGTGGACACAGTGTCAGACTTTATTTTTTGGGTTCCAAAATCACTGTAGATGGTGATTGCAGCCATGAAATTAAAAGATGCTTATTCCTTGGAAGGAAAGTTATGACCAACCTAGATAGCATATCTAGGTTGCATAAAACAGAGACATTACTTTGCCAACAAAGGTCCATCTAGTCAAGGCTATGGTTTTCCAGTAGTCATGTATGGATGTGAGAGTTGGATGGTGAAGAAAGCTGAGTGCTGAAGAATTGATGCTTTTGAACTGTGGTGTTGGAGAAGACTCTTGAGAGTCCCTTGGACTGCAAGAAGATCCAACCAGTCCATCCTGAAGGAGATCAGTCCTGAGTGTTCATTGGAAAGACTGATGTTGAAGCTGAAGCTCCAGTACTTTGGCCACTTCATGCAACGAGTTGACTCACTGGAAAAGACCCTAATGCTTGGAAACATTGGGGGCAGGAGGAGAAGGGGATGACAGAGAATGAGATGTCTGGATGGCATCACCGACTTGATGGACATGGGTTTCGGTGGACTCCAGGAGCTGGTGATGGACAGGGAGGCCAGGCATGCTGTGTGCTGCGATTAATGGGGTCGCAAAGAGTCGGACATGATTGACCAACTGAACTGAACTTAATTATTCATTTATACTACCTTTTTATAGGCCTCTGTGACCAATATAGCAGCTGCATCTTAAAAGAGCACAGAAGAGAGAAAATGTTAGCTCTTAAAATTTTGTTTTCCTTACTTGACCATTAATGTTTGTTAATGATTTTTTATTACATTTTTTTTCCTCTCTCTACTCTTCTCATGGTATTCTGTGTTCACAGTACCTAACGCATGAAAAAGAAAAGGTAACGACTTGTATTTCTTTACATAGCCCTTATACATTTAGTAAGCATTTCTTATTTTCTCATTATAAAACTGAACTTCAGTAGCCAAAGAACATTTAATTCTACTTGGTAATATTGGTGAAATGAAACTTTCCTCTTTAATTCTGCCTTTTATTCTTTAAGGTCAGAAATATTTATTTAAAATCTAGCATGGATAAAACACTAAACTAAATGTTGGGTGCATGATTCTGAAAAATAAAAGACTAATTTCATACCCCAATTAGAGCTTATATCCTCACAGAAAAAAATTGGCTTGAAATAAATATTATTTTACATTCATTAAGAGTAAAAATAAATCTGATCAGTGAAAAACTGATCTCTGTCAGTTAAAGGATTCTTAGTGCCTATAACGTAAAAATAAGCCAGATGCTAGAAAATATCTGTTTTTCAGACTAGACTTTAACACAGTTCTCTATTTCTTTTTTTTTCTCAATGAGCATAGAAGTTGATATCCTATAAAATGTCCTCAATAAGTACCTAAATAAATTCACTGCTCTCAGGTTAAATTATTTTTAGTCATTAAAGTCAAGATTTCTTTTTTAGTCATCTGAAGGAAAGTACGGGTTCCTTAATAGTCAACACAATTCTTAGGTAAAAATTTTCCCTGAATGTTGGTTGAAAGCATTTAAAGTTTTACTCATTAATTATAACATATGCTATTAATACATTATACAACTAAATAAGGCATATGGTTTAACAGCCAACAGCTTGTAGCATATATGTTGTTTGGATTCATTTAAAGGCAGTGTCTTTCTAATAAGAAAAATCCCCAGTATTATCTACCACACACACACACACACAAAATAAAATAAAATAAAATAAAATCAGTGTATTCTCAACATATGAGTAGTGATCTCTTACTAAAGTCATGTGGCAATTAAAACAAAAATAACAGATCAGTACTTCAAAATAAATAGTTTCCCCTGTGAAAGTGTATATTCTGATGCTATATTTGATTCTACTGCTGTTGTCCTTGCTATAACTCTTTAGAAACACTCATTTTAAATTCCCTTAGCTAACATTTATCTAGTATTCCAATGACTAGGCAGTGTCCTAAATTCTGTACTAATGTAAATTCATTCCATTTATAAGAGAAGCCTATGATTTAGGTGCTACTGTTATCCACACTTTAAGAAGAAACCAAGCCTCAGAGAGAATACATACCTCGGTCAAGGTCTTCAGCTGGTAGACCTGGGATTTACTCCATGATGTCTAGCTCCAGACTCTGGATATTTAATTGTGAAGCTATTATGTCTTTCTATACAAACCTAGGGAACATTTTAAATATATTATCATTGGTGACAATTTTTTTGACGATGATTATGCTACTTGGAAAGAGCCAAATATAATTTAAAATTACATCTGGTAGAAAACATGGATATTCATGCTTGGCAACAACAGCCGTTTGAAAACTCAATTTTCAAGAATGAGATGAATTTTTATATAGCCTGTACACAGCTCCTATAATAATTCTAAAAGAAGCAAAGTCCAAAATAGTATTTAAGTATGGCTATTATACATAAAATCATTTTATAGTGTCACAGAGAAACTTGCTAAAGTGAAAACCCCCACTTAGACATACAGTTTAAGTTCACTCTTTGTATACTCCTTTCTGGCACAGTGCCTACATTTTTAGTTTTGAATGTTTAATTGTTTAATAAATTACTTGTGTGTATCTTGCTTAGAACATTTCCTTGGAAAATTGTATTGTGAGGAAATATATAACTTGAAAATTTTATATAATTTTAGTATACAAAAAAAGTAATATGAATTAGTTTTCCATATTTAAATGTTACCATAAAAAAAAGCATTTTTACATATCAAACCAGGTCTTTCTTTGTAAAAATTATCCCTGAATAATAAGGAATATGAGATCATTTCAATTAAGGTCTCTCCTGTAAAAAGAAAAGAAAACAGCATGGCTCAAGCACAGTAATTTAGGATATTTTAATAAAGGGGTTATTTTCAAAGGTTTAGGCAGTGTTAAAAGAAAACAAGAAAGTTTGAGAATTATAGTGGAAACCCCTCATCATTCCCAGGCCTCTTAGAGAAGGTAAGAACTAACTGAGAGATCGTAGTCATAACTACAGGAAGAAGCCATTTAGGAAGAACTGCAGCCTGAAATGCGATCTTTGCTAACTTAAGGTCTGGATGGAGACATTAAGCTGAGAAAATAAATAACTTAATGCCTTTGAAACTTGTCTCACTCCTGTTTCCTGTTAGTGCTTCCCATTGGCTAAATTCAAGTTCTTGCAGTCAGAGTAAAGGAGCTCTGCTGATGGAATGCATAGTGATTCACATGCTCAGACACAGACCGAGTTGGGAAAGGGTAGAAACTTGGTGCACCAGGTCTCTGAAGCTGGGTTAAAGTTAAACTTCTAGGATATAAATGGATTGCCTCAGAGTTGCTTTCAAACCGTGTTTCACTGGGGGATAATAAGTATGATGTCATATTCATTCCTGTGAAACAGGATTATTTTCATATTACGCTTGTAAAACAACTTGAAAAAGCAGTTTATTTTTTTTCCCTCTGATTCGTTTCCTTTATTCTATCTTGAATCTACTAAAGTCAGAAATTTCTCCCATTACTCCATTGAAATTGGGCCTGTCCATATTGAGAGCCTCCTCCACATGGCTAAATTCAACATTAAGCTTTCAGTATTTGACCCAGCTGATCACTCAGAGAACTAGTCCATGCCACACCCTTTTCATCTAAGTTGTGAAAATTATGCACATGAAGTTCATCCTTTTATTTGCCTATCATCCTTTTAATGTTGATAGAATTTGTAAAAATATTATCTCTTCCATTTTTGATACTGATACTTTGTATCTTGGCATTTCATGATCAGTCTAACCAGAATTTTATTGTATTTTAAAACTTTTTTTCAAAGGAGCAACTTTTGGTTTCATAGATTTATTTTATATATTTTGTTGCTTTTCATTTTATTGATTTCTGCTCTTATCTGCATTAATTTCTACTTCATTTTTGCCTAAAAAAAGTCTTTGAGGTGAAACTTATACCAGAGATAACCTAACTATGCCCAAATCTGGACTGCTACCTGATTTTTGTGAATTAAATATTATTGAACATTAGACACATGCTCATTTATTTATGTATTATCTGTATCTGCTTTTGTAATTTATAGACTGTATGATTCTTTTAAAATAATTATTATAATTTTTTTACCCTATTATTTAACTTGCTTAGATTCCACCTCTGAACTTTCTCCCTGCTGTAAGTGACAACAGATTAATTCTTTACACAGTCCTTTCAGCTTCCAGTTGATGGTTTTATGTAAGGCCCCTGGGGTTTTCTCAGTGTATGTGAAGTGGGCATGCCGGTATTGGGGATAATTTTTAATGTAGATTTATGGGTTTAATCCCTTTGAGGCTCCCTCTCTTAAAGGATTCTCCCTCTATCTTCACATCTGATCTTCCAGATCTGAAATCTGTCTCCTAGCACATCATATGCCAATAAGCTTCTATTCTTGTGCTGTCTGAACTGTGTGAAGAGTAAGGAGTGCCTTCTAATAGACAACAGCAAGCTCAAAATATTATCCTTGAAATTTCTGCCCTTCAGGAATAAAACCCTTCTAGTTCAGCTATCTTGTCATCACTCTCCACCCTTTGAAATACTTTTAAAAACTGATTTGGTAATATCTTATAATTATCTGTGGGAAGGTTAGTTCAATCAAGATATCCTGCCATGACCAGAAGGGAGAATTATTTACCCTACAATTTTTTCTACTTACTTTTCATATTCTCTATGGAGGATAGTATAAATAATGCACATATTATTCCATCTTCAAGAAGAAAAGTGTGATACTCAGTCTAAAGCAATATCATCCAACCTTAATCTATCATGGAGCCCCCACCTCCAGAAATCCTATTTCAGAAGATTTTAAAAATAGTTCTGCTAGGCTGATTAACGGACCTAAAACCTGTGTGATTTGTGCAGAATTGCGTGATACTGAAAAAAAGAATATAATCTTAAAAAATGTACTCTTTCACCCCTCAATAGGGGGACACAGGAGCAGTTTTCCTGGGAGAAAGATTCCTGATCCCAAACCCATAATGCCTCTAGTTATCTTAGTAATGGGAAAAAGGTAAATGTACAAGAGGAGTATGAAATTACAATATTGAAGAAATAATATATTCACCTTCTATAAATACTTCCAACTTGTATCTTCATTTTTTTTGATAGATAAGAAGTGATTTATTAGAATATAACACTTGTAAGCCTTACAAGTGGGTGGGGTAGAAGTGCAGTGCCCCAGTTACTTAGGGGGCAACAGTTTTATAATCGAAAGAAAAGTGGAGAGGGGCAATAGATCACCTTCTTCCATATTCTTGAGTAGATGACACACTTCCATCATCAGCTCCTTCTTCAGGGTGGGCAGAGGAGTTTTCTTGTACATACATGGTCAAGCCAGGACTGTCATGGTATATGGAAAAATTATTTCACATCTTAGTACAATCTATTTGCCATGAAGTGATGGGACCAGATGCCATGATCTTAGTTTTCTGAATGTTGAGCTTTAAGCCAATTTTTTCACTCTCCTCTTTCACTTTCATCAAGAGGCTCTTTAGTTCTTCACTTTCTGCCATAAGGGTGGTGTCATCTGCATATCCGAGGTTATTGATATTTCTCCTGGCAATCTTGATTCCAGCTTGTGCTTCCTCCAGCCCAGCATTTCTCATAATGTACTCTGCATAGAAGTTAAATAAGCAGGATGCCAATATACAGCCTTGACGTGTTCCTTTTCCTATTTGGAACCAGTCTGTTGTTTCAAATCCAGTTCTAACTGTTGCTTCCTGACCTGCATACAGGTTTCTCAAGAGGCAGGTCAGGTGATCTGGTATTCCCATCTCTTTCAGAATTTTCCATAGTTTATTGTGATCCACATAGTCAAAGGCTTTGGAATAGTCAATATAGCATAAATAAATGTTTTTCTGGAACTCGCTTGTTTGTTCAATGATCCAGCAGATGTTGGCATTTTGTTCTCTTGTTCCTCTGCCTTTTCTAAAACAAGCTTGAACATCTGTAAGTTCATGGTTCATGTATTGCTGAAGCCTGGTTTGGAGATTTTTGACCATTACTTTACTAGCATGTAAGATGAGTGCAATTGTGTGGTAGTTTGAGCATTCTTTCACATTGGAATGAAAACTGACATTTTTCAGTCCTGTGGCCACTGCTAAGTTTTCCAAATTTGCTGCCTTATTGAGTACAACAATTTCACAGCATCATCTTTCAGGATTTGAAACAGCTCAACTGGAATTCCATCACCTCCACTAGCTTTGTTCATAGTGATGCTTCCTAAGGCCCACCTGACTTCACATTCCAGGATGTCTGGCTCTAGGTGAGTGATCACACCATAATGATTATCTGGGTTGTGAAGATCTTTTTTGTAGTTCTTCTGTGTGTTCTTGTCCCCTCTTCTGCTTCTGTTAGGTCCATACCATTTCTGTCCTTTGTTGAACGCATCTTGGCATGAAATGTTCCCTTGGTATCTCTAATTTTCTTGAAGAGATCTCTAGTCTTTCCCACTCTGTTGTTTTCCTCTATTTCTTTGCATTGATTGCTGAGGAAGGCTTTCTTATCTCTCCTTGCTATTTTTTGGAACTCTGCATTCAAATAGGTATATCTTTCCTTTTATCCTTTGCTTTTTGCTTCCTTTTTTTCACAGCTATTTGTAAGGGCTCCTCAAACAACCATTTTTCTTTTTTGCATTTCTTTTTCTTGGCAGTAGTCTTGATCCCTGTCTCCTGTACAGTGTCACAAACCTCCATTCATAGTTCATCAGGCATTCGGTCTATCAGATATAGTCCTTTAAATCTATTTCCCACTTCCACTGTATAGTCATAAGGGATTTGATTTAGGTCATACTTGAATGGTCTAAGTGGTTTTCTCCACTCTTTTCAATTTCAGTCTGAATTTGGCAATAAGGAGTTTATGATCTGAGCCATAGTCAGCTCTCAGTCTTGTTTTTCCTGATAGTATAGAGCTTGTCGATCTTTGGCTGCAAAGAATATAATCAATCTGATTTTGGTGTTGACGATCTGGTGATGTCCATGTGTAGAGTCTTCTCTTGTGTTGTTGGAAGAGGGTGTTTGCTTTGACCAGCACGTTCTCTCAGCAGAACTCGATAGCTTTTGCCCTGCTTCATTCTGTACTCCAAGGCTAAATTTACCTGTTACTCCAAGTGTTTCCTTACTGCCTACTTTTTCATTCCAGTCCCCTATAATGAAAAGGACATCTTTTTTGAATGTTAGATCTAGATGGTTTTGTAGGTCTTCATAGAACTATTCAGCTTCTTCAGCGTTACTGGTTGGGGCAGAGACTTGGATTACCAGGATATTGAATGGTTTGCCCTGGAAATGAACAGAGGTCATTCTTTCTTTTTGGAGCTTGCATCCAAGTACTGCATTTCAGACTCTTTTGTTGACTATGATGGCTACTCATTTCTTCTAAGGGATTCCTGCCCACAGTAGTAGATATAATGGTCATCTGGTTAAATTCACCCATTCCACTCCATCTTAGTTCACTGATTCCTAGAATGTTGACATTCACTCTTGCCATGTCCTGTTTGGCCACTTCCAATTTGCCCTGATTCATGGACCTAACATTCCAGGTTCCTATGCAATATTGCTCTTTACATCATTGAACCCTGCTTCTATCACCAGTCACATCCACAACTGGGTATTGTTTTTGCTTTGGCTCCATCTCTTCTTCCTGGAGTTATTTCTCCACTGATCTCCAGTATCAAATTGGGTACCTGCCAACCTCGGGAGTTCATCTTTCAGTGTCCTATCATTCTGCCTTTTCATACTGTTCATGGGGTTCTAAAGGCATGAATACTGAAGTGGTTTGCCATTGCCTTCTCCAGTGGACCACATTCTGTCAGACATCTCCACCATGACTCATCCATCTTGGGTAGCCCCACACTGCATGGCTAAATTTCACTGAGTTAAGACAAGCTGTGGTCCATATGATCAGATTGGGTTGTTGTCTGTAATTGTGGTTTCAGTCTGTCTGCCCTCTGATACCCTCTATCAGCGCCTAGCATCTTACTTGGGTTTCTCTTACCTTGAACATGGGGTATCTTTTCAGGGCTTCGGCAAGCACAGCTGTTGCCCTTTACCTTGGATGTGGGGTAGTTCCTTTTGGCTGCACTTCTGTTCCATCACAGATGCTGCACTTCCATATATATGCATTAATATACTGTATTACTGTTTTTCTTTCTGACTTACTTCACTCTGTATAATAGACTCCAGGTTCATCCACCTCATTAGAATGGATTCAAATGTGTTCTTTTTAATAGCTAAGTACTATTCCATTGTGTATATGTACTACAGCTTTCTTATCCATTCATCTGCCAATGGACATCTAGGTTGCTGCCACATTCTAGTTATTGTAAACAGCTGCAATGAACATTGGAGTACACATGTCTCTTTCAGTTCTGGTTTCCTCGGTGTGTATGCCCAGCCGTGGGATTGCTGGGTCATATGGCATCTATTTCCAGTTTTTAAGGAATCTCCACACTGTTCTTCATAGTGGCTGTACTAGTTTGCATTCCCACCGACAGTGTAAGAGGGAATGCACATCCTCTCCAGAATTTATTGTTTGTAGACTTTTTGATAGCAGCCATTCTGACTGGCATGAGATGGTACCTCATTGTGGTTTTGATTTGCATTTCTGTGATAATGACTGACGGTGAGTACCTTTTCACATGTTTGTTAGCCATCTGTATGTCTTCTTTGGAGAAATGTCTGTATAGTTCTTTGGCCCATTTTTTGATTGTGTCATCTATTTTTCTGGAATTGAGCTTCAGGATCTGCTTGTATATTTTTGAGATTAATTCTTTGTCAATTGCTTCATTTGCTATTATTTTTCTCCCATTCTGAAGACTGTCTTTTTCACCTTGCTTATAATTTCTTTCATTGTGCAAAAGATTTAAGTTTAATTAGGTCCCATTTGCTTATTTTTTTTTATTTATTTCCATTACTCTGCACGGTAGGTCATAGAGGATCCTGCTGTGATTTATGTCAGAGAGTGTTTTGCCTATGTTTTCCTCTACGAGTTTTATAATTTCTGGTCTTGCATTTAGTACTTTAGTCTATTTTGAGTTTATTTTTGTGTATGGTGTTAGAAAGTGTCCTAGTTTCATTGTTTCACAAGTGGTTGACCAGTTTTCCCAGCACCACTTGTTAAAGAGATTGTCTTTTCTGCATTTCATTTTCTTGCCTCCTTTGTCAAAGATAAGGTGTCCATAGGTGTGTGGATTTATTTCTAGGATTTCTGTTTCTTCCATTAATCTATATTTCTGTCTTTGTGCCAGTGCCATACTGTCTTGATGACTGTAACTTTGTAGTAGAGCCTGAAGTCAGGCAGGTTGATTCCTCCAGTTCCGTTCTTCTTTCTCAATATTGCTTTGGCTATTTGAGGTTTATTGTATTTCTATACAAATTGTGAAATTATATTTGTTCTAGTTCTGTGAAAAATACCATTGGTAGCTTGATAGGGATTGCATTGAATCTATAGATTGCTTTGATATCATTTTCACTATACTCATTTTGTCTATATTGATTCACTATATTGATTTCACTATGCTGGTTTTCACTATATTGATTTTTCCAATCCATAAACATAGTATATTTCTCCATCTATTTGTGTCCCCTTTGATTTTTTTCATCAATGTTTTATAGTTTTCTATATATAGGTCTTTTGTTACCTTAGGTAAATTTATTCCTAAGTATTTTATTCTTTTCATAACAATGGTGAATGAGATTGTTTCCTTAAATTCTCTTTCTGTTTTATCATTGTTAGTGTATAGGAATGCACGGGATTTCTGTGTATTAATTTTATATCCTTCAGGTTTACTATATCCATTGATTAGCTCTAGTAATTTTATGGTGGTGTCTTTAGGGTTTTCTATGTAGAGGATCATGTCAACTGCAAACAGTGAGAGTTTTACTTCTTCTTTTCCAAACTGGATTCGCCTTATTTCTTTTCCCTCTCTGATTCCTATGGCTAAAACTTCCAAAACTATGTTTAATAGTAGTGGTGAGAGTGGGCACCCTTGTCTCGTTCCTGACTTTAAGGAAACGCTTTGAATTTTTCACCATTGAGGATAATTTTTGCTGTGTGTTTATCATATATATCTTTTATTTTATTGAGGTATGTTCCTTCTATGCCTGCTTTATGGAGGTTTTATTTTTTATCATAAATGGATGTTGAATTTTGTCAAAGGCTTTCTCAGCATCTATTGAGATAATCGTATGGTTTTTATCTTTCAGTTTGTTAATATGGTGTATCACATTGATTGATTTGAAAATATTGAAGAATCTTTGCATCCCTGCAATAAAGCCCATTTGGTTGTGTTTATGATCTTTTTAATGTTTCTGGATTCTGTTTGCTAGAATTTTGTTGAGGATTTTTGCATCTATGTTCATCAATGATATTGGCCTGTAGTTTTCTTTTTTGTAGCATCTTTGTCTGGTTTTGGTATTAGGGTGATGGTGGCCTCATAGAATAAGTTTGGAAGTTTACCTTCCTCTACAATTTTCTGGAAGAGTTTGAGTAGGATAGGTGTTAGCTCTTCTCTAAATTTTTGGTAGAATCTCCCTTGAAGCCATCTTGTCCTGGGCTTTTGTTTGTTGGAAGATTTTTGATTACTTTTTTTTTATTTTTGTGCTTGTGATAGGTCTGTTAAGATTTTCTATTTCTTCCTGGTTCAGTTTTTGAAAGTTATATTTTTCTAAGAATTTGTCCATTTCTTCTAAGTTGTCGATTTTATTGTCATATAGTTGCTGATAGTCGTGTCTTATGATTTTTTCTATTTCTGTGTTGTTTGTTATGGTTTCTCCATTTTTATTCCTAATTTTGTTGATTTGACTCGTCTCCCTTTTTTTCTTGATGAGTCTGGCTTATGGTTTGTCTATTTTATTTATCTTCTCAAAGAACCAGCATTTAGCTTTGTTGATTTTTGCAACAGTCTCCTTTGTTTCTTTTTCAAATATTTCTGCCCTAATTTTTATGATTTCTTTCCTTCTACTAACCCTGGAGTTCTTCATTTCTTCTTTTTCTGGTTGCTTTAGGTTAAGTTATTTATTTGATTTTTCTCTTGTTTCGTCAGGTAAGCTTGTATTGCTATGAACCTTCCCCTTACCATTGCTTTTACTGAATCCCATAGGTTTTGGATCATTGTGTTTTCATTTTCATTTGTTTCTATGCATAGTTTTATTTTTTTTTTATTCTGTGATTTGTTGGTTATTCAGAAGTGTGTTGTTTAGCCTCCATATGTTTGTATTTTTAGTAATTTTTTTTCCTTTAGTTGACATATAATCTTAACGCATTGTGATCAGAAAAGATGCTTGAAATGATTTAATTTTTAAAAAAAATTTACCAAGGCTAGATTTATGGCCCAAGATGTGATCTATCCTGGAGAATTTTCCATGTGCATTTGAAAA
Organism: Antilocapra americana; assembly: GCA_007570785.1. Classification (NCBI taxonomy): domain Eukaryota; kingdom Metazoa; phylum Chordata; class Mammalia; order Artiodactyla; family Antilocapridae; genus Antilocapra; species Antilocapra americana. The sequence goes on along the minus strand of ML663008.1, from coordinate 10,144,821 downwards.
AAAGGTGAAATGCATTGTTTTGGGGTGAAATATACTATAGATATCAATTAAGTCCAACTGGTCCATTGTATCATTTAAAGTTTGTGTTTCCTTGCTAATTTTCTGTTTGGTTTATCTATCTATAGGCATGAGTGGGGTATTAAACTCTCCCACTATTATTGTCTTACTGTTAATTTCCCCTTTCAGACTGTTCACATTTGCCTTAAATATTGCAGTGCTCCTTCGCTGGGTGCATATATGTTTATTCTTTTTATATCTTCTTCTTGGATTGATCCTTTGATCATTATGTAGTGTTCTTTGTCTATTTTCATGGCCTTTATTTCAACGTTTATTTTATCTGTTATGAATATTACTATTCCTGCTTTCTTTTGGTCTCTGTTTGCATGAAATATCTTTTTCCAGCCCTTCACTTTCAGTCTGTATGTGTCCCTTGGTTTGAGGTGAGTCTCTGGTAGACAGCATATATAGGGGTCTTATTTTTGTATCCATTCAGCCAGTCTTTTTCTTTTGGTTGGGGCATTCAACCCATTTACATTTAAAGTAATTATTGATAAGTATGATCCCATTGCCATTTACTTTGTTGTTTTGGGTTCGAGTTTATACACCTTTCCTGAGTTTCCTGTCTAGAGAAGATCCTTTAACATTTGTTAAAGAGCTGGTTTGGTGGTGCTGAATTCTCTCAGCTTTTGCCTGTGTGTAAAGCTTTTGATTTCTCCTTCATATTTGAATGAAATCCTTTCTGAGTACAGTAATCTGGTTTGTAGATTTTTCTCTTTCATCACTTTAAGTATGTCCTGCCATTCCCTTCTTGCCTGAAGAGTTTCTATTCAGCTCTTATCCTTATGGGAATCCCCTTGTGTGCTATTTGTTGCTTTTCCCTTGCTGCTTTTAATATTTGCTCTTTGTATTTGATATTCATTAATTTGATTAATATATGTTTTGGGGTGTTTTGCCTTGAGTTTATCCTGTTTGGGACTCTCTGGGTTTCTTGGACTTGAGTGGCTATTTCCTTCCCTGTTTTAGGGAATTTTTCAAGTATTATCTCAAGTATTTTCTCATGGCCTTTCTTTTTGTCTTCTTCTTCTGGGACTCCTATGATTTGAATGTTGGTATGTTTAACATTGTCCCAGAGGTCTCTGAGGTTGTCCTCATTTCTTTTAATTCTTTTTTCCTTTATCATCTCTGCTTCATTTATTTCCACCATTCTATCTTCCACCTCACTTATCCTATCTTCTGCCTCAGTTATTCTACTGTTGGTTCCCTACAGAGTGCTTTAGATCTCAGTTATTGCATTATTCATTATTGATTGACTTTTTAGTTTCTTCCAAGTCTTTGTTATACATTACTTGCATCTTATCAGTCTTTGTCTCTAGTGTAATTATCTGTAATTCCATTTTGTTTTCAAGATTTTGGATCATCTTTACTATTATTCTGAATTCTTTTTCAGGTAGATTTCCTATCTCCTCCTCTTTTGTTTGGTTTGGTGGGCATTTATTATGTTCCTTTATCTGCTGAATATTTCTCTGCCTTTTCACCTTGTTTAGATTGCTGTGTTGGGATGGCCTTTCTGTAGGCTGGAAGTTTGTGATTCCTCTTATTTATAGAGCTTGCTCCCTGTGGGTGGGTTGAACTAGTGGCTTGCCAAGGTTTCCTGGTTAGGGAAGCTTGCATCTGTGTTCTGGTGGGTAGAGTTGGATCTTTTCTCTCTGGAGTGCAATGAAGTGTCCAGTAGTGAGTTTTGGGGTGTCTATGAGTTTGGCATGGCTTTGAGCAGCCTGTATTTTAATGCTCAGTGATGTGTTCCTGTGTTTCTGGAGAATTAGCATGGTATGTCTTGCTCTGGAACTTTTTGGCTCTTGGGTGGAGCTTGGTTTCAGTGTCATCATGGAGGCTTTTGGATAAATTCTTGTCCACTAATGTATCCTGGAAAGAGGAGTTCTCTAGTGTTCTCAGTGTTGGATTTAAGTCTCCTGCCTCTGGCTTCCAGTCTTGTTCTTACAGTAGCCTCAAGACTTCTCCATCCATATATCACAGGTGATAAAACATTTAGGCTAATGGTGAAAAGATTCCCCACAGTGAGGGACACTCAGAGAGGTTCATAGAGTTACATGGAGAAGAAAAGAGGGAGGAGGGAGATAAAGGTGACCAGGAGGAGAATAGGGGGAGTCAAAAGGAGAGAGAGCAATCTAGCCAGTAATCAACTCTCTATGTGCTCTCCATAGTCTGGAAAACCCAAAGAAGTTCACTGAGTTACACAGAGAAGAGTAGAGGGAAGAGGGAGACAGAGGTGAGCAGGAGGAGAAGAGTGGAAGTCAAAAGAGGGGAGACCAATCTAGCCAATAATCAGTTCCCTAAGTGTTCTCTACAGCCCAGAACACCCAGAGAGATTCAAAGAGTTAAGTACAAAAGAAAAGGAGGAGAAAGGAGATAGAGGTGACCTGGGGGAGAAAAAGAAGAGTCAGAAGGGGAGAGAGCAGTCAAGCCAGTAATCACACCCCTAAGTGAGAATGGATACTGAAGATTAGATTCTTAAAGGTATAAAATTTATAACAAATACCAAAAAACAAAGATTTAAAATCTAGAGTAGTGGTTAGACTCTCAAAAACACAATATTAAAAATACAAAACAAAATCAATCACAAAAATTATAAAATGTATATGAAATTTTCTTTAAAAATAGTCTTTTATTTTTTGCAAGGTACTAGTATGTTATAAAAATTAAAGGAGAATAAATAACTTAATTTTTTAAAAAATTAAAAAATGATAATAGTAAAAATATATCTAGGAATTTCTCTGGAGCTGTTGTGGGCAGTGTAGGGTCAGTTCAGTTTCAGATAGTTCCTTGCTCCAGCTTGTACTTCTCAAAGTTTATAGGCCCCTTCCAATGCTTTTGTCAATGTTAACTACAGGGTTTTAATCTGTTGCACCTGTTACTTTCAGGGTGGTTCCCTCTTGTTTGTTTATTTTGGTTTTCTCTGTTTGCAATTCTCTTCAGTGTCTAGTTTCCACCCTGACACAAGGGGACGAAAGTGGTCACTTTTTAGGCTCACTTGTTCAGTTGTGTTGTGGTGAGGGAGGAAAACTGCAAACAAATATCACTGGCATGTGTGAGGAGTGCTTTCAGTGTATGGACCACACTGGGTTTGCCGCAGCTCACAGTGGCATGTGCTTTCCAGGTCTACACTGCTCAGACTCAACTCAGGTTGTTCTGCAGAGGTACTGTCCAAAGTAGGCCCTGCATTTTGTGCACGACCCAGGTCTAGGCTGCACAGGTTCAGGTTCTTGGGTACTCCACAAGGGCAAAGACTCAGTTGGGCCTTCATTTTGTGTTCTTCCCAGGCCCAAGCAGCTCAGGCGACCAACCAGGTGCTTAGCAAACGCACTGTCCCAGGTGGGCTTAACCACCTTCCGTGGTCCCAGCTGCTCAGTTTCCTGAGTGTGCCATGAGAGCACCGTCTCAGTGTGCTGTGTGTCTCCTCTCGGGAGCTGATCTCAGGCTGCAATGACATCTCCTTCCCTCCTGGCAGATGTCAACTGTCTAGGGTCCCAGGAAGACGTGGTTACCAACTGGGAGCCTGTTCACAGTTTGGTGGAGGATGCCGGGGCTGAGATTGCCCCTTGCCTTCTGGCTCTGGCTTTCCTGTGCTTGCTTCTAGGCTTCCAGTGGTGGGGAAGGGCCTGTACACAGCTGGCTAGCTCTCCTTTGGTATTGGCTCAATCCTTTGTTCTGTGAGAGGGCCAGGCTACATGTTAGGTGAGAGCCTTTTGTGGGAAAGTTCTCTCTCTCTCTTTTTTTTTCTCTCTGGCTATCCCACAGTTCCGCTTGCTATCTCATGTTAGTGCCATCACATCGTCCTCAGGGCATTCAGGCCCAGTCCTTACCCTGAGCATGCAGCCCTGCCTCCTTGTCCAGCCCCTGTTCACTGGTGGCGGATATGAGCTTTTGGGCTACATCTCCGTTGGGAGTTGCAGTTAGGCATGTATTCTGTGTTCTTTTTCCCCCCTCAGTTATTTTCCCCTCTGAGATTCCAAAACTCCCCACAGATCCATCAGTGAGAGGGTTTCCTGCTATTTGGAAACTCCTCCTTCAGGACTCCCTCCCAGGATGGGTCTCCATCATTAACTTTTGTCTCTCTTTTTGTCTTTCATATTTTGTCCTACCTCCTTTCAAAGAGAATGAGCTGTCTTTATGAATGCCTGGTGTTCTCCACCAGTGTTCAGAAGTTGCTTTGTGGAAGTTGCTCAGCATTCATATAATCTTTCGATGAATCTGTGGGGGAGAAGGTGGTCTCCCCATCCTATTCCTCCACCATCTTGGGGCTGCCCCCTGTATCTTCTTTTCAACTAGATAAGTATCATCATCTCTTTAGAGTTCAGATAAATGTCCCTTTTTAAAAAAATACAGAGTGATCTTAAATCGTGCCAAGGTATCTAAAGGCACAGAATAGCAAGTCGTGATTAGTAATGTTTCTAATCCTTTAGAATGTTTGAATGATAATTTTCTGTTCAGAGATAATTCTCTTGTTGAGTTCTTTTTTATTTTTATTTTATATTGAAGTATAGATGACTTACAATGTTGTGTTAGTTTCAGGTGTATTGCATTACATATACCTACATCTAGTCTTTTTCAGATTGTTTTCCTGTTTAGTTTATTACAGAGTATTGAGTAGAGTCCCTTGTACTATATAGTAGGCTCTTGTTGATTATTTATTTTATATACAGTGGTAAGTATATGTTAAGGATATCAACTTCCTACTTTATCCCTCTCCAAGCCCACATTTCCCCTTTAGTAACCATAAATTTGTTTTCTAAGTCTGAGTCTGTTTTGTAAATAAGTTCATTTTTATCATTGTTTTAGATTCCATATATGAGTGATATCAAATGATAATTGTCTTTTTCTGTCTGACTTACTTCATTTGGTATGATAATCTCTAGAACCATCCATGTTGCTGCAAATGGCATTATTTCATTTTTTATGGCTGAGTGATATTCCATTATGTACATGTACCACCTCTTCTTTATCTCTTTATCATCAATGAACATTTATGGAAGTTCCTTAAAAAACTAAGAATAGAGCTACCATATGATCCAGAAATCCCCTCCTGGGCATATCCAGATAAAACGTAATTCAAAATCACATGCAAACCAAGGTTCATTGTAGCACTGTTTACAGTGGCCAATACATGAATGGTAATTCTTTTAACTTCCATTATATAGATGTTAAAACTGTGGATCAGATAATTTGAGTAATTAATCCAAAATTATACAGATATTCTGGAACAACAGTAGTATTAAATTAATCTTTATACTTTCTAAGGCCTTGTTATTTCCATCTACCATAATATTTTTTTTCTATCTTCCTTTCTACATTTGATTTTTGCTTTTTTTTTTGTAGCTTTTATATTTGAGTTCATAAACCCAGGAGCAATAACTGAACTCTTTCCTCCTCTCCCTCTCTTTTCCCAATCAATTTTGAGATCCTATATTATTTCTCTCAAAATTTTCCCTGAATCCTATTCATCTGTATCATCTTTCATGCAGAGTGTCAAAAGAGCCTGTGCTACCTATATTTCCAGCTTAATCTCCTTTAAAAAAAAAAAAAAAGCAGAATCAACATAATCATTTTCTCTCGCCTAATTAAATATTTTGACCAATTCCTTATTTATACATGCTATTGTCCAGAGTCATTGAAATGGCATTAAATTTACTTCAAAATCTGCTTCTTCTACATTAACTTCTGTTTCTTCTTATGACCCCTTTTTCTCACCCACCACTTTAGAGTTCTGATGATTCTGAAATAACTCCTCTCACTGCTGAATGTGTTAGTTCAAGTTATTCTTTAATGCTGTTATGTTTTTTCTCTTTTTCAGCACTCACTGAAACTCCATTTATTTCTGTGATTCTGTGATTTTTTTCCCCACTGATGTTTTTCAGAAATTAATACTAGGAATACCTTTTGAATTTCTACTCATGCTTCCTGTAATTTTCATGTCTTGAGATTTGTATTTCTAGCCTTTCTCTGTTCATTCATTCACTTCTACCAAAAGGAGATAAGTTACTTTCGTTGTTGTTTAGTCACTAAGTTGTGTCTGACTATTTGCAACCCCATGGACTGTAGCCTGCAAGGCTCCTCTGCCCATGGGATATTCCAGGGAAGAAACTGGAATGGGATGCCATTTCCTGCACCAGAGGATCTTTCCAACCCAGAATTGAACCTGCATCTCCTGCATTGGCATGGGGATTTTTTTTTTTTTTTTTTTACCACCAAGCCACGTGGGAAGCAACTTTTGTTGTTGGTCCTTTGCTGGGGAATCAACTTTACTAAACAGTTCATGTAATAAGAATAAAGTAGGCATACTTGGGAATATCTTTCTCCTTTCTTTGTGAGCTACCTGTCTATAAGGAGCATGCAGGCTGCTCTGTTATTCTGTTACTAGACCTGGACTTGGATCTATTTATATGATGTACAACAGAGACAGTCTACTGACACTAGGTTGTGGTGAAAGAAAGTACAATGTTTCTTGCAGGGTGCTGAGATCATATATGTTATAATAGTATGTTATCATGCTCAAAAGACCTGAACTTCCTAATGACTTTCATGGAATGGTTTTAAAGGCAATGTGAGGAAGGGGATTGCAGGATGCATGATCAGCTTGCCCTAAATTCTCAAGTTGATTGGCATCAAGGTGAAGTTTCAAGCATCATCAATATTCTAGTCTCAATATCTCTGGTGTCTATGTGCTTGAAATCAGCAGTTTTCATCTGGAGGGGCTCTGCTTCCTATAAAAACAACTTAGGAATGTGTGTCAGACTTTTATCTGTCTCTTTCACAAAACTGAGAGTTTGGTGACTCTGGTTTGTGGCTGATTTATAGTCTAAAGTGTTACTAGTTTCTCGGCCCAACAGTTACTCTTTGTTTCTACATGTTCACATTTCCAAACCATTAACTCTTGAGTCAGTCTTCTGAGACTCAGCAGAGGGCTCTGAGACTTACTTCAAAGGGCAGGGACACAATGCTAGCATATGGTTTCACTTCCTGCTGTAAGTTTTGTAAGAAAACTCCACAAGTGTGAAGAGGTACACAGCCCTGCCTATGAGAAGTGCAAAAAGTTAATGAACAGAAACCTCAGTTCAATAGAGCAAGGAAACCAGAAGGGGAAGTTCTCATGCCTTGAGAAGGCAGTAGACCCTAACAGGAAGAAGGAAAACTCCTCCTTCCTCAAAAAAACTAAGCCAATGAGAAACTATAGGGTTCTATTGGTTTCCCAATTTCATTTTCCTCTCTAAAAAGTGTTCTCTTTCCCTTGCCATGGAGGGACTTGCACACGGATAGCTATGGTTGCAGACTTCAAATAGAACTTCTCTGTTCATCCCAAATAAGCCATCTTTGCTGCGAAAATATAGGGTAGTCTACTTGTTTTAGGACAATATGTGATGTTAAAACTATTTCATTCTGGAAATCAATATTAGGGGTCCACTGGCACACAACAGAAGCCACATTCTCCAGCATCAGCTTTAGCACTAACAGAGCTGTCATTTCTTTTCTATCTGCTTCCTTTTACCTCTTTTAATTGGAGAAGGAGTATTAAGTCTTAAATTTTTTTAAACCTCTAAAATAGTCCAATATTTACTAGTACCTTCAACGTTTTAGCATCAAATAAGTGGTAGATGGAGGACTGAATTCAGATCTGACTCTGAGTAATCTTCACTACTATCCAAAATTGTGTTTGAGATAAAGAAAAGAGCAACAGATAAAAATTAATCACCACTGGTACAGGGTAGGTGTGTAGGTATTAATATATGGGTGTTGAGTGTATAAATGAATTAATGGGATGACCATCTAATATCAAATTTGTTCACACATTTACTAGGTTTTTGCTGTATATTCTATTGAGAAACTTAATTCATGCAGACTTATGAAAAATGCATTAATTCCAAAGAACTTACAATAAAAAATAAATAGGGACCTCTTCGTTTGTTTTTAGTCTCAAATGATGAACTAAACAAGCAATAAAGTCTTGATACTTGTATATTTTCACAATGTCTCATTATCTCAAATTATATTATCTGGTTTTCTGTTATTATCATTCCTACTGTAGACAATAAATTAGCATTTGGTGTATTGGTACTATTTACAAAATTCAAACACTCAACTCTAACAGATAGCCAAATGCTGAAGCCTGTAAAGCATTCCTAAAGTGGTTCCTGAAGTGCTATGAACACTGGCAGTATTAACATGGACAAAGAAAAGCTTCTCAGATCACATATTAAGGTAGAAAATATTTAGGAAGTGTGCAATTCTTAAATGTTTCTGAAGAAGGTAATACAATTTTATTTACTATGTCTGTGTATGAAGAGCTTCACAAAAATCTAATTCAATCTGAAAACATGGATTTTTATAAAAGCTAATGAGAAAATAATAGCCAATGAAGCAATGGACAAACAATTAACCTCAAAAATATACAAGCAACTCCTGCAGCTCCATTCTAGAAAAATAAACGACCCAATCAAAAAGTGGGCCAAAGAACTTAACAGACATTTCTCCAAAGAAGACATAAAACTGGCTAACAAACACATGAAAAGATGCTCAACATCACTCATTATCAGAGAAATGCAAATCAAAACCACAATGAGGTATCACTTTACACCAGTCAGAATGGCTGCCATCCAAAAATCTACAAGCAATAAATGCTGGAGAGGATGTGGAGAAAAGGGAACTCTCTTACACTGTTGGTGGGAATGCAAACTAGTACAGCCACTATGGAAAACAGTGTGGAGATTCCTTAAAAAACTGCAAATAGACCTGCCATATGACCCAGCAATCCCACTGCTGGGCATACACACCGAGGAAACCAGAATTGAAAGAGCCACGTGTACCCCAGTGTTCATCGCTGCACTGTTTACAATAGCCAAGACATGGAAGCAACCTAGATGCCCATCAACTGACGAATGGATAAGAAAGCTGTGGTACATATACACAATGGAATATTACTCAGCATTAAAAAAAAATTCATTTGAATCAGTTCTACTCAGGTGGACGGAACTGGAGCCTATTATCCAGAGTGAAGTAAGCCAGAAGGAAAAATAACAATACAATATACTAATGCATATATATGGAATTTAGAAAGACGGTAACGAGAACCCAGCATGCAAGACAGCAAAAGGAACACAGATGTATAGAACAGACTCATGGACTCTGTGGATGAGGGCAAGGGTGGGATGATATGGGAGAATGGCATTGAAACATGTTAATTATCATATGTGTAATCAATCGCCAGCCCAGGATTGATGCTCGGGGCTGGTGCAGCAAGATTTCCCGGGGGGGGGGGGAGGGGGGAGGGAGGGAGGAGGGAGGGGGGTTCTGGAGGGGGAGCATATGTAAACCCATGGCGATATCATGTCATTGTATGGCAAAACTAATAAAAAAAATTAAAAAAAAAGCTAATGAGAATTTATTTAAATTTACAAAGTTTCTGTTCTTTTTAGACAAACTCTCCTCTCCTGTGTTGCCTTTCTTTTTGAATTTCATAAAACAAGATAATCAATCTCAAATGAATACTAAATGTCACTTGTATCTTACTACTGTCCCACCAATGCTACAATCTAGTGTAAAATAGATTCATGCTCTAAGAATGACATATCTCCTCTTAATCTAAGTCCCTCTACATTTACCTTTATTAAATATGAATTTTCAATAACCTTTGTTTGAAATAAGAAAATGAGCATCTTTACATTTAAAAAAGTACTCTGTTTTCCAAACTTAATCCATTAAGTACACACTTCAAAAAAGAAAGAAATGTGAAAGAACTTTGGCAGATCATCTTCAATTACCTGGAAGAAACCTAGAAGAATTGATTTTGGAATATTAGCTCTTTGTCAATGATTTGTACCTTTCCTAGCACTCAGATCCTCCACACATCACTGTAATAATCAGCAATGGCGTCTTTACACTGCTGCCATGTAACCGTGGCATATCAGCTAGACGGTCTACAGTACATAAGACAAACTGAGAGTAACAGTTCTATCCGGGGCAAACATGACTGTGTAATCGCAACCTTAGGTCTTCCTTTAGCCAACTTAGAGAGCAAGTGTTTCCTCTTGTTCTCTCTTTAATCACTACCATACTATTATATCCTCACTATGGGCTAAGTACTGTGCTAAATGCTTATTTTTTAATTATTAAATCATTTTTCTAATGGAAAAGAAATTAGTGCATAAATTAAGAGAAAATGAAGAGCTCATTTTCCCGTTCTAACCCTCAATGCATAGTCGAAACCTTAGAGTAAGCATTTTGTAGTTTAATAATTTTTTGATTTTCAACTTTACAAAGAAAATGTAAGAATAATACAGAAATCTCCCAGAGGCCCTTCATCCAGATTCACTAATTCTCACACTCTGCAACATTAATTTTGGTTTTGTCTTCTATGTATCTATTTGTACATACACATATGATTATTTCTAAACTATTTGGGATTAAGTTGGGGATATTGTACTCCTTTACTTCTCACTATTTCACATGTATTTTCTAAGAGCAAACATATTCTCATATATTAGATACAATACAATTATCAAAGCCCCCAAACTTAAAGTTGTTACACTGTTATTATCTGATCTGCAATGCATATTCTCAAAGTTTCCCGTCACCCAGACACATTACTAGTGAATTACAGTGGGGAAAGAGTAATTTTACATTGGAGACACCTGACGTGCATCACACTAAATGATTAAATTAACATCATTAATAGTGTACCAATTTGTGCACAAATCTAACAGTTTATGCTTCCTGAAGTGATGACATAACACCAAGTCTTGGAAATCCTGCCAAAAATGCAACCTGAATCCAAATAAGAGAATATATCAAACAAATCCAAATTGAGAGGCATTCTCCTAAATAACTTGTTGTACCTGTGAAACAAGTCAAAGTTTAAAAGATGAAGAATAGGTGACAAATTGTTCCAAATTAAACACTTCCTTTCAATTAAGTGGTAGTTCTTGTAAGTGCAAGTGTGATGCTCCAACTGTTCCCTTTATTTATTTACTTATCAGTGTATTTTTGTCTGCCTCCCTCCTATTTTTTTTTATTTTGGCATATTTGTTATTCTTGTTTTTTAAGTAGTTATCTTTAATTAGTTTAAATACAGTTCTTTTACATCCATGTCTTGATCTATATAAATGTTACAATATATAGATCTTCAAATATAAAAGATAACATTTGGATAATTAATAGTCTTTTCTCTGTGTGTGTCAGTTGTATTGTTTCCCTTCATCTTTTAAATTTAGGTCACATTTATATTCTATTATCTAGCTAAAATTAAATTTATCAGGGTTTTTCTATATGTTATTTCTAAAAATTAACATTGATAAACAGAATTACAATATTATAGTTATATAAACATTATTCATTATAAAAACTAATTAATGTAATTGGACCAACTGTTATTTGCTTTCTCCTGAGAATTTCTCCAAATGTTTTTTTTATTTTCTTATTTTTCTATGCTTCACAATTTTATTTATTTACTTATTTCTTCTTTATATATTTTCTATGACTTCAGTGTAACTTTTTAAGAAGGTAGTAGTTCTGTGTAATGAATCTTCTAGCTTAAAGGAGAATTTCTCATTTTATACACATGTTACTCAGTATTCTCAGAAATTAAATGATACCACTGTAAAGAAATAGAAACTTAGACTGTGGTATTATTTATCTAATGTTTCCTGTTTTTGGTTATAATTCCAGTACATTCTTCAACTATATCCTACCTGATAATCAAGAAATAAAATGATAATGTAATTAGAAAGTTATGCATTCAATATTTTTCTTACAAATATATATATATATATATTATGTAAGTTATCTACAAGATAGCTAAAATGTCAAGGAATTTGTTGCTGAACTCCTGCCACTGAGTTTAATATTTCTAACAAAGTCTGCAGATTTCATAACATTTTTTTGTTGTTATCTGATACAGACATGGACTCTTTCTCTTCCCTCAACATGTTTTCATCAATTCCTAAAGTACCTAAGATTTCCAGTGGAAAAGAGAGCCAGAGAGTGAGAAAATAAAGAGTGAAAGAACAATGGAGGGCAACAATAAGATAAACCAGGGTGAATTGATAGATAAGTAGATAAATAATTATTAGAAAGTGGGTCTGTGTCTAGTAGTTCACCACAGCTTCACTTTGATGTTAACTTTAATATGGGTTTAATATGAGATCCAGTGGCACTCTTCCAAGAGTATTGTGGAGATCTGTTGGGCTTATGACTGAATAAATAATGTGCAGAGACGGAGACCTTAAAGTCTTTTGAAGGTGACAGGGTCTTCATTTGTTAGTGAGTCATTGTGTCTTGTTAGAAGCATGAAGTTGTTAATGGATGGAGTTACGAGTATACTCACAAGAATAGGTGTGAACACTGAATAGCAGAGGGTGGCCTAGGGCAGTTGTTTAACATTGTCTTTATTTGCTGGGTTATAGTGGACCACTGACTTTCTGTTCTTGTTGCTGTTTAGGTGCTAAGTTAGTCCTTAAGTCATGTCCCACTCTTTGTGACCCCATGGACTATAGCCTGCCAGGCTCCTCTGTCCATGGGATTTTCCAGGCAAGAATACTGGAGTGGGTTGCCATTTCCTTCTTCAGAGGATTACCCCAACCCAGGAATCCAACTTGTACCTCCTGCATTGACAGGAGATTTTTTACCACTGAGCCACCAAGGGAGCCCCTGACTTTCTGTTAGGTTTCACTAATATAAGCATCAGAAAGTGGAAGCATGAAGAGAGAGGAAGGGCTTTTCTCCCCATTGCCTCATAACGTGGCCCCTGCAAATGCAGCCCTGATCTTATTTTTTACTCCCAGAATCAGCCCCATCATGTCCTCTCAGTTTTGAATGGGCATCAAAGAATTATATTTAAACTGATAAAGATGTCCATAAAAAGAAACAAGAATAACAAAGTGTGCTAGAATTAAAAAGTATGAAGAAGAGGCAGTAAATAGTGCATTGATAAAGAGGAAAACTGAATTATCATATTTTCATTTATAAGAAATACCACTTAACCAACACTTATGTAGCACCATATATTCAGAGGTCTGAGCCTCAACTCCATAGAGTCTGTTCTCCAAAGAATTGTCACTCCATCGCCATTAAAGTATTCAAAGGGTATATTTGGTAATTACTTCTTTTTTTCACAATGTTCATATTATAGAGATTTTTTTCCCCAGACATTAGTGGCACAGTAACAAAATTTCCTTGGAAACTCTAAAATTTTTAGAGGAGTATGACCTCAGGTAAGGTATTTAACTTAGTTCTAAGACTTTAAACCAGTTACTCAAAGGTAGAAGCTTGCGTGGAGACAAACACTCCAGTCATGAAAATGAAGGCCAAATATCAAATTTATTTGTTATTAAATTTGTAGAAAGAGTGGTTTAAAAGTTGATCATTTTCATTCTGGGGCATCTTAAAAATCACATGCTATGGAAGTATTTATATGGAAGATAAATGAAAAAATAAGTTCAGAGAGCTATGTTTCTGAAACTGATTTAATATCTTCCAGTAACAAAGGAAATTTATAACAAACTTCTTATAAAACAAAATTACCTGGCTTCTTTTATCTACTACAATTTTCTATCAACTATGTTACAACCAGGAGTTTTATCTAATGCAAATAAATTATTTTACAAAGAAACTATTCAAGTTAATCTAATTTTACTCTGTTCTTTCTGGGAAAATACTGCTAATGAAAATATTAAGTGAAAAAAATCATGAAAATCTCTTTAAAAATTGAAAATACGTATATTAATACTTGAGTAATGGGCACTGTTTGCTTACTAAAATAAATATTTTCTAGATTTCTCGAAATTCCATCTATACTGCTGAATATATAAAATGTAGACATCTATAAAATCATCAATTCTAGAGAAAAATGTTTCAACAATAAGTACTTAAGCAGTTTTGCAAAGTAAAGTTGACTGAATTTTGAAGTACTAGTTTGGTTATATAAAGCATAAAAAATGCATCTAAAAATAAGACAAACTCTTTAAAATTGGAAAGTTATTTCATCATTCCACAAAAAATGTGATGTAGTTTACAAAAATGCATAAAATATTTTCAAGAAGTAACATTAAAATATAAAAGAGTTTAAAAGAAGGAAAATATAAACAGAAAGCCAATAACCTTAAGGATAAAGATAGCACATAGAAATTTATGATATTTGATCCTAATATGGTTTTCTGGAAATAGGATAGTCATTTGATTAAGCATTATGATTCCTTGAGCTTTTCCCTCTTTTTAGTATAGTCTGAGGATATTACCTTCGGTTAACCTAGAAAGCAGGCATCCCTGGTGGCTCAGTGGTAAAGAATCTGCCTGCAAAGCAGGAGATGCAAGTTTGATCCCTGGGTCAGGAAGATACCCTGCAGAAGAAAATGGCAAACCACTCCAATGATCTTGCCTGGGAAATCCCATGGACAGAGGAGCCTGGCAGGCTGCAGTCCATAGAGTCACAAAAGAGCTGGATACAGCTTAGAGACTAAACAACAACAGGGAGCTGGAAAGCATGTTACCTGAAACAGCTGTACCAGTCCCACACAACTTGACTGCCAACTTCAGCTCTTACGTTCTGACAGTTACCTTAGCAGAAAAATAATAAAATCAGTAACTACTTGCTATTTTCAAAGCATTTCTACATTTTAAGCTAGCATAGAATGATGTAATTAATAGAATGTATAAATATTTAAGGTTAAAATTATAAGCATATCCTATTTTCTGGCTTGCCTTTTTATCTCTCTCTCTCAGATACAAAAAAAAAGCAAAGAAAAAGTTCAGTGAGAAAGTCATGCTTGACTCTTACCCAGAAAATACTGAATAGTACTTGGTTTTTATGTTCTAAAATTTGTTTTATTAGTATTCAGGATAGAGGAAAAGAAATGAAGGGTGAAAGTTCAGAAATGTACTGTCAGTATTATATGACTATTCAAATTGGGTACAGAATTGGTTCCCCTTCTCAACTTAGGTTTCTCACAAACTAAAAGTGAATATTAGGATGGGCTGATGAATAAAACACAGTATCAATGTTATTAACACACCATATAAAATTATAGTACAACTCAAAGTACGATAGTTGCCTATTATATGGAAATTAGGGAATGCAATTTGGATTCCACCGAAAAGTGAAGCTTTCTTCTCTTTTACCCTCTAACTTGCATCCACCAAATCCAATGGAGTCTAGATTACAGAGTTCTCTTTTACAAAAATTGAATCTGAGTTGCAGACATTTACCTGAATAGCTGCATGGGGGACTGTAACAGCAATTCTCTCTGTAACAGAGCAGAAGGTATATAAGAGGGAAAAAGGCCTGGCTGGGCTTGTCAGAATCCTGGCAGGCAGCATAGACTTAGATGCAGAGGATTTCTGGTAGGACTGGAGGGTACAAAACAGTCTGCTGTTTCTTTCTGCTATTTAGACAGATTACAAATTCATTTGCAACAACATGGCTCTAGAGAGGATTATACTTAGTGAAATAATTCAGAGAAGGATATATACTCTATGTTATAGAGTATATGTGGAACCTAAAAAGACAAACAAATGTTTTTTACAAAGGAGAAACAAGACTCACAGATACAGAGAACAAACTAGTGGTTACCAGCCGGAAGAAGAAAGCAGGGCGGGTGGTGGGAGGGTTGGGGGGTGGGAGGGGATCAAGATCCCCGTGTGGGTTTAAGAGATACAAACTACTATAGATAAGATAGAAAAGAAACAAGGATGTATTATACAGCATGGGGAGATATACACATTATTTTGTAATAAATGTAAATGGAATCTATGAAAATATTGAATCACTATGTTGTACACCTGAAACATAATATTGTAAATCAAATATGGTTCAATTAAAAAAAAATTACTCCCCACAAGTATACACACTACATGAGTCAGTTTTCACCAATTTCATAATCAGATCAATCATGTTTCCTTCCATTACAAAGGAATGAGGGAGTGTGGGGAACAGGAATAGAGAATATCCAGACTGATACAGACCCTCCTGAGGAATGTAGTTTAAGCCGTCTGCTCTCTAAAATAATGAAAGATGGAGGCAATATGATTCCCCCATCCTACCTTCATACACAACAGCATGATGTTATAATCAACTAATATATTATGCTTATTGGAATGGAAACAATTATATTTTAAAATTCCTTCAATGTTATGAACATATCATATTTTAGATAATTGGGAAAAATACTTTTAAAACACATTTAACCTTTATTTAAAATAAAACCTAAAACTTTTAAAAAGTCATTCAACTTCAAAAAAATAATAGTTTACTTGGTTACTAAGTAGAGGCTCTAAAATATATTGCAACAAAAATTATTTCTTTTAGTTGACCTGTTCTAAATTAGAATGTTAATTTTTTTCTAAGTGATCTGATAGAGCCTTTTATCTTAAACTTTATTTTGTAGTTAACTATGAAATTAGCTAGGGCTTCCCTGGTGCCTCAGTGGTAAAGAATCGGCCTGTCAATGCCAAAGAATACAGTCCATGGGGTTTAAAGAGTTGAAAAGGACTGAAAACACTCACACACCATGAAGTTAGATAACATACAGCCAGGACTTGACATGCCACAAGAAAAGCATGGTATCACAGGGCCCAGGTTCTTGTCCTGGTTCTGCAAAAACTGCCTCAACTATGTGATATTAGGCATATAAATGTGGGTTTAAATTTTATCATAGTTATTAGTTTGTTTTGATTTAAATTAAAAAAAAGTTTGAATAGAATAAGGTCATTTCCAGTTTCATAGGTAACATCTGTGTCTTGATCATTCTTATTATTACGATTTTTATTATTATTATTTTTATTATTTATGATTTTTATTATTTATTGAAAAATCATACTTAAAATAGCTTTGTCCACATATAATTTTTTCCAAGAATATAAGAAAGGTTTAAAATACATTTAAAAAAAAATCTGTTTTCCTTCTACACCTCCATTGTCAGAACTACATACATAGATTTATACTAACTCTAGCCAGGGAGTTGGTAAAGGACAGGGAGGCCTGGCGTGCTGTCCATGGGGTCACAAAGAGTCAGACATGACTGAGCGACTGAACTGAACTGAACTGAACCCCCCTACTTAGTATCACAATGGAGATATGGATCTGCATTGCCCTTTTTTTTTCACATAATAAGAATGTGTTTTGTTTCCTTATCTATTGTATGGATATAACATGATACATTCAAACATCATTTTAGTTATTTCCAATTACTTGGTATATTATAAATGAAGCAGAAATTAGCATTTTTAATTATAGTTTTTTCTAGATTTGATAAATTACTCTTCAGTAGAACTTTAATCTGACCATTAATGGAAAGAACTCCGTGATTGCTATTCTCTTACCACCACTGGGCAAAATCAGATTTCCAAAGCTCTGCAAATATTATGAGGAGAAATGAAATCTCACTGTACTTTGTTCTCTAATTTTTATTGGGAAATAAGTTTAAATATATAAAAAGTAATAAAGTAATGCAATAAAATCCATATACCTACCACTTTAGAGTTATTTTGCCTTAATCTTTAATTCTGAACCACTTAAAAGCTACTTACAAACGTGTAACTTCACTTATAAATACTTCATTATGTGTCTCATAATAATTAAGACATTTACTTATCTGATCACAATAAATTATAAAAGAAATGAACAATAATCCCTTAGTATCATTAATATCAAATCTATATTCAAAATCTCAATTATATCCAAAATAGTGTCTTATAGATGTTTAATACTAATGAGAATCAAATCAAAATGCACATAATGTAATCAGATATATGTCTCCTTTGTTTTGGTTAGTGTAGATAAATCCTCTACTGTTTTTTATTTTTTTAAGTGACTATGACTCTTTGAAAATACTGACCAGTTTTCTTACAAAAATACTCAACACTGGATTTATCTAAATACTTCTTTGTGTGCCCTCTAAAACTTGATTACTATAAACTAAAAATTAAATCTCAAAGCTTGACTGGATCAGGCTAAACATGTTGTGCATGAATATTTCATGGTCGATGATCTCTGTTCATTTTGTAGCACAAAAGGAGAGTCATGTTGGTTGTCCCCCTATCAGTGTTATGATCAATCACACGAACATCTAGACCTCTCCAACATGAAGAATCAGTGTTTCACTTGAAATTTAAAAAGTGATGTGTGACGTATTACATTGATACTGAAGAAATATTGTTTCCCCAGAACTGCACCTAGTCAGTTTCATGTTTATTGCTAACTCTTCCCTGCATCTGTTATTTAAAGGCATGTATCTTCTATATTTATTACCAGACATTTTTCTACAAAGGAGATTTCTCTTGGCAAAGAAGATAATTTATAGTTTATCCTAAAAAGCAAACATATTCTTGAGATTTTTTTCTTTAATTACCAAGTTTCAGAAAAAAAAAATCACTATAATAGTCTTTACTGGCTGAAAGTGAATTAAATTGTTTTTGTTTGTTCACTTACATATCATCAGAGATTTTTATTACTGTTCACCAAAGTTACTATATCTCCCTGCTGAAGGATTATGTATTTATACCCTGGAACTCATATAGAGCTGTCTTATTTTCTTTGGTCAATGAAATATGAGCATATGACCTTTGTATGAGCCATATTTTCCCTTTGTTGAAGTAATTGGCAATGCTTATCAGCTTGGCCTAAGAATAAAGACAATGTGAGATATGATTTAGAATGGATATTTTGGATAATTAGTTACAGGAGAATAACCTATTCTGTCTGATACAAATATATACTCATGGATTTTAATATTTTTTAGTTTCACTTTTAATTTCACTTAATATATATTTTCAGGTTGTCTGGTCATATTTCTTAAATTATGAACAAGTGAGTTCATTATTAGAACGCAAAGAAAAGGCCCTCAAAGATTCTGGGATAGGACGAATTGTAAATAGTATATGAAATGCTATTGAGAGACAGAGGAAAACTAAAATTGAAAAGTGATCATGGGATTTGTAGAACGGAAGTATGAAGACCTTGACAAA
The DNA here is from genome assembly GCA_007570785.1 of Antilocapra americana. Taxonomy (NCBI): domain Eukaryota; kingdom Metazoa; phylum Chordata; class Mammalia; order Artiodactyla; family Antilocapridae; genus Antilocapra; species Antilocapra americana. Next base: position 10,125,798 of record ML663008.1, on the reverse strand, counting down.
AGCATTTTTATTGTACTGAAAAGGTTTAAAGAGAGAACTGGCAGGGTGGAAATGAAGACAGGTGGTACATTTTTTTTCTGTGAAGTTGAGAAGATAAAGAATAGCTAGAGGGAGCCTTGTTGATGGAGAAGATTTTTAGTTTGTAAAGTGAAACAGTGTTTCTGACACTATTAGTGAATCCAATTACCAGATATATAAAATTTGTCTTTGAGTTTTGATTTGGATATTTTATTTGCCTTTATGAATAGCAGACAGAATGTGTCAAATTTATTTATGAAGTGAAGTTACCATGGTAGAAAAACAAAACTAAAAACCTTGTTTAATATAAAAGAACTATAAGAAATTTATATGGTGATGGACAGGGGAGCCCGGCATGCTGCAGACCATGGGGTCGCAAAGAGTGGAATACCATTGAGTGACTGAACTGAACTGACTGATAAGAAATTTTTAATTTATTAATTATTTTTTAATTTTATAAAATAGAATCCTTTTGAATTAACATTTGAATGCAGAGTTCCAAAGAATAGCAAGGAGAGATAAGAAAGCCTTCCTCAGTGCTTAAATGCAAAGAAATAGAGGAAAACAATAGAATGGGAAAGACTAGAGATCTCTTCAAGAAAATTAGAGATACCAAGGGAACATTTCATGTAAACATGGGCTCAATAAAGGACATAAATGGTATGGACCTAACAGAAGCAGAAGATATTAAGAAGAGGTGCAAGAGTGCACAGAAGAACTGTACAAAAAAGATCTTTGTGACCCAGAAACCACGATGGTGTGACCACTCATCTAGAGCCAGACATTCTGGAATGCAAAGTCATGTGGGCCTTAGGAAGCATCACTATGAATAAAGCTAGTGGAGGTGATGGAATTCCAGTTGAGCTATTTCAAATTTTAAAAGATGCTGCTGTGAAAGTGTTGCACTCAATATGCCAGCAAATTTGGAAAACTCAGCAGTGGCCATAAGACTGGAAAAGGTTAGTTTTCATTCCAGTCCCAAAGAAAGGCAATGCTAAGGAATGCTCAAACTACTGCACAATTGCACTCATCTCACATGCTAGTAAAGTAATGCTCAAAATTCTCCAAGCCAGGCTTCAGCAATACATGAACCATGAACTTCCAGATGTTCAAGCTTGTTTTAGAAAAGGCAGAGGAACCAGAGACCAAATTGCACACATACACTGGATCATCGAAAAAGCAAGAGAGTTCCAGAAAAAGATCTATTTCTGCTTTATTGACTATGCCAAAGCCTTTGACTGTGTGGATCATGACAAACTGTGGAAAATTCTGAAAGAGATGGGAATACCAGACCACCTGACCTGCCTCTTGAGAAACCCGTATAGCAATAGTTTAAACTGGACATGGAACAACAGACTGGGTCCAAATAGGTAAAGGAGGAATACGTCAAGGCTTATTATATTGTCACCCTGCTTATTTAACTTTTATGCATAGTACATCATGAGAAACGCAGGCCGGAAGAAGCACAAGCTGGAATCAAGATTGCCAAGAGAAATATCAATAAGCTCACATATACAGATGACACCACACTAATGGCAGAAAGTGAAGAAAAACTAAAGAGGCTCTTGATGAAAGTGAAAGAGGAGAGTGAAAAAGTTGGCTTAAAGCTCAACATTCAGAAAACTAAGATCATGGCATCTGGTCCCATCATTTCATGGTAAATAGATGTGGAAACTGGAAATAGTGAGTGACTTTATTTTTCAGGGCTCCAAAATCACTGCAGATGGTGACTGCAGCCATGAAATTAACAGACACTTACTCCTTGGCAGGAAAGGTATGACCTACCTAGACAGCATATTAACAAGCAGAGACATCAGTTTGTCAACAAAGGTCTGTCTAGTCAAGGCTTTGGTTTTTCCAGTAGTCATGTATGGACCTGAGAGTTGGACTATAAAGAAAGCTGAGTGCCAAAGAATTGATGCTTTTTGAATTGTGGTGTTGGGAAGATTTTTGAGAGTCCTTTGGTGTGCAAGGAGATCCAACCAGTCCATCCTAAAGGAGATCAATCCTGAGTGTTCATTTGAAGGACTGATGTTGAAGCTGAAGGTCCAATACTTTGGCCACCTGGTGTGAAGAGCTGACTCATTTGAAAGGACCCTGATGCTGGGAAAGCTTAAATGCAGGAGGAGAAGGGATGACAGAGGATGAGATGATTGGATGTCATCACCGACTCAACGGACATGAGTTTAGGTATGTTCCAGGAATTGGTGATGGACAGGGAGGCCTGGAGCAAAGGGAGGCCTGGCCATGAGGTCACAAAGAATCGGATATGACTGAGCGACTGAACTGAACTGAGTTAATATTAATTAAAATCCTTATTTCTGTTGGAAAACCATAGAAAAAGAAACTGATGTGAATCTGTCACATCAGGAGAAAGGACGATTTAGTTAACTGAACTGTTAGTGATTTAGTGACCATCGTGGATGGCGTAATGCATTTTGTTTTCAAAGATACTCGGAAATTTCACCCCATTTTTTTTCTGATGTTAGATTAGGTCCTGGAGAGTTAGAGGTGATCAAGCATAACCAGTTTACTCTGGGCATGAATGCTGCCATAGCTACTTTTCCCAGGCAAATTCACCCTGAGGGTGAATGCCTAAACTCTCATAATATTCTTCCCTGGAAGTAAGATAATGGAATGGACTTCATGTTACAATTTGACCTTCTTTCTTTCCCCCAACGACCCCAGAAAGAGGCCTATTTTTCTATCTTAATATCTTGGTTTAAGTGACAGGTATATTAATATATTTGTCTTTCTTTGTGTTTGTATTTGGTGGGTTTACCCATAATATTAATTTCTCTACTCAAAGTAAGAATGGTTCTCTTTTTACTGGCTGTATTATTCTTATATACAATATTATGGACTGCACCTTAAGTTTTCCAAGTATCCTCTGGCCACACAGAAGCCTTTTTTTCAGGGGTTAGTAGAATAATCAAATGTTAGATGAACAGAGACACAACCCAATGTCTATATCTTCTTAACCATTTTCATCAGGGAAGAAGAAAGACTTTTTTCTGTGAGATAGGTAGGTATATGAACTGAAAATTTAGGACTAAAAGGATGAATAATGGTACTTTGTTCCTTCCCAACCATCTCAATCTTTCTCACTCAGTTTTTCCATCTCCTTGGTCTCTTGACTATGTCCCAATAGTTGTAGCTTCTGTGAGGCTCCATTGATCACCCCGGTCCCTCAAGTTCTTTTCAGTGTCAAAGTACCATTGTTTCTTCACTTTTCTCCCCCTCTTTTCCCCATGAAATCCAAGTCCTCACTCACCAATTAGGATGAAGTTTTATGCTGATGAAGTTAGCTCAGTGTTTATTCAATAAAGAACCCCTAGTTTCTCTGCTATTCTTACATGGCTAAATGTTCTTTAGGAACATGTTCTTATCCACAGATCTGTGATACATTAACCAATCAAAACTATATCTATATTTATTTTTATTGACTATTACTTTTTCTCAGACTTGATGAATACAAAGATACTACATTTATAACTTAGGTGTTCATTTAATCAATAATATGTTTTAGACATTTACTCTGTTGAGGTCATTCAGCTAAGTACTGGGTGTTATTACAATAGATGAAAACAAATGAAACTATTTACTACCCTTTGGGAATGAATGATAAGTACTAATAATGAAGAAATACATGTTCATGTTATATTGTGAATCATTTATTTAAATATTTATATGTCTGTTTCCCTCTTTCCACTAAACTCTATGCACCTCTATCTAGCATCATTTCTACCCAAGAATTTAATACAATACTTGGCAAATACCAAACAAATGTTCGTTAAAAGTATGTCTGAGTTGATTACTACCACTTTACATATGCATTAAAAATCATCTGAAATAGAACATCCTCAAATAAAGGAGTATTTGACATTCAGATATACTTGTATACTTCCTTTTTTTATTCTCTTCAGTATAAAAAATGTAAACACAAATAAATAGCTAAATATAATACATAAATACATGTGCATAAAAATATATGCATATACATTTTAAAGTGATTTACTATTCTAAACCCAGAATCTATACTTGAGAGAAGAATTATACTAATTGCCCTTGCAAAATTCAAGAAGAATATTTACTCAAGTAATCTAAAGATATTTAAATACAGATTCTGTGAATTATAAATATTGGTATTCCTCTCTGGTATGCCTGAAAGTGGAGGGGAAATAAACTTTTGCTGCCACATTTAAGCTTAGTGATAGTAACTAATGCTATTGCTCTTATCAATCTTTGAGAGAAAATATTCCCATAAATATGTATCTATATAGTTCATCTTTACTGAAAAGACTATAAACCTAGAAAAGATATCATGGAATTAACAAGCAACATACACTGATTATCTAACATCTTTGAAAAATAGTTTCTACTATAACTATTCAAAGCATCCAGTAGAAATGAAACATTCTTGTATAGAGTTCAGTTAAAGTTTTACTTATTTTGAACATTGATGTTAACTTTTCATTTTATGCCCCATAAAATTATAAAATACACTATAAATAATATAGTTGGAGCAAATATAAAATTGTTTATTCCAGTCTGCCAAAAAGGAATTCTCCTTATCATATTCCTGCTGTGTTTATACAGCTTCTGGTTTAATACTTAAAGTTGTTACCACAAAAAAAAAACTTTTATTTTTAAATTCCTCTAATTTATGTAATTTTTCAAATTAAGCTAAAATATTCCTCATATAATTGTCACCAGCCCTTCCCATTCACACAGAGATTAAGTTGAAAATCATTTTCTCAAACCAATTATAAGATCCTCCATGAATGTCCTATTTTCCAAACTGAGATTTTTTTGTTCTTCCAAACATATCTTATGATGTAAGACCTTATATATCTTATGATGAGCACTACTATTTTTAGTTGTTCTAGTCTCAATAATAAATGTCATGAAAATTATTTAATATTTCTAAGAAGAAAATAAAAGCAATTGCAACACTATTTATTGCTAAAGAAAGGGCAAATATCAACGACAATAATTAGACTGTTATTTCCAAGACAGCACTTTTTTGTAGCACTTGAGAGTTTTGTAAGAGCTTATAAAATGTTATTACAGAAAAAATTTAATATCACTTAGATAAGACATATTAATAAAATATGGTTCACAGAGGAGGAAGGTAATGTTAAAATTGTTAGCAAAGAGAAATATGTTAGGAACCACTAGAGAATATTTCTCTGTGTGAGATAACTTACTGAAAGAGTTTAACATCTTCGCCACAAATGGGGCTGCAACATACAGGATGAGATAAGTCTATAATCAATAAATGCATTTTTGTGTGTGTGTGAAGTAGAAATAAACACCATTCAAAATAAACACTCTTAATGGCTTTAAGAGAATTAAAGTGTCAAAAAAACAACAAAAAATAACTACAAATAATCCATAAAGGAAGAGAAAATAAATTTTGGTTTACTAGGAAAAAACTAAGAGATTGTAATGATTTCATAGACAAATTATATCCTTGAAAGAATAGATGGAGAGTTGCTGACAAAATTTAAAAATGCACATGACATGAAAAATTCAATTAAAAACTCTATTCAATAAAAGGTTGTCATAGCTTAGAACGACTGTCAACAGAAATTGTGTATCTAAGTCTTTGAACTACCCAGTTCCCCTGTGCTGTAAGAAGGGCTGAATATTTGCCCTGGTCTAATTTTCATTTTATATCTGGAGTAGGGATGTGGATAATGTTGGAAAGACTGAAACTAAGAAAATAGTGAGCAAAACACACTGGGCTAGAAGAGAATGAGGGAGACAGAGGGTGGAGCTGTAGAGACTACTGGTATCTTTAGGGCATGGGTCAGCCTTCACTGGCTGAGCAGCGTGGAGGAAGACTTGGGTCAAGTAGGACAGAGGGCTACTGAGAGAAGATTAGGCGAATAGGTGGGTGAATTAAGTGGGTGTCTGTGTCAAAGCCCATTAACTAATGTTGGCTAAAATATGAAGAAGATCTGTCAGAGAGAACCAGGAACAGAGCGGACACTATCTCCCCACAACCTGTGCAGAAACAGCCTTCAGAAGGACATTTTGGCAGCATCTGAGTAGAAGGTTGACTCACTAAGGAAGCCAAGAATAAAACCGGCTAGAGTCAGGCTGTCAAGATTTGTAACCCCATGACCCTAGGCAATTATAATTTAAACTCTCTGTGCCTCACCATTGTTATCTTTAAATGGAGCTAACAATAGTATCTACCACATGCTGTTTTGTAAAAATTAAATGGGCTAATTCATATAACACGCTATGGCAAAACATGACTCATGGTTAAAGCACTCAGTAGGAGCTTCCCTGGTATATCAGATGGTAAAGAAATGTGCCTGCAATTCAGGAGACCTGCATTTGATCCCAGGGTTGGGAAGATCCCCTGAAGAAGGGAATGGCTACCCACTCCCGTATTCTGGCCTAGAAAATCCCATGAACAGAGGAGACTTTTGGGCTACAGTGCAAGGGATCACAGAGTCAGACAGGAATGAGCGACTAAGCATACATGCAAGCATTCAATAATTGTTGATTTCCATTATTATATCAGATAACTTTGCTTTCATAGTCTGATGATTTCCCTTTCACAAAGGAAAAGGTCAGTCCCAGAAAATTTATAAAGATGATTAGCATTAGCCTTACATGACCAGAGAAACAACCTGTTTTCTCAGATTGACCTAATAGTATTCCAGGTATGTTTTTTGTATTTCCAGAATTTAGCCATTCTTCTCCAAAATCATTTTTTCCTTTCATCGTTTTTCCTTTTGAATCATCTCTGAAATTTTTCTCAGTAGTAGACTTCTTATGATTATCTAAAATTAGCCTGCCTCCAAAAATTTCTCATTGCAAGGAAAATAAATAGTAACCATGTATGGTGATGGATGGTAACTAGATTTATTCTGGTGCTCACTCCTCAGTGAATATATACAGATTTCTAGTCATTATGTTGTACACTTGAAACTAATACATGTCAATTATATCTCAATAAAAATAAATATAAGTAAACAAGCAAACAAATAAGTAAAACCAGCTTGGACTCCAGGTAAAAATAAACTTGTATCTCTTCTGGGAACAGGACAGCTTAAGAGAATTTCAGCTATGTCAGTATGAAAATTCCAAAGGGTCAAGGAGATCCCTGAGGGCTTTATTAGCTCAAAGTCCCTGTCCATCAAAGTGGCACATCTTCCCAGAATCCCTCCACACCTCACTCATGGCCTGGTGATGCATTTGTCTCCAGTGTCTCTTTGACACCCTATTAGGAACTTACACAATATAGTCTGGAAGATTGTTTAATTAGTTAGCTGAGGAGAAGAGATGTGTTAGCAAAATATAAGGAGAAGTTAAATTAAGAAATAGCAGGAATAAGGGCACAGAGAATGCTGACAGGATGTTCTAAATGGCTACAAAAAAATACAACTTATTGTGATGAGGGAATACAATATATGATGAGGGAAACTGAATATTGTTTGACACTTTGTTTTTATTGGCTTTGAAATCAAAATGCCTTTTAAGTTAGATTGATTATTGTTTTAAAAAATTAGAGATGCACAGCATAGAGATTATTTTTAACAGTAGTGTTTCATAAATTTCAAAGTTGCTAAAGAGAATAGATCTTAACTGCTCTCACCACAAAAAGAAAAGGTAATCATGTGATGTGATAGAGGTATTAGCTAGACTAAGGTAGTGATCATAATGCAATATACAAATGTATCAAATCAACATGTTGTATATTATAAATTCACACAATGTTATGTATCAGTTAGATCTTGTTACCAAACCCAGGGTTGGTCACTTGCTGCACAATAGGTCAGTAAGTCAAGTGACAGGGTGTTGAGGCAAGGAAAATGACTTTATTAAAGAAAGCCAAGCCAGCTAAATGAGAAGATGGTAGACTAGTGTCTTTAAGAATCATCTTAACATCTTGTTGCAGATAAAGTTTGGCTTCTAAAGGCAGTGTGAGGGCGGAGGTTTTAAGTGTACGTGATCAGTGCCTGCATGCACAGTTCTCAGATTAGTTAACATCAAGGTGAAGTTTCTAGAATCACAAATCTTATGGTTTCAACTGTCTGATGTCTGCGTACTTGAGGTCAGTAGTTTTCACCTGGAGGCAGGTCTGCTTCCTGAAAACATAACTTAGGAATGTATGTCAGACTTTGATCTATATCTTTCAGGGAACTGGGAGTTTGGTGACTGCTCTGTGGCTGGTTTAGTCTAAATTGTTGCCAGGAGCTATTCTATGTTTCTACATCTTTACATTTCTAATTATTAACTCTGAGTCAGCCTTTTAAGACTCAGGGGAGACCTGGGAGACTATTAATAAAATAAAAGCCTTTGACTTCAAAGGACAGGGACACAGGGGCTTGTATAAGGCTTCAACCTCAATTTAAAAAAAATAGACACAAGTATGTTTACAGAAACATCAAAAACTACATTTAAAGTTAATGTAATTTATACAATGGAAAGAAATGAGTTTGGAAATTAGAGAGACATAGATTAAAATCCTCCTTTTCTTATATTTCAATTACTTGGACAACTTACTTATAGTTTCTGTATCTGATGTCCAGATCTAAAACAATGGTAAATGTAGCTCCCTTTTAGGACTGTTGTCAGAAATGAATAGGCAAAATATGTAAAACTGATAATAATACAGTATTATATTTTAAAAATAAGAATTGGTTGAGCACTTATTCTATGCTTGTTTTATGTAAAAATATATAGTGTATAGAATATAGATCATGTACAAGAGATAGTTACTTTTATTAGTTAAATACTAAACATTTTTATGAGTAATGTTAGGAAAAATTATAATTCAGATTACATACGAGTTCCACCTCTTGCATATGTAACAACTCTAAACTACTTAGTACCTTAATTCAGGGCCTCATCAGTAATCATTCCATTGACTATGTGACTGGCTCAGGTCTCCGTCCCTTTAGGCTCTTGTTCTTCCCATTCTTTACTTCTGGTGGAGCTGGGCCTTTAAGAATGAAAATATTTTATGCTACTTTAAAAATATTATGACATAAAGACTCAACATCAACATGAAAAAAAAAGTGCTTTTTTGTATATGCCCTCTTCTTGGAGGAATATCAGGATCTAGGGTTGATACGTTTTCCTGCCCTAGAATACAAGAAATGATGAAGTATAAACCAGGGAATCTGAGGAAATAGGAAGGATGAAATATGGCATAAGAAGGAAATATAAATGAAAAAGGACTTCTGATTTGCCATCTGAGACTGACTCTATGTGTCCAAAGGTGATTATGATTAGCTGTAAACAAGGCTGAGTCCTTCCTAGTTAATGTCCTGGACTTGCACACAGTGGAAGACTGTAAGATACAATGGCCAATTTGCAAATGTGGTGTCTCTCCCTTGGGATTGGTGAACCCTGGTGTGGTAACTGACTACCCTGAATCAAATTACAGTTGTTAGAAACTGTTAAAAAAAATGGTACATAGGATTAGTGGTAGACATAACCTGAGAAGACGTAATTCTATGACCCTCTTTAGAAGAGAGGATTCGAGAGAGACAGATATCTTAGCACTGAGACAGCTGTAGGATGAGTTAGACAGTGATCTTAGCACTAGGACAGCTGTCAAAGTGTAGGTTTTAGAAAGAGATTTTCTATCTAAAAAGCCAGCCAAGACTATGACTTTTTATAAAAGTTTATTAGGATGATGCATGCAGAGAATTTTCTGCATAAAATATTAGGAAAGGAAGCCAGTGGTGGAAAATGCTAAGACTCCACTAAAGATATTTCGGCATCTCATTCCTGTAGAAAGGAACAGCATGTAGACCAAGGTAGCCTTAATGAAAGGATCCTGGTCAATTGTAGATTGTGTGCGGCTCAGCAAGGAACCCCTCAGTCTGAGAAAGGAAATAGAATAAGTAACCCAGACTCTCCTTAGTGTTCTCAGATTGTAGAGGCCCAGGGCACATGTAGCAGGTGCTTGACTCCAGAGACCAAAGTGAAATGTTCCAGAGACTTAAGATTATGGAGACTTTAGAGACTGTCTCTCAGATTGTCATATACAAGTTAAAGTACTCTAGAGTACATGTATATATATAATTTTAAATATATTTTTGATGGAGTAGAAAATGCCCAAAATATATTCTAAACCCAAGTTGTTTTCAATATTTTTGTGTCTAAAGCTAATTTGATAAGGACATTGGAAACAAAGGGGGCTAAGGTAACCCACTGAAACCTGCAAGACAGAGAATGGACAAAAGAAAGAGGGACTAATAATGGCTGTATACCAGATAGCTCCCAGCCTTACTGATTGCACTTCGGTTCATCACCCCTTGGCCAGTGGAGACGGAGTGGTGATACTGAGTGCAGTATGAGGATGCAGAAATATACCAGTGATCTTCCTCCAAAGTCATGAAGATTGTGCTTAATACATGACAGAAACTATCCATAATTCATTCAGTTACTTACTTAATGTCAAGATCTGTGAAGACTTTGGTATCTCCCCTGCTTTTTACCGCTAGATTAGTATCCTGTTTTCATGGATGCTGATAAAAGATATCAATCAGGCACAAAGAACTTAATCTCTCAGAGCAACAGCAGCAGCCAGAGTATAATTATTTCTCCTACCAGTTCCCTAAGAACAATTCCCAAAAAGTCTTATGAAGAGAGTCAGGTGACCCCTTATTATTAAGTAGGTTGCATTAAAGGAACTTGGACTTAGGGAACAGAGATATTTTATAAGCTACACCAAGAATGCTTGGTGTTTGCTTTGGAGAGACACCAACTCTATCTTCTAAGGCAGTTAGTTCACTATATGAATATCCTAGAAAGGATATTCTGGAGAAATGGCAGTAGTGCCTCTTCTTGCAATTTAATCAGAGATATGAAAGATCTGTGAAAAGTTGTTTTCCACCAAACAGAGTTTGAGTTCCTTGAGTCCCTTTTGGCCATGCTACTTCTTGGAGGATACATTAACCAGTCCAGCCTGGTGATGACATTAAGGGAACGAAAAGACCATATGGTCAAGCATGGACAGGGTAGAATGCAACTACTCATTATAAGTCTACATAACTTAGCTTGATCCTAATCATTACCTAGGACGTGACCAAATGAGATCACTTTCTGGGGACAGCCACATGCCTTCAGTGGCAATAGTGCCAGAGGAAGGTACAGTCAGAATCATTTTGAGTTGATTTTTGAGGATGTTCTAATCCTCCATGATGTCTGTGGATAGAGCAGAGCATGGAACACCAATTGAGTAACTTGATTATCAGTTTGTTGTTGAGTGGATTTTGTGATAAAGGTTTTCCATTATCAGACTATTTAAGTATTCCTGGTTCAATAAGCCAAAAATACAATAGTTTAGCTTCAAAGATCATAGTGGTACAGACTGAACTTGAACAGCAGAACTGTAACCTGAATATATGTCAGTGGTGGTGAGCCTGTACTGATTGATCCAAGATAGGGTAATACCAGTGGAGGCTGGGAGTGGGCAGGACTCAATGTAATGTGACCTTTCTCCACTGCAGAAACACAGTCATGAAACATGGGAGCGGTGACAGTTAAGTGCTGAACATTCATTTATCAGCTTGACTGCTGTCAAACTCATAAGTGAATGACTCTTAAATGGGCATTTATATTAGGGACCCAGATGTTTGATAAGGAGCAGCTATTTATATCCATAATTGTTGTATAGTCACTAAGTGGTTTCCGACTCTTTGTGACCCCATGTTTTTAGCATGCCAGGTTCCTTAGTCCATGGGATTTCCCAGGCGAGAATACTGGAGTGGGTTGTCATTTCCTTCTCAAGGAGATCTTCCTGACCCAAGGATCAAACCACATCTCCTGCACTGGCAGGTGGGTTCTTTGCCACTGAGCCCATGTCCATAAAACAGTACCCCACAGAGGATTGTTTTTAATTTACCAATTTGTCAGAATGTATGAACACCTAACACATAAATTCCTAGTATAAACTCAGTTGTAGAATCAATGAACCAGTGTTTTGCATTGTCTCACAGGACTCACCCACCCACAAGGTCCATTTAGCTTCTGTTGCCCATTGTGAACTGTGTCCAACCCCATTAGTTGGGTTTGAGCACCCTCTTCCTTCCAAGAGTTGAAACAGCCCAGCATGCTTGACACTGGTTCCCTTTGGGGACCAGGAAACTTTGGCCAATCAATAATTATCTTTCTCACTGAAATGCCTGAGGTGGAGGTAAAAATGGAGCAAAGGATTAGGCAATGTACACAAGGAAAACTGCTCCTTACCTTTAAAATTAGACTCATCTTTATCATCAGGTTTAAGTGGTATGATTTTAGCTTTGGATTTAAATAAATTAATTCCAATATTTTCAGCCTTTTCTCAAAAGTCTTTACCTATCAAGTGTTCTATTCCTAATGACTGGCCCAATCTTGTTTAGCCTTGGAGAACACATTCAGTGGCCACAACCAACATGCTTGCCATTGGGGCTGTTGGATTAGTGTACTTTAGCCAAGCTGGGCTTGACTCATAGAGCAGCAATTTTTTTAAAGCAGTTCACCTTGCTATGAGGTGTTTCCCGCCCCATTGTCATAAGATGAAAGTTAAAGTTTCATCTTGTTTTAAAATAGGGGCTGGGGAGTTTTTCCATAATGGTAGGGGTTGATTATTTGGGGAATGATAAAACTTTCTTTGGATTGGTAATTTATTTCCCCCGTGGGTCACTTTGCTTAAATCCAATCAGGACAGTAAACGCATAAATACTAGTCACTTACTCATCTGTACATTTCCACAACAGTACTTCTATCTCAGGAAAATCTCCCTAAGTGGACCAAAGCTATTTACTATCAATAATAGTTAGTACCCACTGAAAAATAAATCAATGGATAACTGGAGATCTTTTGAGTTTGTCTTCAAACGATTCTAAAGTTGACACGATAGACCATAGAAGCCCATAGAAACAACTGAGCCAGAGAAAACACAGCTATTTGCTGTGTTTTTTTGTTGTTGTTTTTTTTTTTTTTTTTTTTTAGCATCATCTACCATAAGAACTAACCAAAGTTGTATTGACTTGTCTTGTTAATGCCTGTAGTGGTCATAAATTTCCTACTTTACACATTCAATGAGTGTTAAACAGTCTGCCTGTCCGAGATAAATCTTAGTTGTTTCAATGGGATGGACCTGAGACCAGAATAGTGAGAAAACTGCCTCCCCCTGAGGAGAGTTAAAGGCCTTGATGCTGGGAAAGACTGAGGGCAGGAGGCCACAGAGGATGAGATGGTTGGATGGCACCACTGACTCAATGGACATGAGTTTGAGCAAACTCTGGGTGATAGTGAAGGTCATGGAAGCTTGGCATGCGGCAGGTCATGAGGTCTCAAAGAGTTGGGCATAAACTTAATGACTGAACAACAACAATCAGGGTGCCATTTGGGCAGCTGACTTTCTATCTATTCCCCTAGCCTTAGCCTGAGACTACCTCACCAGTTTCTCCTGATTAACAGGCAATCAACTGAGAAGCAATTTTTTGGCCACATGGATGATATTAATATTATTTGGTTTATATTTTTGCTACAGATAAATCCCATTTATCTACCTGTGTGGCCATTAGCCTTCCTTTCTATGTCTTTGTTAGGATCCCATTATTGTTACCAAAACTGTCAAGATCTATGAAGATCTAAGATTTTACCCTACTTGTAATCAAAGAAATTAGCTTACTACAGTTTTATGGATGCTCTGAACTAGAGACAAAGACTTCATTCCTCATAGCGACAGCAGTAGCTAGCATATTAACATTTGCTTGTTAGTTTTTCTAAGCCCAAATTCCCACAGGTTGGTGTGTGAGCATCCAAGTGACTCCTGCACTCACAGTGGGTTGTATAAGAGGAGAGTAACCCAGTACTTACAAAGTCTGAATAATTTATAATGGGCAGAAAGTATGACTGCTCTGTGCTGCAAAGAAAGTATCTATATCTTTTAAGTCTTTGAATAAACTTGCACTTTGCTTCAGAGAGAAACAAAATATTTTCCAAGGCCATTTGCAGTGGAAAGACCCCACCTGCCAATGCAGGAGACGCAAGATATGCAGGTTTGAGCCCTAGGTTGGGAAGATCCCTTGAGAAGGAAATACAAAACCACTCTAGTATTCTTGCCTGGTAAATTCCATGAACTGAGGAGCCTGGCAAGCTATGGTCCATGGCGTCACAAAGAGTCGGATACGACTGAACAACTGAACATGCAGGCATATCTCTATTTATAAGATGTGTAGAAATGTAAATGATTTATAAAGAATTGTCTGTCAACATTCAAAATAGAAGCACTGAGAACACCATTGCATGGGAACCGTTATTTAAGGCATTGAGAATATGGTGGTGACTCATTTAGACACAATTTTTGCTTTTGCGGAATTTTCACTTTAAAGATGATGGTAGTGGTGGTGGCATAGCTTGTGTGTGAGTGTTGAGGATAGTGACCAGTAATAAAAAATAACAAATGAGTCTGTGTTTATATATGTGGCAATGGGATTGATAAGGAGGTTTTCACATAGCAAGTAGTTAAACAGAACAGTTCCTAAGCCTGTAATTGACTAGTGCCTCCTGCAGTTGGACATAACAGCAAACATCAGAAGATGCAGTTACACACCAAGATAAGATCTCAGGAACTGCTACCAGAAGAAAAGGTTTTTCTTTAAAGACAGAATTAGCAAACTATAGGAAAAAGACTTTTTATATAGAACACCTTTTCAGGTATTTGGAATTTGTTATTTGTAGCCAGAACATGGGACCATGCAGAAAAGCTGTTGCTTCATAAAACTTCTCTACCTAATTACAGAAATGGTCCTGGCCAGAGAACAGCAGAGGTAATTACACACCCTGAACTGGTATCAACCTGTTCACATTCTTTCATAAGGCTCACCTTCAGAGAAATGCATGAATGAGGAGAAATCATTAACACCTAAAGGATCAATTCCCAGTGACCCAGTCTTGAACCACTTTCTCTTCTGCATTGACTCCTGTGGATCGTAATGCAGAAACTTTGGAGGGTTAAGCCTGTGGAACCTGGGACACCATTTTCTAGATAGGAATTTGGCTGACTAATACTAATGGCAGCAGTGTAGACAAGTAGAGAATAAAATGATGAGATGAGCAGAACATATTTCTGTCCAAAGTAGACAAGAGATCCCCAGCTGGGTGTCAGGAAATCATCTCTGTATGAATGCCCAGTAATGCAATGAACATCTCTATGAAAGATATTAGATCTGCCCTGGTTATAAGAATAAGGCAGTAGTCTCCAATCCTTCTCTCTTCATCAAGGTTAGAGCCAATAAGATTCTCTTTTACAGTAGTACATAGGTTCACCAAGAAAAGGATAGCTGCCCAAGAAGGGCATCTCAGACTCCTTCACTCCCTTAGTTCTTCTACCCATGGTGGGGTTGAAGAGATTTGGGAATAGTCCAACGGATTTGTGTTATGAGAGGTGATAATATATGGTGATAGAGGTGTCTGATTGCTAACTGAAGAAACCGAGAATACAGGGTGAGCAGCTTTCTTAGCTTTGGCAACAGGGATTAAACAGTAAGATGAAGTTGGAGCTCTGGAGCAAGGAGAAAGGGTGCAAGTAAAGTAGGAAGGACAAAGTGACAAAATGCAGGACCTTTGGGCAGCCATCTGAGGGCAGTCAGATTGGAACTTTGAAACAAATGTTTTTCACCATCAGTTGTGTCTTAACCACCATACGATCAATGCCTAGAACTATGTTACTAGTAGTTGACTACACGACTGAGCAACTCTCACTTCACTTCACTTGATTACATCAGAGCAACCATTTCAGCAGACTTCAGAAACACTTTGGTCTCATTAGTATGAGAGATTTTATTTTATCCCATTCTATTCTATTTTTATTTGCTTTTATTGTTTTGGCCATACAGCTTGCACGATCTTAGTTCCCTCATGAAAGACTGAACTTGGGCCACAGCAGTGAAAGTGCCAAGTCCTAATCACTGGACCACCAGGAAACTCCCAAGAGATTTTTATTTTAGGTCCATTTTCATACTCAGAATGGTTTGTGATTATGCATCTTTACAATATCCCCACTTCATGTTTCCAGGACTCCATGTCTTTCACATTATCTTCATATGAAATGTAATATAAACAAGTCATTTCTTGGATCAATTATTCCAATAGCTTTCCTTTAGAACAAATTCCGTAATACAGCCTAGCACTTGACACCATCTTGTCTATTGCTCTTACTTTGTTCTCATCTCAATTCCTGCTACTTCCTTCTTCACACTTTGTATTCCAGCAATATTAAATGGATACTGGTTGATGCCAACATTTCAGTTGCGGTGGTTCTTGTTTAGTCGTTAAGTCATTTCCTACTCTTTGTGACTCTGTGGACTGTATCCTTTTAGGCTCCTCTGTCCTTGGGATTTTCCAGGCAAGAATACTGGAGTGGGTTGTCATTTCCTTCTCCACATCTTCCCAAACTAGGGATTGAACCCATGCCTCCTGCATTGGTGGGCAGATTCTTTACTGCTGAGCCACCAGGGAAGCCTGACACCAACATTATTTATACCTAAACTTCCCCATAGTTCAAAAAAGAGAGCTTGGTCTTCTTTAGTACCATCTTCTCTGCAATTTTTTTTTTCTTGATTCTTATAGATAAACTTACTCATAAATCTCCTTTGCTAAATTTCTATCTTATATATTCTTAGCTACTGAATTTACATTGTTTTAAAATTGTTGCTTTAGTCTTTTTTTTTTTTAATAAGAGCCTTGAAACTTTTGGGGAAAGATGTTGTGTCTTATTCAGTTTAATTTCTATAATGCCTATATTTTTATTCAAATGATATTTTGAATTGATTTGAATTTTTGATCAAGAACTACTAGTAATCAAATATTATTTTTGTGACATTTCTATATGCTCTGAATGAAGAAGTATCACTTTGATACGTAAATCATATACCTCATTCTAAGGAAATTAACACTATTTTGGTAAAGAAAAAAATGAGAAAACACTTACAACTGAAGAGAGACCATAACTGTCAAATAAAATTGAAACAATCTAAAAGATGCAATATTACAGTTTGGAGTAAATACTGAACAAAACACTATCTAAATATAAGAAAAACAAGTTTCATTTATGTTCTTGCTTCTATTAAGATAATAAGGAACATTTTGAAAAAAAATAAGGAAAATTTTATCAATAGTTTGACTACATCAGAGCAATGAGTCAAGTAATGTCAGAAACTGGTCTAATTAGTACAAGAGATTTCTATTTTACAATACATTTTCATACTCAAAATAGCTGTTTACCCATTTCTTCATAATATGTACTGAGTTAAGCACTGACCTCTGTTAACATCAATATCAGTGAATAGAAACACTGACAAACATTTTTCCTGCCATTTAAGCAGAATAGCATCTTATGTCCTCTCAATTCTGAATGCTGTAAGTCACCCACACAAAAAATATACTGGTAGTCCGAATGGTGATTGAGCCAAATAACATAAGATGGGCAAATTTACAACGTATTTCAAAATGAGGCAAAATAGAGATTTCTATGGTGGTCCAGTGCTTAAGACTCCATGCTTCCATTGCAGGGGGCACAGAATTCAGTTCCTGGTCTGGTAACTAAGATACTGCATGCCACACTGTGCAGTCAAAAAAAAAAAAAAAATGAGGCAAATTGTTGGCACTTAATTGAGATATTTTCAGAATATTTGAGGAATTATGACATGCAAGTCAGCAATATGCAAACCTGCAACAATTGGGTAAGGAAAGTAGAAGACAATTAACATTGACAGTATCAATTTTAAGTCAAAGTCTATCAAAACCAATTAATTCATGCCAAAATTAAGTACAAACACACGATGCATATGTTAAATAAATTGTTTCTGTAAAGGAAAAGTAATCAGTGTCAGCTGACTACTGAGAGAAAAAAAGTATTGATGAAAACAGGGCTCAAGGGTAATAGAATTTAGGTAATCATAGGGAAAGTATATGTTTAGAAGAATTAACTGTATGTACATATAAAACAAATGATGAATTAGCCTGACAGAAGATACATGTAGCTAGGATAGAATTGTTACTGTACAGTTTGGGTAGTCATTTGTTATTTTTTACTGAAATCTTATGAAAGAATTGTTAGTAAGATTATGCTAGCAGCACAATGCACAATGGACTGCCATATAAATAGACTAGCATATAAACAACAGAAGACGAATGAATAAAACTCGTACAATAATACACAAGGAAATGAGGCAAGAGCAGTGGTAATGGGAATAGAAACAAAGGGCAAAGGGTAAAAGACATCTCAAATTAAGAAATTATTGAATCAACACAACTGACAAAATGATGAGATTTAGAGAATTAAAGAGAGGAAAGAATCATAGATGCTTAAAAATGCCTACTCTGTTAAAACAAAAAATGAAAGCAATGTAATGAGTAGTATAAAGAAGAAGCATGATTGGTGGTCATTTAACAAATTGAAGTTTGTACCTTTGCTTGTAAGTTGATTGGAGACAAGAATATAAGACTAAATTCTGCATCCAGAAACTCTTCTTCAGTTTTCACAAAATGTTTATGAAGGTTACACTAAAGTAAAATGGAAAATAAATGATTTTTTGAAATATTGATATCTTGCTATAGCTAAATTATATAACGAAGAACTAACGTGATCTTAGGCACTTTCCGTAGAAATAAAAAGTCTTAGCAAAATTCTCAGGAAATGTACACTCAGGAACTTTCTTTTTTTACAGATCTGATAATACTGAATATGGTGACGACAACTTATATTTACTTTGAACAGTGCCAAATAGTGTCTGAATTTTTTAAGTATGTGCTGGTATCCACTGTTGGTATCTACCACCTACGTCAGTGGTCTTTTTTTTTTTTCCTTTTTAGTTGCACCTAGAAGATAAATGGTTGAAGAAAGGATTATGATGATCCTACAAGAGCAACACATATCAGAATAAGTTTCACAAACAAAAAGCAGTAATCAGGATTAATTTGGGAATTATCATAGGATCATTATTCAACATTAGGTAAGTTAAAAGCATTTTGGATTTTATATTGAAAATCACCTTCCAACTTAGTTGTGTGTGTATGTGTTTAAAGTATCACTGAGAATTTTTCATCATTATCTCTTGAAAGAAAAATACATTTTTTTCTCTAGCCCTTAGAGACGACTCCACTTTGGGGACTCATTCAGTTAGCCTTAAAGTCTTGTTATTAAGAGTGTAGCTCAGAGACCAACAGAATCTGCATCACTCGGGGGCTTTTTGGAAGTGTGGAGTTTCTAGTTCATTCCGGATTACTTAATCATAATCTGCTTTCAAAACAGATTCCTTCTGCATTTCTATGTCCATTAAAGTTTGAAAACCCTAGGTTAACCTTATATAAACCAATCCACACAATTCAATTGTGCAGGTAACATTCTTTAAAATGCATGATGATTCAAATTTAATGTTTTACGGAAATGATGTTAAAGAATTTATTTAACTAGAGGAAATAAATGTTACTGATATTACTCAAAGCCTATTCTCTGCCAGACATGGTGTTAGACATTTCCAAATCTACTAATTCATTTAATCTTTACAATACTCTGAAGTAAGGAACACTATTTCCATGTTTCCAGGCATGAAAACCAACCTCAGATTAAATATCTCATGTATTCCATGCAATGGATTCTTTCAGTAAATGCTGAGCACCTCATCTCTCCAAGTTAAGCCAGGAAATAAAATGAGTTTACTGTCTCTACTGCCATGGAATGTACAATATATTTAAATTAGACAAGCTCCAGGAAAATACAAGGTAGTGTAACTTTCTAAGAGTGAAAACTAAAGTTTTTCAAAAGTTGTACAGTGGAAACTTCTGTTTGGAAAGATCATCTACACAGCTTTGTCAAGTTACCCCTGTACAAAGGAAGGCATGTAGTTTAGTGAGGGGATCCAGGGGGCAGTTGAGGCTGAACACGGAAGGAATCCCGCAGAACTTTGTAGAACAAGGTACGGATGTTGGCTCTTCTCCAAGAGTCGAAGGAAGCCACTGGACGGTTTGAAGCTAGGAAGGGACAAGCCCAGATCCACACTTGGCGAAGCTCCCGCAGCCGGACTTATGCCAGGGCCAGGGGCGGGTGGGTTCATTAGGGCCACTCCCCCAGGCTGTCTTTCTCCACCCCGGTCACCGCCTCCTGCTCCTCAGCCAGGCCTTCGGAGGAGGGTGGGAAGTGAGCGAGAGGGGCGGGTGGGAAGGAAAACATTCGCCAAAAATATTAAAAAGAAAACATCCCCCTTGGCAGCGAGTGCGCGGGAAGTTGAGCGCGCGAGTTCCGGGCTTCTCGTCCGCCCCGCGCCGGCCGCAGCCCGGGTGAGCCCCCAGCCCCTGCTCGGCCGCCGCCGCCCCCCGGGCCGCGGCCGTCAGCCCGTCCGTCCGTCCATCCTGTCCGTCTGTCCGCCGCCCCGCCACCCGTCCTTCCCAGGGCTCCGCGCGGGGTCTGCAGGGAGGAAAACGGCCGGGCTTGTCAGGGCGCGCGGAGCCCGCGGAGCCCGCGGAGCCCCCAGCCGCGCCCGGGCGGCGGCGCCAGCACGACCCGGGCCCGGGCGGCTCGGGGCTCCGGGGGGCCCCGCTTTCGCCGCTGCGCGCCGCGTCCCGGGTCGTCGCCTCAGCGGCCACTTGTGGAATTCTTTCCCCGGAGGCTGTAACTTTAAACCGGCCTGAGCAAGGCCTATTTTTATTTGGAAACCAGCGACCAGAGTGCTCAACCTGAGTGGAGAACACTCAGATGGAGGGCCAGCCCGCCACCTGAAGATTCCTCACAAACGGGCCGGGAAGGACAGGCTTGTCCTGGGAGCCCTTCTTGGAGACTTCAAAGTTCTGGCACCCTTGTCCCAGGATGGGCCGGACTGGTTTCTGGGGGTTTTGGAATAAGGATGATGCCTGAGCCTGGGGAGCCGTACATGCACCCCAACCCTGAGCCTCAAAGCCGTGACTCAGAGGCCACCACGCATAAGCCCGGGCCACACTGCTGCAGAAATCACCCCAGGAGCTCTTTAGGGACCGGCTCTGGTGGTGAGGAGCAAGATGAATATAGCAGCCAAGTACCGCCAGGCCTCCCTGTACGTGGGTGACCTCCATGCGGACGTCACCGAGGACCTGCTGTTCAAGAAGTTCAGCGCCGTGGGGCCCGTGTTGTCTATCCGCATCTGCAGGGACCTGGTCACCCGCCGCTCCCTGGGCTACGCCTATGTGAACTTTCTGCAGCTGGCGGATGCCCAGAAGGCCCTGGACACCATGAACTTTGACCTGATAAAGGGCAAATCCATCCGTCTCATGTGGTCCCAACGTGATGCCTACTTAAGGAAATCTGGAATTGGGAACGTGTTCATCAAGAATCTGGACAAATCCATTGATAACAAAACCCTTTATGAACGCTTTTCAGCTTTTGGGAAGATCCTGTCCTCCAAGGTGATGAGTGATGATCACGGCTCCCGGGGCTATGCATTCGTGCACTTCCAAAACCAGATTGCTGCGGACAGGGCCATCGAGGAGATGAATGGGGCTCTGCTTAAGGACTGCAGGCTGTTTGTTGGCAGATTCAAAAGCCGCAAAGATCGAGAAGCTGAGTTTCAAAACAAAGCCCATGAATTCACCAATGTTTACATCAAAAACTTTGGAGATGAGATGGATGATGAGAGACTGAAGGACGTTTTCAGCAAATATGGCAAAACCTTGAGTGTTAAGGTTATGACAGATTCCAGTGGAAAATCTAAAGGCTTTGGCTTTGTGAGTTTTGATAGCCATGAGGCTGCCAAAAGAGCTGTTGAAGAAATGAATGGAAAGGACATAAATGGACAGCTGCTTTTTGTAGGCCGGGCACAAAAGAAAGCAGAGCGACAGGCTGAGTTAAAGCAAATGTTTGAGCAGCTGAAACATGCAAGATTTCGGCGGTGCCAGGGTGCGAAGCTCTATATTAAGAACCTGGATGAGACCATTGATGATGAAAAACTTCGGAGGGAATTTTCTTCATTTGGATCAATTAGCAGGGTTAAGGTAATGCAGGAAGAAGGGCGAAGCAAAGGGTTTGGCTTGATCTGCTTCTCCTCTGCGGAGGAGGCCACTAAAGCAATGACTGAGATGAATGGCCGCATCTTAGGCTCCAAGCCACTCAACATCGCCCTGGCCCAGAAACCCTAGGAGAGGAAAACTTTCTGCATCAGCCAGTGTGCTGCAGACTGAGGAATGTTAGTGATCTCTGCCTGAATTCTCCTCAGTAAATTTTAAGTTCCAGCGGATGGCTGGTTAGTTTAGTAAACGTTGTGATGGAAAGTTTTGTATACAAAGCTATTTATTTTCCTTTGGAGAAAAAATAAGTGACTCTTAGAACCTTGGTTCTTTTTACAGAGGCACCCATGTAATTATAATATGGTATATTTTTTCCGATTTGGATATAGTGTTCATAGTAATAAGTATAATTAGATATATTTTTACTACATTTGAACCAACTGAAGTGTAATTACTTGCGTTTTTTGCATACTTTTTCTTATTTTAATAGTATTGCTAGCTTTAATTTCTTCCATGAAAATATGCCCAAAGTAGTTCTTATACCTAAGCATTGCGAAGTAATTTATTTTTATAAAAAGAAACTTTCTAATTTCTCATCTAATGCTTTTAAAAGAAACCAAAGTTTAAAAATTGCTACTACAAACTCAGTATCTAATTTCTTTTTTATTAATGTTTAAAATAGTAGAAAGTCATTGAATTTTCTTTCATTTTTTATCCTGAAATGATTGTTTTTCTGATGGCTAAAATTAATGATGGAATTACCTTAGTGTTGCCTACGAATCTGCTTTATAGGATATTTTACTATTCTTTCCATTGGTTGACATAATTCAGGTGCTTGCTGGTTATCAGATTTGTGACTTGAGTAGTAAAACCTTAACTTCTACATTCCTTAAGTTATAAACCTGTATCAATTCAGGTCAAAAATTGGCCTTTGTATACAGCATAAAACTATGCTTTAAGTTTTGAATCAGGAACCAATAATATGTAAGTCGTATATAGGGAACATAGAAATTTCTTTTAACAACTGTGTTTTCTAATCTCTGTTATATGTTTTTCCGTGTAGTGATACTATCTCAGGGTTCAGAAAAGTAAAACTTTCCTTATTTTTATGACCTCCATGTCCCTTTTATTATACCTTAAGCTTTGTAACCCATTAAAGCTCACTTTTAGCTTTGATTAATAAGAGGCTCACTAACTGATTTTCTGATAAATTGAAGTTACATTAATTAGCCTGTTGTCCAGAATAATTTTGATTTCAGTCCCATTTCCAGACTTCTCTCCTGCCTTTCCTTTATATGATGTGGCTCCTTTATACTTTTTAAAAAGGGTTTTATTATACTGACTTTTACTGTGTGCTATTTGAAACCCAGTTTGGAAATAGATGCAAGAGTTAATTACATTTAACTAATTACTTTTAAAATTCTGATTCTCTCATACCAAAGGTGTCTAGAAAAATAATTTGTTGTTCATTTTTTTTTCCTCTCCTTAGTTGCTCCCTGTAACCATATATCCAAGTCTTCTGTTTCATATATTACCAGTACAATATTACAGAAATATTAAAATATTTTACTTAGGCAATACTTTAGCTGTGAAAAAATGAGAAAATCTGTTTCTGTTTATTTTTTCTATCAACTATATAAACATTCATTGCATATTTTCTAAATTAAAAGTATCTTTTAGACAATGAAAAAATTATAGCAACATATAATCCTACTATGCAGACATATCTTGTGTTAAAATGTGTTGCATCTCCTCCCCAATTTTTTCTGTACTTATACACATAATTTAACAAAAATAGAATCATACTTATAAACCTTCTTAAAACTGCTTTCCTAATTTGACAGTATGACACAGTCAACTTCCATGGGTAGTTGGAAGTAAGTATTTGCACTATAATTTTAATGATTTTTTATCTTCCTTTTAATGTTTGTACTGTAATGTAACAATTTTCTCCTGATAAACATATAGGTTACTAAATTTCTTCCATTTTCCTTTTTTTGTTCTATGATAAACAACTTGGAGATAAATACCCTTGCAAAAATATATATGCTGATATATATAATTAACTTATTAAGAAAATGTGTGATTCATTGGAATTATTGTTTAAAAGGATAACAATTTAAAAACTAAGTTTGATAAATATTACTCAAATGCTGTTCAGAAACTCGTTCCACTTAACATTTCCATTGTGGAAAAAAAAAACATTTCCATTGTGAATAGGAGGACTGCTCATTTCCATATACTAAGAGGGATTTTGCTTACATTGTTGTCTGATTCAACATGATATGTAAAAACAAAATATTTCATGATTATTTATTTTACTTCTTTATTACCTCAAATTTAAACAGCATTTCTTGTAATTACTGGACATTTTTATTTTCATATTTTTGTAAATTATGTTAGTTGATTTTCATGGTCTTAATGAGTTTTCCTGTGGGGGTGTTTTTTATTTATATGCAGTTGTTAGACTTCTTTTCCCTGATACTCTCATCTTGATTATAGTTTTGAGGGTCATTCAAAAATTAAATTTTTAACCTCAAATTTTTCAATTTCTTAGTTTGGTGACTTTAATGTTATAAGTCAAAACACTTTAAACATCTCAAATATACAAACCCCCCATACACACACACAATTCATCTGTATTGTCTCCTATGACTTTCAGAGTTTCATATTCTCAATACTTTCTAAGCAAAGCTTTTGTGTATACAGTATCTTGCTCACAGCTTATACTAAATATTTTTTAAAGTATGTTGCTCTTCAATTCTATTAACATATTTTGGTAAATACTGATTTACTATAAAAGTGTATGTGAAATCCATATGCCAATTATAATTCTTTAGCACTTTGGATTACTGTGTTGACAATTATTTACCTGCAAAGCAGAGAGGTTTTAAGAAAAAGTGCCAGGCAACAGGACTGGAGACTGTAGTATACAAATCAAGCCTTGACATCTTTTTCTGGAAAATCCATTTTATAAAAATGTTCACTTATTTGAACAAGAGTTCACAGTACTTGTAAATGGATTATCAAGATAATATCAGGGAACTGAATTCTCCCACGTGTATGAGGATTTAATAGGGCATAATGTCAATTGTTTAGGTGAATTGTGGCTATAGTTTCATGACACAGAAATATGCCATTATAGTAAAAATTTCTTAATTTTTATATTTGTCTTAAGAAATGACTGTCAGTTTACAAAACATTTACAAAAAATCCTGTAGATTTTTGACTATTTAAATTTTACTTATTCAATTTTGTGTGTGTATGATGCTGTCAAGTTCCTGTGGTAGCAGAGAATCAGGCATTAAAGAAACTTTACTCTTTTTAAGTCCAAGTGCTTTGATAAATGAAAAGAATCTTCACTTTCTAATATGTACTCCTATGAAAGCTAATTTCCATAGAGATGCCTTAAGCCCCTGCTTCTGCTCACCCTTCTCTCTCCTCACTCACATTGCCTAGTTTGTTATACAGATGTCTGCTTGTACAGCCAATTGAATAAATATGTGCCTTTTGAAATTTTATTTTTTTAAATTTTAAGTGGATTTATAGTTGGTAAAAATGAGTTTTTTAAAGTGGTTTAGAATTGATATTTTCGTGTTCTTAACATTTGCTGCTGCTGCTGCTACGTCACTTCAGTCGTGTCCGACTCTGTGTGACCCCATAGACGGCAGCCCACCAGGCTCCCCCATCCCTGGAGTTCTCAAGGCAAGAACACTGGAGTGGGTTGCCATTTCCTTCTCCAATGCATGAAAGTGAAAAGTGAAAGTGAAGTCGCTCAGTGGTGCCCGACTCTTACTGACCCCATGGACCGCAGCCTATCAGGCTACTCCGTCCATGGGATTTTTCCAGGCAAGAGTACTGGAGTGGGGTGCCATTGCCTTCTCCATAACATTCGTATAAATCCATTGAAAAAAGATCAAATAAAGTCTGAATCCTTCAGTGGTGTCCAAAAATTATTTTTTACTTGTTTATTTTTAAGTATTTCTGATTTTCTAGCAAATCAGTTTCTCATAAGAGTAAATTGAAAACAACTTGCATTTTCATATGAAGATACTCATTCATATTTTATGTTTTAAAAGACCAATTCTCGTATGAACTAGTATTTTATTTTTAGGTTATTCATAATTATGGGACCATGATTGAGAAGAACCTCTAATCATGATCAAGTTTTCATGAGGGACTATTTTAAAGACACTTTTGAATTTAATTGTTAAAACAAAATGCAGCTAATATTTTGAGAATTTTGAATTAGCTTGCTTGTATTATATTTGGAAAATATAAATCATAATGGAATTTTTTAAAGTAAATAATAAAACAATACATCAAAAAGATAATTTTTAAATATGTAAAGGGTCAAACAAATGAAATAACCTCAGAATATCTTTGGCTTCAAGTAATAGAAAATCCAACTCACACTAGGAAAGGAAATTTTATTAAAATATTCAGAGTTAAGGTATCTTCAGGCAAGGTATATGAAGACGTCTACATTGGTTCTAGAGTTTTTAGCTCTTCACCTTCTGTGTCTCAGCGTCATCATCAGCAAGAGTGTCAGGATGTTTACAATAATTCCTGTCATCACACTGAGACACAGTAACATTCAGAGTTTAATACCTTTTCTAGAAACCTTTTAACAACTTTCTCCCTCAGTTCTCATTGTCCATTATTAATATGTATCTTCTATAAGATCTGCCATTAGAATTAAGTCAGCAGTCAACTTTCTGTGCAGAAAGAGCTTATGAATGAAAGAAATTCCAGTAGGAGTATGCATCCAGTAAACCCTGGATTTTTTAAATCATTTATATCTAATTTTTAATTTTAGTATTTACTGGATATTTTCTCCTGCTAATATTAACTTGCAATTAGTTCCTAAAATTTCTCCCCGCAAATCATTTTCAACACTTGAGTTGAACTCACCAGTTTCTTCTCAGGTTGTATAATCATAGGGACTAAATTGTGTAATATATTCTGTATAAAATTGAATTCATTTTTGTTTAGGAATGGGAATTGTGTTTTTACATGTCATGTTTTATTAGATCTAAATTAGGCATCTATTGAAAATTTTACTGAAAAGTTCAAATTCACTTCAGTCCCCCGCAATGGGTTTTCAACCCTCCCCAGAAGTACAGTGGTAAAGAATCCACCTGCTGATGCCAGGAGATGTGAGAGACATGGGTTCAGTCCCTGGATCAATAAGATACCCTGGAGTAGGACATAGCGACTCACTCTAGTATTGTGGCCTGGAAAATTTATGGACAGAGGAGCCTGGTGGGCTACAGTCCATGGGGTCACAAAACATCAGATATGACTGGGCATATTACATACAATGGGTTTCCACCAAAAATAATTATCAACAGACTGCAAATGATAAGAATATTTCAATTATAACTCTACATTTAATAAGGTATTGGTTTCTTGAGCTCTAATTTAGTCTAAGTCAAGTATATCTTCATGTATGTTAGTTATTTTAGAATCATACCACCAGAGGGAAAGAATTTACTATGTATCACCAGAGGGAAAGAATTTACTATGTTTCTTGAGCTCTAATTTAGTCTAAGTCAAGTATATCTTCATGTATGTTAGTTATTTTAGAATCATACCACCAGAGGGAAAGAATTTACTATGTATCACCAACTAATGTGATATGCTGTATAAGGAATTAAAAAAAAAAAATTACCACTGACAATGTAATAGAAAAATCTTGAAAAAGCATCTACAAAGTTAGGTGCCTACAAAATGCCCCCGGTATATAAAATGAATCTAAGTAACACAAACCTAAACGGATGGGCACTCATTTTCTTTACTAAAGAAATTCTGACATTAAAATTGTCAGAATGAACAAAACTGGACTTATCCAAACTTTTCAGTTTAATTTTTCCTGTATTGTACAAATTTGGTATAACCTCGCATTTTAACTATACACTGTAAGAAAACAAACAACAACAACAAAAAAACAGAGATACTAAATTCTGAATTACACATTTACTTGTATTTGAATCCATTAAGATCAGATTATTTTGTAAGTTTATTCAGAGGAAGCATTTATAGCTCCTTTTTGTTTTTGTCTAATGGTCAGGTCTAAGAGTTTATAAAATGTTTTGAACTATATTGAAGTTCCCCTGAATGATACAATTGAACCCGTCAATTAAGAAAAGAAAAATGATCCTCTTAGTAGCATTCTTTGTCATAGAAGAGGCTTAACTTCTGAGAGATACTGGCAGTTTAGACAATGATGTCACATCAGAAGTTGTTAACCCATTCATATTTACATCACCTTAGATATTAAAATTATCCCTGGTTAAGTTCTACCAAATGCTAACAGCGCATTTGAGTTTCAAATGTAATGTCACTGACATGGAGGATGTTGTTATTAATTAATTTTTGCATACAGTGAGTATTGGTTATGATTCACTGAGTTGTATGTGTGTGAATTTTTTTAATTGGTGTTTCCAGTGGAATATTCTTATCTCAGAAAACCATATCTGACAGTGTATTTTGAATCACAATTTTGATTTATATTCCATTTCGTTTTGAACATGTGCCAGTGGCATACCAATACACCACAATTTTGACATATTGCAAATCTTTGTTAAGCAAAAAAGTGCCTTAATTTGAATGCAAGTCAGATGTTAGAATTATTTTGATACATCATTGTTTAACTGAATTACCAAGGGAATTGTTAGTAATAATAATCTAGTATTATCCACTACTCTATTCACTTATATTTCATGCATAGTACTGAGGTTGTACGGTTATTTCATTTTTATTTTAATTTGCTATTTATTTTTATTTTAACCAAAATAAAATAGCCATGTCACATCTAAATCTTTACCATGCCTAATACATGCATTTTTTTTGGTCCTGATGTCTCTTTTTGTCCTAATCTTATGCCCTGTTTTCTCTTGGTCAGTGTGCTAGAAATAAACTGTTCTTATTTCAGTTTTTTAACGTGTCATCCTAAACCCTGACTCACTCAAAGCTTTAACTTTTTCTCAGATAGTATGCTATTTGTTACATGGAATAAAAGAGATCTTTTAACTGGTCAATTAAAAAAAAATAAAAATAAGAGCAAGGGTGGGATTTATTGCCAGATCAAAATAAGTAAGAGGTCTTCGTCTGAAAATGAAGTATTCTTTTTTTTGCTTTGCTTTTTTTTCTTACGAGGGTTAAGAAACGCTTTCTATAGACTGTTACACCGTAGAGACAGCAGTATCTGTTTTGAAATTAGACCATATGGCATATTGTTGTAGGGAGAAAAAAAGCAAGCATTTACAAAAGCCAGGGAGGCTCATCTTCAAACATTTAGAATGTTATTTTGAAATTTTTTTATTCTTTAATTAACAACTCATTCTCCTCCCTACCTATGTTTTTTTTTTTTTTTTTCTGCATCTTAGGGCATAGATTGGATATATTTCTTAATGAAATATCTATTATTTTAGCAGGAACATGTAATGGAAACTGTCCTGCCTTTGTAAGAGAAAAAGTAAAGCAAGTCATCAGTTCTTAAAAAGAAAATAATGGGTAGAGAAATGACATTTGGTAGCAAATCATTACATCTATATGAAGTCTATTATTAGGGATCAACTTAGGAAGTTGAATGAATGACTAATGCAGTTTTGAAAATTATCATGTCCTCTTAGACTGAGTTATAAATCATATATCATAAAAGTAACCATTTTCAAATGTATAATTCATTGGGTTGTAGTATATTCAAAAGGTTGTGTGAAATCACCTTTATCCATTTCCAGAATATTTTTTATCGTATCAGAAGAAACATCATACATCCACAGCAGTTAATCCCATTTTCTCCTCCCAGAACCTAGCAAACACAAATTTGTATCTCTAGAATTTGCCTGTTTTGAGCATTTGATGTAAATGCTATCATATGTTACCTTTTGTGTTTAGGTTCCTTTGCCTAGCTTAATGTTTTAAGATGTTCATATTGTAGCTTATATCAGTACTTAATTCCTTTTTATGCATGAATAATATCTATTTGTATGGATATTCCACATTCATCTCAGCCTCCCTCATAGCTCAGCAGTAAAGACTCCACCTGCAATGCAGGAGACATGGGTTCAATCCCCTAAAGAAAGACATGGCAACCTATTTCAGCATTCTTATCTGGGAAATCCCATGGACAGAGGAATGGGCTACAGTCCATGGGATCACAAGAGTTGGAAATGGCTTAGTGACTAAATCACCACCACCACCACATCCTTTTTATTCATTCATCTCTTATTGTATAGTTGGATTGAAATGTAAACAGATCATGAGTTAGATGGGTGAGAGCCCAGATTATGGGGTTTTTTTTTGTTGATATCTAAAAGCTTAATATTTTACATTTAGATCTACAATCTACCTGAAATTTATTTTTTGTTATAATATGAGTTCAGAAGTGATCTTTTTTATGTCCATTTAGATATCCAGCAGATTCAATACTGCTATTTACTGAAAAGTATAGCCTTTTCCTTGCATAACTCTGAAGTGCTATCAGATGCCTTTATTTGTTTTACCAAGTCAGTTTCTGGATTTCTATTCCATTAGTCTAGTGATTTATCTTTTGCTGGTGTCATGTAGTCTTTATTACATTGTAATCTTTATATCCTAACAAATCCTTTCATCTTGTTATTCTTACTAAATATTTACTTGGTTATTCTTAGTTATCTGATTATTCATAGAAATGAAAAAACACAATTTGTGACGTTTCATACATCTATCATTTGTGCACATGTATGCATGCATATAAACACATATTCCTTTGGGAATTCATTGTGATCATATTGATTCTGAGTTGAAAGCCTACTGTATAGTTTTCTAACACATGAAAATGGGTATCACTTTAATTGTACTCCTTACCTTAATTTTTTCAACAGTACTATGTAGTTCTTGTTTAGAAGTCTTGCATATTTTTAGTCTTACTTCTAGCTGTATGATATTTTTGTTACTATAAAATGCTTTGATGTTATTTCTTATTTTTACTATGTTATAGTAAAATATTTTTGTTATTCTAAAAAAATAGAAATATATTTTTTAACATAATACCTGGCTACTCAACATCCTTGCCCTACATTAATGATTATTTCCTTTTATATATGAACCACAATATGTTAATTGACTGTAATCAATTATCTATGGGATATTGAGTGTTCTCTCTACTCAGTTTTGTAAATTGAAAAAAAAAATACAAGTTAATGCACTTGCAGTTTCTAATGTGCCAACATTTAACATGTAATATATTTAAGTATATAAATTTCAAAGTTAGTAGTGAAGCATAGTTTAAACAAGCTATATTCTTTTTCTGATTTCCCTCATCTAGCTGTGGCCATGAGATTAACTGAGGATTCTAGGTCACTGTTCATCACGTGTTTCTTTCCAAACTACACAAGTAACAGAAATTTCCCCTTTGCTTAAGCAGCTTTGCAAACAGCTTTGTATTCTTTAGGAATCTGAATTAGTTTGGAAAGAGATTGCTGTTAAGACTATTTTATATTTGTAGTTTTCTACTTGATTCTTTTTCTTTCATTTGTTATATATTCTTAAGATATTTTCTTTGCATATTACACTGCAGACTAGAATTACCATCATCTCTTTCCAAATTGCTCAAAGGAATCCCATTTTATTAATTCTTTCTCAGAAAACTGTATAGATCATTTGGGTGACCTCATAACCAAATAATCAAAGCAATAACAGCTTGAGTGCCAAGACTGGCAGTACACAAACTTAATTAACTTTTTACTTATTGAACCTTATTTCTTTAGTAGGTCCACAAACTCACAAGTACTTATATCTTATCCTAGAAAGGACATAGGAATGCAAGGAGCTATATAAATTGTCACTCTAACTTTTAGTATGTTCTGAGGATCAGAGAACATCAACATTGTTGAAAATAAGTATTTTATGCTCTCTTAACTCTTCTGAACAAAGCAATGGGCAGGTTCCTGTAGGTGGTCAAGCATTCAAAACATGGCCATATTATGTTGTCCACAGATAACTAAAACAATGATGGGAAACAGATCGAAAACAGCTCTCTGTATGCTGACTTGAAAATCAGCAATAGGCAAACAAAAGAGATCTATCCAAATATAACTTTAATTCAGTTGGTAACCGGTTGAACCAATCAAATCTTGGTGCATCAAGTTATACATACAGAAGGTACAGGTGGTAATGATATACAAATCCTGAGAAGCAAAAAACAAAACAAAAAAAAACCAAAGAGGTGAAGAATTTAAAAATGAATTAAACCAAAAGTAAGCATATTGGTATTTTCACTGAAAAAGAAGTTCACATCACTGAAATACAATGGAGTAATAATCTTATCTTGGGATTCACTGGTTCTAATGTATGTTCCATAATCAATTAGCCTTTAGTCTTATAGTACCTACTAGGGGTGCAGTCTCAAAAACAGCAGAATGATCTTGGTTTGTTTCCAAGGCAAACCATTCAACATCACAGTAATCGAAGTCTGTGCCTCAACCACTGATGCCAAAGAAGCTGAGGTTGACTAGTTCTATGAAGACCTATAAGACCTTCTAGAACTAAAAACCAAAAAAAGATGTTCTTTTCATCATAGGGGATTGTAATGTAAAAGTAGGAAGTCAAGAGATACCCAGAATAACAGGCAAATTTGATCTTGAAGTACAAAATGATGCAGGGCAAAGGCTAACAGAATTTTATTAAGTGAACACACTGGTTATAGTAAACACTGTTTTCCAACAAACTAAGATGTGAACTACACATAGACATCACCAGATGGTCAATTTTGAAGTCAGAATGATTTTATTTTTTGTAGCCAAAGATGGAGAAGTTCTACACAGTCAACAAAAATAAGGCCTGGAGCTGACTGTGGCTCAGATCAATGAGCTCCTTATGGCAAAATCCAGGCTTAAATTGAAGAAAGTAGGAAAAAGCACTAGGCCATTCAGGTATGACCTAAGTCAAATCCCTTATATTATACAGTGGAGGTGAGGAATAGATTCAAAGGATTAGGTCTGGTAGGTAGAGTACCTGAAGAACTATGGATGGAGGTTTGTAATATTGTTAAGGAGGTGGTGATCAAAACCATCTCCAACAAAAAGAAATGCAAGAAAGCCAAATGGTTGTCTGAGGAGGCCTTACAAATAGGTGAGGAAAGAAGAGAAGTAACAGGCAGGGAGAAAGGAAAAGATATACCCAATCAAAAGCAGAGTTCCAGAGAATGGTAAGGAGAGATAAGACCTTCTTGAATGAACAATGCAAAGAAATAGAGGAAAAAAACAGAATGGGTAAGACTAGAGATCCCTTCAAGAAAATTGGTGATATCAAAGGGAATAGTTCATGCAAGGATAGGCAAGATTAAGGACAGAAGCAGTAAAGACCTAACAGAAGCAGAAGAGATTAAGAAAAGGTAGCAAGAATACACAAAAACTATGCATAAAAGGTCTTAATG
This sequence comes from Antilocapra americana, assembly GCA_007570785.1. NCBI lineage: Eukaryota > Metazoa > Chordata > Mammalia > Artiodactyla > Antilocapridae > Antilocapra > Antilocapra americana. The sequence goes on along the minus strand of ML663008.1, from coordinate 10,092,356 downwards.
ACCTGAATAACTGTGATGGTGTGGACATTCATCTAGGGCTCGACATCCTGGAGTGTGAAGTCAAGTGGGCTTTAGGAAGCATTACTACAAACGAAGCTGTGTAGGTATAGGTGATAGAATTTGAAATGTAGCTATTTCAAATCCTAAAAGATGATGCTCCACTCAATATGTCAGCAAATCTAGAAAACTCAGCAGTGGTCACAGGACTGGAAAAGTTCAGTTTTCATTCCAACCTCGAAGGGCAGTGCCAAAGAATGTTTAAACTACCATACAATTGCATTTACTTCAAGGTTCATGCTGTCAAGGTTATGCTGAAAAAGTTCTTTAATCCAGGCTTCAGCAATACCTAAAGCACTAACTCTCAGATGTACAAGCTAGCTTTCAAAGAGGCAGAGGTACCAGACTTCAAATTGCCAACATTCGATGGATCATGGGGAAAACAAGGCAGTGCCAGGAAAACATCTACTTCTGCTCCATTGACTTTGCTAAAGCCTTTGACTGTGTGGATCATAACAAACTGTGGAAAATTCTTAAAGAGATGGGAATACCAGACCACCTTACCTGTCTCCTGAGAAACCTGTATGTAGGTCAAGAAGTTACCATTACAGCCTTAGATGGAATGCCTGACCAGTTCAAAACTGGAAAAGAAGCACATCAAGGCTGTATATTGTCATCCTGTTTATTTAACTTATATGTAAGGTACATCATGCAAAATACTGGGCTGAGTGAATCACAAGCTGGAATTAAGACTGTTGAGAGAAATATCAACAACCTCAGATATGCACATGATACCACTGTGATGGTAGAAAGTGAAGAAGAAATAAAGAGCTTTATGAAAGTGAAAGTGGAGAGTGAAAAGCTGGCTTGAAATTCAGTATTAAAAAAAAAACAGATCATTGCATTCAGTTCTACATTTCATGGTAAATAGATGGGGAAAAGTGAGAGCAGTGACAGATTTTATTTTCTTGGGCTCCAGAATCACTGTGGACAGTAACTGCAGCCATGAAATTTAAAGGCACTTGCTCCTTAGAAGGAGAGCTATGACAAACCTAGAAATCATGTTTAAGAACAGACATCACTTTGTCAAAAAAAGGTCCGTATAATCAAAGTTATCATTTACCCAGTAGTCACATATGAATGTGAGAGCTGGGCCACAAAGAAGGCTGAGCACTGAAGAATTGATGCTTTGAAACTGTGGTACTGGAGAAGATTCTTGAGAGTCCCCTGGACAGCAAGGAGATCAAACCTGCCAATCTTAAAGGAAATCAACCCTGAAAATATTCATTGGAATATCTGCTGCTGAAGCTCCAATAGTCTGGCCACCTTCTGTGAAGAGCTGACTCATTGGGAAAGATCCTAATGCTGGGAAAGATTGAAGTCAAAAGCAGAAGGGGGCAGCAGAGCATGAGACGGGTAGATAGCATCGCTAACTCAATGGACATGAATTTGAGAAAACTCTGGGAGATAGTGGAGGAAAGAGGAGCCTAGTGTCCTACAGTCCACGGCATTGCAAAGAGGCAACCATGACTTAGCAACTGAACAGCAGTAACCTGTTAGGGATGCGCAATTGTGCTAAGGTACAAGATGGAATAAGAACAAAAGTGGCCTGTAGGGAGATGCATCGATTATGTTTGAAGGCAGTAAACTGAAAGAATAGGAAGGAGGAAGTTAAATTATGTAGAAAATTTCTTGTTGTTTCTAAGTTTTGTCCAACTCTTTTGTGACCCTATAAACTACACTCACCTGGCTTTACTGTCCATGGAATTTCCCAGGCAAGAATACTGGAATGGGATGTGAACCAGGGTGTCTTCCTGATCCAGGAATCATACCTGTGTCTCCTGCATTGTAGGCAAATTCTTTACTGCTGATGCATCAGGAAATGAGGCAAACAAATTTATTTTCAAGGTATTCATAAATATAGCCCCTTTCATGATAAACCTACAGATATGTGAGAGAGATTCACTACTGAATCCTTATTCTTCACTGAGTTTGGGAACATTAATTAAAGTAATCAAACAGACATACTTCAGTCTGACAGCAAGATGGTAGTTGCAACATAGTCTTTCAGTCTCCTTCAATATCCAGCAGAAATGTAGTAATTAGGCACTTTTGGTATCAGCTGCTAGGCAGGAAAATTTAAAAGACCGTAAAGGACATTCTGATGCCCTTCAAGTAGGGGAAAGCTAAAATATTTATGTCTGCATTTTACATGACATTTTTTCAAACGAAAAAGAAAGATAATTGAGTCTTTTGGACATTGGGATGGGGAGGTGTTAGCATAGGTTTTGATTTATAGTTGAATAGAGAGGTCTACTAAAGGAGGCAGTTCTGAGGCAGTCTAGACCCTATGACTCCTGAAAGTCAACAATAAAATCTTTTCTGACCCAAGTCATGCACTGAGGAGTAAATCTTGTGAGCAGAATCTAAATATAGAGTAGGATATGGACCCTAGGGCAAAGGAAAGAATAGCATAAGAATCAGGAAAACCCATCTCCCATGACAAATTAATGAAGGCAAAATTTAGTCCCACGCAATGACTTTCTTAGGGAAAAATAGAGAGAACAGTTGTATTATTTTTGTTATGGCTGCTATAACAAAGTACCACAGACTGTGTAGCTTAAACAGAAATTTATTTGCTCATAGTTTTCAGGGCTAGAAGATTGAGATCAGCTTGCTATCTGGGTTGATTTTGTCTGAGGCCTCTTGTCTTTGGCGTGTACATGACCATCTTCTTTCTGTGCTTTTATAACAGTGGCCCTCAACCATTTGGGCACCAGTGACTGGTCCCATGGAGAACAGTTTTTCCACAGACTGAGGTGGAAGGGATGGTTTCAGAATGATTCAAGCACATTATTTATTATACACTTTATTTCTATTGTTATTACGTCAAGATATATAATGAAATTATATAACACACCATGGTATAGAATCAGTGGGTGCCCTGAGCTTGTTTCCTTGTAATCATGGAGGACACACACTAAGTCCCTTGCATGCACAGTTTACAGAAGGGTTTGCACTCTTATGAGATTCTATTGCTACCACTGATTGACAGGAGGCGGAGCTCAGGGAATGATGTGAACAATGGGGAGCAGCTGTGAATACAGATGTAGCTTTGCTCACTAACCTGCCACTCACCTCCTACTGTGTGGCTTGGTTTTTAACACACTATGGACAAGTATAGAGCCATAGTCCAGAGGTTGCAGACCTCTGTTTTATAGGGTCTTTCCTCTGTGTCTATGTCCTAATCACTTCTTTTTATAAGAATCGGAGTCGTATTGGATTAGGGCTGACCCTATGCTGTGTTGTGCTGTGCTTGGTGGCTCACTCCTATCCCACTCTGAGACCCCACCCTAGTGTCCTCATTTAACTTTAAAGATCCTATCTCTTATATTGGAGGTTAGGACTTGAACATATAAATGGGAATGTGGGGGTGGGGATTGAGCCCTAAATGCTAATAAACAGGATAACATTCCTGCAATGAAAGCATGCCCAAGAGACCTGCACAAAAATAAATAAATAAATAAAAATTAAAAAATTTTACCTTATTCTTGCAAAATTTGTTAAAGTTTCAAAGAAACTATTAGGAATTATGAAAAACAGCATCAATCAATGTTAAAAAAATCGAGACATGATATTGGACATGATGATGTAAAAAGACATCTGATCATGTTAGAAATATGAAAATAAAATTTAAAGTGAAAGGGGAATAATAACTATTTAGATAATATCAAAAGAGGAAAACACATTCAACACTATATATATAAACCTGGCAAAATCAACCTAGAGTGAATAAAACCTAACACTTGGAAATTTTCTAGCAAAATTGTCATACTTAAGAGCAAAAGGAAAAACATCCTTGAGCTTTCAGACAAAATGTTCATATATGAAGAAAATAAAATTATACTGACATTAGACTTTTGAACAGTAATGTTTTATACCAGAAAACTGTATAAGAGTCTAAGGAAAGAAAGTATGATTAAAAGATATTATATCTATCTATAAAGGCCATGAACAGATTTTAAGAATATGAAAGAACACAGGAATATTGTTTCCAAAAGTTCTTCCTTAAGAAGTCTAGAAAATTATCTTTAGGAAATGAAAATAACTGAGGATATCAACTTGAAACTGGTGAAAAATCTTGAAAAAAATTATTTCTACAAGAAAAAAGCTAAGTGATAAACGCAAAGGAGATGATGAAGTATGTGTAACTTAAATGCTCTGCCATTTTAGTTAAAGCAGAATTGGTTTAGAAAATTGAGAGACATGAAAGCAAAATCAATTCACTAATTTCCTTTAAATATTAACTGGGAGTAAAAGAAATTACTTTAAATTGAATTTGGAGGGAATGAAGAGAAGAAGGAAGAAAAAGTTGCTAGTTAAACTTAGTATTGTTTGTAAAGGGAAACAATAGACAATGTTTATTTTATTTTATTTTATTTTTTTAAATTGTTTTTGCCATACAATGTCATCATATCACCATGGGTTTACATATGCTCCCCCTCCAGAACCCCCCTCCCTCCTCCCTCCCCCGCCCCCGGAAATCTCGCTGCACCAGCCCCGAGCATAAATCCTGGGCTGGCGATTGATTAGACATATGATAATTAACTTGTTTCAATGCCCTTCTCCCATATCATCCCACCCTTACCCTCATCCACAGAGTCCACGAGTCTATTCTATACATCTGCGTTCCTTTTGCTGTCTCGCATGTTGGGTTCTCGTTACCGTCTTTCTAAATTCCATATATATGTGTTAATATACTGTATTGTTGTTTTTGCTTCTGGCTTACTTCACTCTGGATAATGGGCTCCAGTTTCGTCCATCTGAGTAGAATTGCTTCAAATGAATTTTTTTTTTAATGCTGAGTAATATTCCATTGTGTATATGTACCACAGCTTTCTTATCCATTTGTCAGTTGATGGGCATCTAGGTTGTTTCCATGTCCTGCTGCATTGTTTACAATAGACAATGTTGTTTAAGTGAGAAAACTCAGAATATTCTAAAAATTATTAGTATAAAGTAACCATTAATCTAGAATTATAAGCCTTTCTAAATATTAAAATATATGATGCAAGAATAAATGACCACATATTAATATATCTGTATGTGAATAAAATTTAAAATATGAGATTAGATGATACATATATTAATCATAGCAATAAATAAATAAGCTTAAATTATCAAAAGAAAGAAAATATTTTTATTAAAAATTATGCTCTATACAAGAGACAGACCTAAAGAAAAAAAAAAAAAAAACCTTCAAAAGTGATAAAAATAAGCCCAACTGGAAATTAGAGGTTAAAATCTTGATATCTGATAAAGTAAAACTTAGACCAATAAAACAGTGTAAAATAATGAAATTACAATTTTTTAAAAGTTAAAAACAATATTTGTTAGTGACATTATGTCACTAATTTTATGATCAGCAATTATAGCCATCACAAGAAAAAATGTTTAAAAGCAATTGAATACATCTCTTTTTATCCAAAGCCAATCAAATGAGCACATTTTATAAAGACATTGAAGTACTGAACACTTATCATTAATAATTTAGACTTTATATATTGAAATCTTAACCAAGAGATACTGCACTTCTTTAACTGCAAAGAAAATGGTCATGAAAATTGACTATTTTTATGCCACAGAGGAAATCTTAATACATTCCCCAAAATAGAAATAAAATATAGAACATTCTCTGAACACTTTTCAATAAAACTAGGAATACATAACAAAATTGAAAAACATAAATTTCTTCTACCCAGAAATTAACATACAGTGTTAACTCTTTGATGAAACTAAAAATAGACATCAAACTGCAATAAGTCTCAAAATTTTAGTAGGCCATATCATAATCTGAGATACAATTGAAGTAATTATCAGAGGAAATTTAATAGAATTAAATTACATCAATAACAACTAGAAAAATAAGACAAATACTATTTTTTTAATTATTTAAAAGCCAGTAGTAAATTAATCGACTTCCCTGGTGGCTCAGATGATAATCTGCCTGAAATGCAGTAGTGAATTAAACCAAAAGAAAGCAGAAGGATCTTGAGGGAATTGTCACCTAAATTAAAATATACCTTAGATTATTGTTACTAAATCTGTGAAGAAACAGAATTCCTACCCTCATGAAGTTTTTAGACAACTTGAATAAAACGGTCAGTTTAGGAAGGTAGATTGTCTTCTTTTTTACTCCAAAGTTGCAGTGTTCAGATAACAATTATTAACACACTATGGACATAATTTAACTATATATGCAAACCTTAAATATTTTATTATTTGAGATTTATAATAATAAATCAGTAGCCACAAAGTGAATCCCCAATCTCAACACAGTTTCCTCATATAAATAATTTGCAGTGTATTTACTGTTTATTTCAGGAGAGTGTTTTTCTTTCTAGAATTTATTAAAATAGTATTTCCTGTACATTCAATGTTTGTAAGAACAGTTTGATGGATATGATGATTTCTGTTTGATCAATATTAATTTAAAGCTGCTGGATATCCTTGGAGAGCTAATCAAGAAGGTGGAAATTTTTCCACGTTAATGTTGTCAAGTGACAGTAGATTTAAGAGGTAATGAACATTATTTACTTAAAAAGAAAATGTTTTCCCTTATGCAATTACTGTTAGAGGAATCATTAGCTACAACAAAAGCTCTATGAGTCAGTTAAACATATGTCTCATTCCATAATTTATACTTCTTCTTAACAGTCTGTGATCCCTTGGGTCACGATTACTTTAGAAATACAAAGAGAACCCTAAACTAAATAATTTCTGTTATAAAATGAACATGTAAATTATCTGCTAAATTACTTGTACTTAATTAGTAATTTTGCATAATGATATACATTCTCTTTGGGTCTCTTCAGACTCTGACAGATAATACTTAACAAATATTACTGAAGTTCCAATTACAGCACAAACCTTGTCGAAGTGCACTATTAATCTAAATATGCACACGTGACCAATTCTGGTATTCCTCAGGCAAACTATCATTCAACATTCCTACCAAAGGGTACCTTGGCTCCTTCTGAATGCAGTGTTTCCATTTGTTGTTTCTTTCCTAAGAGGCTAGAAATGTCCATTTTTGAGGGGAAAGTTTGTAAGTGAATAACACTTTGTACAAATATTAGAATCAGCTCATCTCCGTTTTATTTGGAAATTAAAATTTAAAAACTATGTATCTTCTGATGTAAAAGCTTGTTTGGTAGTTAACATTAAAATAACCATGTAAGACATGGCCGCTGCTCCTCACATCTGGACAGTGTTCCCCTTGAATTGTTCTGACCTTGTTCAAACTAACCAAACTGTTGCTTTGTTTCTTAAGCTATGTCATGGAATTCAATTAGAAGAGCATTTAACTCAAATAAAAGGATCAAAATATAAAATATGTGTTTACTTAAGAGATATTTATTGAGTGCCTACAATGTGTCAGGCTAAGTCTTGGGGAAGGAGCAGTGAAGATGGCAAACTAGTTTTCCCCTCTTTAAGAAAGGGCAGATTCAGATTATGTATGTATATATGGGTGCACGTTATGTGAAATGTATGTATGTATGTGGATGAGGGAGAAAAATAGATAATGGATGAATAGAGGGACAAAATAAATAATATATGATCAGAGTTTATAAAGTGAAAACAGAAAGGGATATTTAATAGAAACTTACTGAAATAAAGTATCAGTGTTAAATAGAGCCTAGAACTATGTTCCCTTTTACACATATATACAAAATAGATTTTATACAGCTCTGATATACATCAAAGTTAAGTACTGAGTAAATTTTGCAGAGATTGAACTTTGCTTTGTTTGGAGGTTAACCAGGAATTGTTTAACATTTTGAAAAATCATCTCATCTTTGGTAATATAATTTGTGATATATGAGTCATCAGTACAGCTTCTGCACTGACACACATATCAATCTATGATTGCATAGGTACAATAATGGTGATTTTCTATCTTATTTTAAAATGTTGGGCTTCCCTAGTGGCTCCGCTGGTAAAGAATGCTAAATATAAAGAAAAATGTCAACATTATTTGGTTGAATTTTGTTGTTGGCTTTTATCCAACTTCATTCTAAAATGATAATATATTGACATTTTTTTCTAGTTAAGCAACAAAAATATCAAGAGTGAATGCAGATTTTAAAAAGAGATACTGACAACACAATTCTGATATTTAAAGACATTTTAAGAAGTATTGTACTGTCATTGGGATGTTCAAAAAGTCTTAAATCCAGACTGATCAAGGCTTCTTTTCTTTCTTATATGGAGTACAAGTAATATAAAACATGATGAACTATGCAATATTAAGGCTTCTCAGGTGGCTCAATGAGTAAAGACTCTGCCTGCAATGCAGGAGACTCAGGAGATATGGGTTCAATCTCTGAGTCAGGAAGATCCTCCAAAAGGAGTACATGGCAACCCACTCTAGTATTCTTGTCTGGAGAATCCCATGGAAGGGAGCCTGAGGGGCTATAGTCCATAGGACTGCAAAGGATCAGACGTGACTGAAGTGACTGAGCATGCACACAATACAATATTAGAAAAAAATTTATCTTGCCAACTGTATATTAAATAATTTGTATTGTGGCAATAGTTCAAATGTAATAATTTATTTCTTTTCATTGAACAAAATTACTGTTCTTATATAAATCAATGAGAAAGCAAAAGTAAATGAAGTATGTAACAAGCTAAGGTTACCATACACACACTTCAAAAAGAATGAAAAAATAATAGAGGAGATGTCATTTAAAATAACAGACTGTGGTACACAGAGTTCGTCAATATTTGAAACCTTTAAAGTCAGTTCACAGAAAAAAATTCCCTCTTCCAATGACACTGCTTGTACAACAGATGGAACAGTAACTCGGGTTAGTGGGTAACACAGCTTTACAGCCAACTTAAAAAAGAAACACCAGGTGTTTTAGCAATTTATTGCATTATTCATCAACAGCACTTAGTTGCCAAGAACTTTGAAAAAGACTTCAAATATCAATAAAGTTACTGAGCTATTAATGCATAATGTATCATAATAATCAATGTAAAATGTATAGTAATTTCTGGAATGATAGATTATTTAGTAACCTTTTATTACCATTTTGAGCTACAGAAATCTTTCAAAGAAACTTTAAAAAATATTTTCACCATTTTATTTTTGATTTTCTTCAGTGAAAAATTAAAAGTTGAAACTAAAATACAGCAAATGGTGTGATAAATTTTTTAGATATATTTGCAGAGTTAAAATAAATCTGTCTTGGACTACATGGAAATGACGTATATCTCACTAAAGTGTGGGGAATAATCAGGGAATTACTATAACCCGTATGTAATAAAATAGTCTTACTCATGAGAATTTTTAGTTTCCCATACCAGTTGAAATTTGATGGGGATTTACTTAAACAAAATGATTTGGAAGCATCTTGCTATTATCTTTTGGTTGCTGTCAAAAATTATGATTCTGAGTCAGCATGAACCTTAAATATTGAATTTACTTAAAGTGAATGAGGAATGTGTTAGCCAAACGTTTGGAAGAAGAATTAATTGATCTAGAAGATGACTTTATGGCATAAGAATGACAAAAGGAGTTGAGTTATAAAATCTTTTGGGTCCAGTTAAAACATTCATGCTCATTTCTTTGGAAAGAATTATATATACCTATAAATTACATGTACATTTGCAGCTACCTGTTTATTTGAAAATAATTTTACATTGATAGTGTATTTACTGTAAAAAAGGAAACTGCAAATGTTTAACAGGGTATTTAGAGAGTTAACAAAATTATTTTCTAAGTAAATTTAAATAATACTAAATTAGCAGTGACTCAAGAAAAGTTGTGATTATATTGAAATCCATTAATAGAATTTGTTTTAATATATTTAATACCACTTTTGTCTACATGTTTTTTGGTTTTGTCCAAAAATGATAAACCTATACTATGTAAGTTATATACTAAAATTATTATTTTTATTTTCATTGCTTTCCAAATATAATCTGACACTGACACCAGTGCATGCCTCACAACTTTTGTAGTCTTTATTTTATTGTTTTTAATTTAATTTTTTTGTTCACCTCTCCCTCCCTCTATTCCTCCCTCCCTTCTTTCCTTCCTTCTGTCCCTCCATCCTTTCTTCTTTCCTACTTTCCTTTCTCTGCTTCTTATATGGAATATACATAAATTATTTTATATATAGCCAAGCATCGAACTACTGTATTATTTTTTCTAATGTAGCCTTGCTCAAATTTCGTATGTTGAAATACATGTTTAATAAATAAATCACCTTTCTTGTTATTACCCTTACATTATAATCTGATTGATAAAATATACTTTTAAATTAAATGTTCATAAAATTATTACCAATGAACTTAGTTTCAGGATAAGTGTAAATTATGAAATTTTATTATAAATATGTTCAAAGTTAATAAAGTTAAGAATTATTGACTTATCTCTACATGTGTTAAAATAAAAATCAGTTTTTCACAAGTCTCAAATATAGCAAGGGATGAAATTTAATAGAATTTTATTTCCTTTCATGTAGAATTTGGGGTCACTTTACTGGTGTGGCATCTGAACTCCTTTTATATTATTTGGTTGCGCTTTACAACATGACTTCCAATGCCATGTTATTCCAGCTTTTATCATCCCATCTCCTTTCTAGCTAGAAAGGAGGCGGGGAAAGAAAAGAGGACAGAAGGTCAATTTGCTTGTCTCTTTTTAGAGCACCAGCCTGTTTCCTAACATGAGCACACATGTTCTAAATTTAAATTCTTTTTATTAATTAAAAAAAAAGGAATATAACTATTGCTGACTGCCAGGGTCCAGCCCCAGCGGGTCCAGGGGTCTTGAGGGATGAGTGGCGTCGGCCAAATACTGAGCTGAGTCAATGTGGTGATGAAGCAGTCTCTCTCTTTATTGTGTTTGGTTTACAGTTTTATACCCAAGAAAACATCCCCATTATATCACATATCATTCTATACAATCTTTTGTTTTCTACCTTCCATCAACCTTATCACTGAGCTCATTCCCCAATCTATCATCAAAACCTTCCTCTTGCAGAAGTCAGATTTCTGCATAATCAGATTTAACAATAGTATGTTTATTATTTTATTGTCTTCAGCATACTTCATTCAATCATGATAAGTACATCAATCTAGGCAGAAAGGTTACATTTCTCTCTTATCAGGTGCAGTTGTGTAGAGGCTTGAGGGAAGGGCTAAGCTTGAAACTGTTTTTATTCTAGTAACCTCAACCACTACCTGTCTCATTCTGTTCTGACACTCTGGTTCTTATGAGGAAAGAGGACAGTGAGATAGTCTAGCAGCACTGCTTTAGCAATAAAACCCTATTAACCTTATATAACTACTATAATGAATTCCTATGTCTACACTATCCTAAAGCAATCAGTGTCTCCAACTATGCTGGCCACAGTTATGAGCATTCCTAAGTCCCATTCCCTTGGTCTCTTCAAGGAAGGGAGCCTCCACCGTGGAGTGGTCGGGGGAGTGGGAGGTGGAAAGGTGACACAAGTATGAGCCTTCTGGTGGTGGCCTTGCCATGACCCCCAGAGAACTCTTGGTAAACTCTCCAGAATGAGTAGGAGGTGTAGTAATCTATTTAAATGTACCTTTTCTTCCTCCTGACTATTTACAATGGTCAAGACATAGAAGCAGCCTAGATATCCATTGGCAGATGAATGGATAAAGAAGTTGTGGTACCTATATACAATGGAACATTTCTCAGCCATAAAAAGGAATGAAGTTGACTTAGTTGTAGTAAAGTGGATGAACTAGAGCCTGTTATACAGAGCAAAATTGGTCAGAAAGAGAAAAACAAATATCATATATTGGTACATATATATGGAATCTAGAAAAATAGCACTTATAAAGCTATATTTAGGGAAGGAATGGAGGTACAGACATAGAGAATGGACTTGTGTATACAGTGAGAGAAGGAGAGAGTAGGATGAACTGAGAAAGTAGCATTGACATATATGCACCACGTTTTGTAAAATGGATAGCTAGTGGAAAGCTTTTATATAACACGGGGAACCCAGCCTGGCACTCTATGATGACCTGGGTGGTGTGGGGAGTGGGGGTGGGAGGGAGGCTCGCAAGGAAGGGGATGATACATACATAGTTATGACTGATTCACGTTGTTGTATGGCAGAAACCAACACAACATTGTAAAGCAAGTATCCTTCAATTAAAAATTCTTAAAAGATTTCTTCAAATATATATATACATATATTGCAAGATAATATACTTATTGGGGAACATTTAGCTGACACTGAAGCACCCAAATAAGATAATAAGCAATTTTCAAGTAGGTTTGTGTCTTGTTTTTTTTAAAATGTATCGCCTAGGACAATACTTAGGCATATATAAGAAATAAATAAATGTGTGAAAAAGGAGTGGTGTGAAAAAATAAATGACATAAAGAAAACATCACGGGTAATAAGAGGTTAGCAAGATAAACACTTGATGATAAACTTTTTATTTTCTTACTATGGAGTAATTCCACTCTTTTTATTTATCAGTGTTGGTTGCTTTTAAACACCACAAATGTGCTTAATTTGAGGACCATCTGTGGGGTTATTAAACTTCCATGTTTCTAACAATTACATTTAAATGAAGACGTCTGTATTTTTATGAACCATCAGTTTTTTTCTGTTGACTTTTTAGTTATCTGCTCTTTCAACAAGTAAGTGAACTGGTTAAAAGTAAATTACATAGAAAGTTTTCTAGTTATTTTTCACTTATTCCTGTCTTTTACAAAGGTCTCTATTTCAAATGATTAAAAGGAAGAAAAATAAATCTCATATTTAAATAAAAAGTCCAGTGTGTTTGCCAAACCAATGTAATGTAAATGTTGAACGCACAACTTATGTTTTTCTAGACTATCCAAGTTCGGCTGTTAAAAATATAGTCACAATCGACATTAACAAAAGAATTTGGTGCACTTCAACTTAATCTGCACAATTGCATTAACTCTTGCCCCCAACAAATTCAATACCCTGATACAGGGGATTCTCAGTATATGTTTATAAATATGATCTTTTTAAGACTGTCACGTGGAACCTGAGTGTTCACATATTAAAAGTTTTATCACAACTGCCTTATCACAACTGAGGCAACTGTTGCCTTATTTTTTGCTCTGGCTGCAAAATATTGCCTCCAATTCTGCTTAACAAGTGGTGATTCTATATTCTTGAAACTAGATGACACAACTTGACTATCCATCCTTCTATTTTACAGATAATCACCCCCTGATGTGGGGTTTCTCAAGTGACTGCCCTACAGTTCAATTCTGTTCAGTTGCTCAGTCATGTCCAATTCTTTGCCATCCCATGGACGGCAGCATGCCCGGCTTCCCTGTCCATCATCAACTCCCAGAACTTACTCAAAGTGATGTCTATCAAGTCAGTGATCCCATCCAACCATCTCATTCTCTGTCATTCCCTTCTCCTCCCACCTTCAAGCTTTCCCAGCATCACAGCCTTTTCCAATGAGTCAGTTCTTCACATCAGGTGGCTCAAGTATTGGAGCTTCAGCATCAGTCATTATAATGACTATTTGGGACCGATTTCCTCTCAGAATGACTGGTTGGATCCCCTTGTAGGCCAAAGGACACTTAAGACTCTCCTCCAACACCACTGTTCAAAGGCATAAATTCTTAAGCACTCAACTTTCTTTATATTCCAATTCTCATATCCATACATGACTACTGAAAAAAACACACATAGTTTTGACTAGACAGACCTTGGATGACAAAGTAATGTCCCTGCTTTTTAATATGCTGTCTAGATTGGTCATAGCGTTTCTTCCAAGGAGCAAGTGTCTTTTAATTTCATGGCTGTAGTCACCATCTCTAGTGATTTGGGGCCTCCCAAAAATAAAGTCTGTCACTGTTTCTATTGTTTCCCCATCTATTTGCCATGAAGTGATGGGACCAGATGTCATGATCTTAGTTTACTGAATGAGTTTTAAGTCAACTTTTACACTCTCCTCTTTCACTTTCATCAAGAGGCTCTTTAGTTCTTCTTCAGTTTCTGCCATAAGGGTCGTGTCATCTGCATATCTAAGGTTATTGATATTTTCCCCAGCAATCTTGATTCCAGCTTGGGCATTATCCAGCCTGGCATTTTGCATGATGTACTCTGCATATAAGTTAAATAAGCAGGGTGACAATATACACCCTTGACATACTCCTTTTCCTATTTGGAACCAGTCTGTTGTTCCATGCCTAGTTCTAACTGTTGCTTCTTGACCTGAATACAGATTTTTCAGAATGCAGGTCAGGTGGTCTGGTATTCCCATCTTTTTCAGAATTTTCCACAGTTTATTGTAATCCACACAGTCAAAGGATTTGGCATAGTCAATACAGCAGAAATAGATGCTTTTCTGGAACTCTTTTGCTTTTTCTATGATCTAACAGATGTTGGCGATTTTATCTCTGGTTCCTCTGCCTTTTCTAAATCCAGCTTGAACAACTGGAAGTTCACAATTCACCTACTGTTGAAGCCTTACTTGGAGAATTTTGAGCATTATTTGCTAGCATGTGAGATGAGTGCAATTGTGTGGTAGTTAGAACGGTCTTTGACATTGCCTTTCTTTGGGGTTGTAATGCAAACTGACCTGCTGAGTCTTCCAAATTTGCTGGCAGGATCATCTTTTAGGATTTGAAATAGCTCAACTGGAATTCCATCACCTCCACTAGCTTTGTTTGTGATGATGCTTTCTAAGTCCCACTTGACTTCTCATTCCAGGATGTCTGGCTCTAGGTGAGTGATCACACCATCATTATTATCTGGGTCATGAAGATCCCTTTTGTATAGTTCTGTGTATTCTTGCCACCACTTCTTAATATCGTCTGCTTCTGTTAGGTCCATACCATTTATGTCCTTTATTGTGCTCATCTTTGCATGAAATGTTACCTTGAAATCTCTAATTTTCGTGAAGGGATATCTAGTCTTTCCCATTCTATTGTTTTCCTCTATTTCTTTGCATTAATCACTGAGGAAGGCTTTTTTATCTCTCCTTGCTATTCTTTGGAACTCTGCATTCAAATGGGCATATCTTTCCTTTTCTCCTTTGCCTTTCACTTCTCTTCTTTTATCAGCTATTTGTAAGGCCTCCTCAGACATCCATTTTACCTTTTTATATTTCTTTTCCTTGAGGATGATATTGATCACTGCCTCCTATGCAATGTCATGAACCTCCATCTGTAGTTCATCAGGCGCTCTGTCTGTCAGATCTAATCCCTTGAATCTGTTTGTCACTTTCACTGTATAGTTGTAAGAGTTTTTATTTAGGTCATACCTGTATGATCTAGTGGTCTTCTCTACTTTCTTCAATTTAAGTCTGAATTTGACAATAAGGAATTCGTGATCTGAGCCACAGTCAGCTCCCGATCTTGTTTTTCCTGACTGTGTAGAGCTTCTCCACCTTTGACTGCAAAGAATATAATCAATCTGATTTCAGTATGGACCATCTGGTGATGTCCATGTGTAGAGTCTTTTCTTCTGTTTTTGGAAGAGGGTGTTTGCTATGACCAGTGCATTCTCCTGGCAAAATTCTGTTAGCCTTTGCCCTACTTCATTCTGTACTCCAAGGCCAAATATGCCTGTTACTCCAGGTATCTCTTGACTTCCTACATTTGCATTCCAGTCCCCTATAATAATAATAATAAAGAAAAAACATCTTTTTTGGGTGTTAGTTCTAGAAGACCTTGTAGATCTTCATAGAACTGTTCAACTTCAGCTCTTCAGCATTACTGGTCAGGGCATAGACTTGGATTACTGTGATATTGAATGGTTTGCCTTGGAAATGTACAGAGATTATTCTGTCATTTTTGAGACTGCACCCAAGAACTGCATTTCAGATGCTGTTGTTGACTATGAGGGCTACTCCTGTCTTCTAAGAAATTCTTGCCCACAGTAGTAGATATAATGGTCATTTGAATTAAACTCACCCATTCCACTCCATTTTAGTTCACTGATTCGTAAAATGTCAACGTTCACTCTTGCCATCTCCTATTTGACCACTTCCAATTTGCCTTGATTCATGGACCTAACATTCCAAGTTCCTATGCAATATCATTCTTTACAGCATTGGTATTTACTTGCATCTCCAGTCACATCCACAACTGGGTGTTGTTTTGGCTTTGGTCTGTCTATTCATTCTTTCTAGACTTATTTCTCCACTGATCTCTAGTACCATTTTGGGCTCCTACCAATCTGGGGAGTTCATCTTTCAGTTTCCTATCTTTTTGTCTTTTCATACTGTTCATGGGGTTCTCAAGGCAAGAATACTGAAGTGGTTTGCCACTTCAGTATTCTTGCCTTGAGAACCGAGATGGATATATTTTATTAATCTCACTCAAGCAGTCGTTTGCATTTGTGTCAGAAGAGTAATTGAGACACTGGTTGCTAATATCATCCAGATAATTCAGTGAAATGTTTGTGTGTGTGTGTGTGTGTGTGTGTGTGTGTGTGTGTGTGTGTGTGTGTATTTTCTTCTTCTCATTTATCATATCATTTTCCTAGATTTCTTACATAAGACCTTTTGGGGAAATGAAGAATAGGCAATAAACATACACATTTTAAAATCACGTTTCTTACCTAATGCTATTTTTCTTAATCATTACTTATTTGCCTTGATTTTCATCTTTCCTTGAATAAGCACTCTCAAATATTCTTTTAGATTTCTTGTATAAGCATACCCTTGGTAATGGGTGGCTCATAAAACATGTCAAAATATATCTGATTATGGCTGAATCCCTCTTAGTTTATCCAGCTGAAACACTGGCCTTATGAATAATCAATATATCATCAATATATGCTCATGCCTAATTGAAAATCTAATTGAACAATCAATAAAGTATTAAATATCCTAGATAGAATAGCATGATAATTATGAAAGATGTACATTCTTAATTTTTTGTGTGTTCATGATAAGTATTTCCTCCTAAATTAGACCTTTTTTCATTGACAGCAATATGGTTTCTAAATTCAAAAAGGTCTCTTATACATACTGGATAATTAATAATTGCATTATGATTTTGTGTTTGAGTTTTGGGAGGATTGAATGTGCTATCATGGATACTGGAATCTAGATTCCAGTCATAGTTCTGCCATTTTCTATCTGGATTTACCCAGATAGTTTTTTTTTTTTTTTTTAGTTTCAATGCTTTTTATTTTTTCTTTATAATGTGAGACTAATGGCGCCTAGATCTGAGAGCTACTATGGGAATTAAACAAGAGAAGGTACAGAAAAAAATACTTGGGAGATAAGTATTCCATAAATTGTAGTTATATTTATTATTTTTAATTTGAGGAGTTGTCAGTATTAGTTTATTGGTGAGTATATATTATTTTGCTTAGAAAATCTGCTCCAGAAGAGTTATTATTATTACCTTAAAACAACAGAAACAAAAAAATAGTATTGTTTTGCCAACAAAATGTATTATTTTCAAGAATAGCAGAGGAGTGAATGGCAATTTAGGACAAGCAACTCATAGCAAAAGCCAGTGGCAAGTCGGATAAGCAAAGAATGGGAATGCTACTTCATAAAGAAAAAAGGAAATTCGGAGAGGTGGTTTTGAACCAAGATTCACTTATTAGGAATTCAGGATGGTGTGGTGTTTCCCCTTGGCTAGCTGGATGCTGGGCAGGGAGCATTCCTTCTACAGGGGTCTATAATTAATGCTTCTTCTTAAGGTCTGTCACTGACTTGGAATGGTAGTGCCTGAGGGTTTCCCCTTCTGACCTCCTGACTCCCTTTTAAGTGAGATTTTCTTTATTCTGTTTCACACCGCATGTATAGTAAAACATAGTTAACATAAAATTCTACTGAGGAAATTATTTTTTCATATAATTATAATACCTAAGTGAAATTGTAAATATTTGGAATATTAGTTCATAATCACATCTATTAGCATTACACTATACAATACAATAAAATGGTAATTATGTAAGAGAATGAATGTGTTAAAAAGTTTATTGTGGTGATCAGTTTGCACTATGTAAATGAATCAAATGATCACATCATTTACCTCAAACTTACATATGTTATGTGTCAATAATATATCTAACAATGTTGGGGAAAAAATTAGGGAATAGTCCTATGTAATGTTTATCTCTATAATAATTTCTAGAAATGTTTTTTAAAAAGAAAGACACAGAGGCAGAGATTTGTGTGATGTGTTTACCGGAGTGCCTGGGGCCACCAGAACAAAGAATCCTCCTTTGGAGACTGTGGAAAGTACAGTCCTTTTGAGACCTGATTTTGGACCTCTGGCCTCTAGCAATTAGAAAAAAAAATTCTATGTTTTAAGCAAAAATAATAATAATAATAATAATAACACTAACATTTCTAAATAGTTAACATTGTGCATTTCTGGAGACTCACTTGTCTCTAGAATGTAAGCATATGACTGACATTCTTACTGATTAGATGCTTCTTTATTGAACTTGGATGCAGAAATGAGCAACACCTGGTGGCTGGCGTACACTTGTTTTAAGAAGCACACAGGGCTTTCTGTTTTTCAGAGGCAGCTGTGTGACCCTTGCACGGGGCGACAAGCCCTGAGAGTCGTGTGTAGAGCGATGGATGACACAGACGTGATTGTCCGAGCTGGAGGAGTCCTACACTGTGGTTAGTTGTTTTCTAGATTCCAGGCATCTGACTGCTTTGTGCCAAGCTGTGAAGTGTCCAGGATTGACTCTCAAGCACTCCTGAAAATGCTCTGAGATGTTTAAAATTCTTTAAGAAATCCCCCTCTGCCCAGATAAACTGGAATGGAATCTGTAAGAATATTTGCAGAGACACAGACTTGTTCCTCCTTTCTTGATTTACCTAATTAGGTAGTGACCATTGGCACCCTGCTCTGAAAAATGGGATTTTTTAGCACACTTATACAATCTCTCCACTTATTTCTTCTTACAAACTTTTTAGAAAGACATGGTTCTTTTTTGGTTAGTCTTATATTTTTTAACTATAGAAATTTCCCCTTAACTCATAATTCAGGAGTGGTATATACTTGCTAAGTTTCTTTCAGTATAACCTTTTACTCCACAAATATCTCATTCACTGACAGTCATATCATTTTTTCAGTTGTCAAGACTTAAAACATTATATTCCACTCTAGCCTTAATGTAAGAATACTGCTATTATTCTGTAAAGATTAAAGATTCTAAAGATTAAAATCCAAACACTCAGCTTTTTAATTTATAATTTGTTGATTATTGGATGTTGTGGAAACAAGTATTGTGAATGGACTTGCAGAAAGAAGAAAACATCTATATCTCAGACAAAAAGAACAGACTTTTGGACTCTGGGAGAAGAAAAGGGCGGGATGATTTGAGAGAATAATATTGAAACATGTACATTACCATGTATAAAATAGATGACCGGTGTAAGTTTGATGTGTGATGCAGGGCACCCAAAGCCAGTGCCCTGTGACAACCTCGAGGGATAGGGTGGGGAGGGCAGTGTGTAGGGGTTTCAGGATGGGGGTGACACACGTATACCTATGCCTGATTCATGTTGATGTATGGCAAAAATGATCATAATACTGTAATTATCCCCCAATTAAAACACATTTAAAAAATATATTAAAAAGAGGAGAAAATGTTATTTTATGAAATCAAGTTTGTAGCATTTAGTAGTATTCCGAGAAAATAAACAATAGATTTCATTTTCTTTTATCATATCACTTGCTCAAAATATTTCTTTTTCTCAATTTGATTCATATTTAAATTGTACCTTTTCAGTAATGTTTTGTTTTTCACAGAGTCTACATCGTCCCTCTTTCTTGGATTAAAAAAATATATATAATTATTTTCCTTGGAAAGATGCAGAGGAAATAAATACTCTAAAAATTTTATGTCTGAAATCATTTCCCTGCCTCATATTTAGGTACTTTAAAAATGTGTATACAGATGCATTCCTTAATAATTTTATATCATTTAATCAGAGTTCCTATGGAGGTTCTATACAAAGTCAGTTCTGATTCATTTTAAATAATCAGTCTTTCTTGCTTATTGTTTTAGTGAACTTTTTTTTTGATCTTTAGCTTTCTCAAAGCATATCTATACATATCAACATATTGTAACCCCTTTCACTGTTCTACTCACTGTGACTTTCATTTTGAAGATCATTGATTATTCCTGCCTTTGGTAACCTTTCTCTGCAGCATTTATTTCCCTCTTCCAGTATTGCGCTGATAATCTCCAACTCCTTTCATGTGAGAATTGGAACCCCTATATTCATTGGCCCTGTCTCAACTATTTTTTCTATTTATATATATGTGTATATTTGGTGAGTGTTAGTAGCAGTTAGTAACTGTTAGTAACTTTTTCTTCCAGTTCTTTTTCTCTCTAAAAAATGTTTTAATACATCTAAGCATTCCATTTTATTGACTGATTTTAAAATATTAATGTTTTTGACTAAAATTAAATTTTTTCAAAAGTTAACTCCTTAATATGTCAAGGCTATTGATGTAGTTTTTAAAATTCTCTTCTTAAAATATATTCTCTCACTAAATTACCTACTTCTTTTCAATTATTTTCTAAATGATTTGTCTTGAAATTTCCCTTTAGATAATATTGATTTTCCTTTGAAATCTGTTAATTTCTGGATGACAGTCCTTGTTTATAGATAACTGAGGTGAATTTTGTTTGCCATTAAGCAGGCATGTTTCCCTAGAAGGATGCTGACCATAGGTTTTTTTTTTATTTTGTTTCTGGTGACTGTTGGTTGTAATTACAGGTAGTGGGTTGGATGATGGGGTAGGTAGACAGCACATGAGCAAGTTCTACCTCTGTTATCCAACATATCCAATCCAACCTCAAAAACTGTTCTTTCGTCACAACATCCTTTACCATAAACATGCACTGGATAATTATACTTTAAATAGTTAGGTATAATTATTTTTCAAAGCCAAGCTAACTAGGAGATAGCACAAGAACAAAATACACACACACATGTAATGTGATGTGATGGGGAATATGAAATGTGACAGGGAAGCTTGGCATGCTGCAGTCCATGGGGTCAGAAGGAGTCGGGCACAACTTAGTGACTGAACAACATGTAATGTGATAGCACATTTATATTTACTTCCTAAGCATTTTATTTCATATGCCACTAACTTTATCTAGAAATTTCTTTCCTAAAAATCTCAAATAAATTCAAAACAAAGTAAATGAAGGTCACAATTGTTGAAATATTAATTACGTAAAGGCAATTTTATGCTAACAGCCACTTCTTGATATTTATTTATTTATTCATTTATGTTTTCATTTATTCTACTAAATTGATATTCCTTTTCTGTACTTGGTACTGAAATGAGTTGTAAGGGGTTGAGGATTGATATTTCTTTAAGTGAGGGAGATTCTGTGTAAATGTTTTGAAAACACATGGACTGATATAAAATATTACAGATTTTTTTAAAAAGTGATTCTAATGTGAGTGATATACTGAGGGTTGTTCCTGATTATCAGAAGACACTGGGAAATATTGCTCCAGTGGAATCCTTATAAGCATCTTGTAACATTGATGTTATAATGTTAGACATCTTGTCTGATTTATGTTGTAGTTTGTGTGTGCTCAGTCGTGTCCAACTCATTGAGACCCCATAGACTGTAGCTCACCAGCCTCCTCGGTAAACTCTATGGCATTTTACAGGCAAGAACGTTGTAGTGGGTTATCATTCCCTTCTCCAGGAGACCTTCCTGACTCAGAGGTCGAGCCCTCATCACCTATGTCTCCTGTGGTGCAGGCAGATTCTTCACTCTTTGAGCCACAGGGGAAGCCCAATAGCAGGTTCTATTTTAAGCTTCAAATAGCTATTGACATTTGGAATTTATAGATAGATAATAGATAAAATAATCTAGTCTGATTATCCTTGACCCTCATACACAGGTCACTTTAGATGCAAAGCCTGTGCTTCTTCAGCATTATGGTTACCTGTTGTAAGAGTTTTTTTCTTGATCACTCTCCTGTAAGATTTAAAGGTAATTAGTAGGAGAACCTGATTTCTTCTATCAAAATTGTTTCTTAGTAAGTTGCTTCTTAATTAGAAATTTGTTTCATTTAGGTAAATGTGTGGCAAGTAAGCAACATAAACCAATATTTAGGCTCATATTTCCCTATCAGAAACTATAAAAAATTCAAAGTACACTTTAATAACTCAATTGTGTACAAGTCTACAATATAATTAAGTTCCTCTATGCTCTACCACAGGTTTTTTTTTAAACTGATGTATAGTTGATTTTTGACACTACATTTGTTTCAAGTCTACATCAAAGTGATTCAGTTGTTTTCTTTGATTATATTCCATTATAGGTTATTTGTCAAGATATTGAATATAATTTCCTGTGCTATATTGTAAATTCTTGTTGCTTATATATATAGTAGTTTATATCTATTAATATCATACTCCTAATTCATTCCTCCCTTCTTCTCTCTCCTCTTTGGTAACCATAAGTTTGTTTTCTATGTCTATGAGTCTGTTTCTGTTTTGTCTATAGATTCATTTGTCTATTTCTTAGATTCCACATATAAGTAATATCATAGAGTATTTGTCTTTCCCTATCTGACTTATTTCACTAAGCATTATATTCTAAGTCCATCCATTCTGCTGCAGATAATATTTCATTCTTTTTTTGGCTGAGTAATATTCCATTTCACACTTTTAAACCATTTACTTACTGATGGCTACTTGATTATTCCCATTTCTTGGCTATTATAAATAGTGCTGCACTACGCATGGGGTGCAAGTATCCTTTTGTATTAGACTTTTATTTTTTTTCTGGATATATAATCAGGAATGAGATTGCTGGGTCATGTGGTGGCTCCATTTTTAGTTTTCTAAGGAAACTCCGAACTGTTTTCCACATGCTCCTGCAAACAGTGTAGGACAGTTCTCTTTTCTCAAGACTCTCCCCAGTATTTATTATTTGTAGATTTTTTGATGATAGCCACTCTGAATGGTATGGAATGATACCTCATTATGGTTCAGATATGCATTTCTGTAATAATTAATGATATTGAACATCTCTTCTTGTGCTTGTTAGCCATCTACATGGCCTTTTTGGATAATTTTCTATTTATGTCTTCTGTCCATTTTTTATTAGTTTTGGTGGGTTTTTTTTATATTTAATTGAATTAGCTGTTTGTATATTATGGATATTAATCCCTTGTCCATCACATCATTTGCAAATATTTTCTCCTGTGATTTCGTTTGTCAAAAATAACAAAGATTATATGAGGAGAGCTTGTAAATTGTAATATTTGCATCAAGTTGATAGTGTTCAGAAACTGTTTTTTTCCTCATGTTCAATAGCTAAAGAAATGATCTCAATATTATCCAGTTGATGCCAAACATATAAACAAGGAGTATGTTTTTTTTAATTCATTTTATTTACATTATTGTATTGGTTTTGCCATACATTGAGTATGTTTTTGACAAAATAAATAAAGCTTTTAAAAATAGTATATACCTCCCTATGAAGTTTATCTTATAAGATACCTGGTATTGAAAAAAACTGTTATATTTATGCTGTTTGATTAGCATTGTAGTTCATATGTAAGATAGGAGAATACAATCGATGATTTAATTCAGAACTTTGGATTAAAATGAGTGGGATTTCTTGAATAGAGTTAGCAATCTGGAGTTCCATTTCTTTATATTACCTTATTTTGTCTAGCACACTTCTTATTTTATAGTAAAATGAGAAGCCAAGCAAGAATAATAGGAACATTATGTTGAATATAAATAAAGACAAGGTAAATTTTAGAAGAAAATAACATATGCATATGGGTGATATTGAAATAGAGTTCACCATAAAGTTTATATCATAATATGTTTTTCAAAGTTATGAGTTTCCTGTTCCTATACAAATAATTTTTACTTTCACATAGAATATTAAAATGGATTCTCTGTTGTGTGAGTTTCCTTTTTCCTCTATTCCAAATTAGTTCTGTTAGAGGGATGGCTCGTTTTTCTGAGACAAAACAGAATTCATCATATTTCTTTTTCCTCTTTGGAGTAGGCTGAAATTTTTAAATTCCCTTTTAGTTTAGCCACTGCTAATTTCACCTATGATAGCTCTAAAATATGCAAACCATTGGAAAGACTCACTAAGAATAAAGAAGTTTGTATGTAGATAAGCTAGAATATTGACTCTGGAAAATATATATAAGTGCATATAATCTTTAATTAAGGTGATTTTTATTCACATTTAATAAATATTATCATGTAAGCAATTCAATTTGAACATAAAATCTTCAAACATTTGTTGTACTCAAAATTGTGACTTGGGTTTTACTTATTGGATTAAATACTAATTTGTTCTGTTAACTTTATAAAATTCCTTTAGATAATATTCTTGGCCTATACTACTGAGGAAATTATCTGTACTAACTTAATTTGGAGAGGGACACTGGCCATCTGTAAGGCTAGGATTTTGAGAAGGGGTGTCCTGTACCTCCACATTGCTGGCGTGGCTGACAACTTGAAAGTCATCCTGTCAGTTCCAGCTTTCAGTGTAGTCAGTGGTGGTTTTCATACTGGAAACAAGTTGGCCACACAGGAGTTTCTGATCCTTTCCTTTGGTGGAACAAACTGCAGGGAAGCCATGCACATTGCAGCAGAGCTTTACCACAACCTGAAGAATATCATCGAAAAGAAATATGGGAAAGATGCCACCAGTGTGGGGTGGGGGGGGGCAAATTTGCTCCTGGGAAATAAAGAAGCCCTAGAGCTGCTGAAGAATGAGATCAGGACAGCTGGTGTACCCATGAGGTTATCATTGGCATGGACTTGGCTGCCTCTCAGTTCCTCAGGTCAGGAAAGTATGACCTGGATGTCAAGTCTCCCAGTGTCCTCAGCAGGTACACCCACCTGACCAGCTGTCAGACCCTTATAAGTCCTTCATCAAGAACTACCCAACAGTGTCTATCAAAGACATTTTTAACCAAAATGACTGGGAAAATGGGCAGAAGTTTACTGCTAGGACAGGAATTCAGGTGGCAGGGAATGATCTCACAGTGAGCAGCCTGAAGCAGATTTCCAAGGCTGTGGTTGAAAAATCATGCAACTACCTCCTGCTCAAAATGTACCAGATCAGCTCATAGCCAGGTCTCTTTGGGTGTGCAAGCTGTCCCAGTCCAATAGGTGGGGCGTCATGGTATCTCATAACTCTGGGGAAACTGAAGGTATCTTCATTGCCAACCACGTGGTAGAGACCTGCACTGGGCAGATCAAGACTGATGTACCTTGCCTATCCCAGTGCTCAACCAAGTACAACCAGATCCTCATAACTGCTGAAGAACTGGGCAGCAAGGTTAAATTTGCTAGCAAGAGCTTCAGATAAGCCAAATAATCTTGGGGCAGGGGAGCGCCTAAGTCTTTCAGTCACTAGTTGGCTAGCTAGAATGTTGTTCTTGGTGTTTGCACAGATGGTTCAAGGTCTCCCTTGATACTTGTAGGGGCTTCTGATAGTTAACTCCTTTCTATTATTGTTCTCTCACTGCGTCCTTAGAACTGCTTCAGAAGCCAAGTTGACTATCTGAAACCCTGTTGGAGACTTTAGTTCTATAATCATGTCATTGACCCAAATCATTGCTTTTCTCATCTCTCTTCCCACCAACTATCTGGAGTCATGAGTATCTATAGTATAATCTCTGAGGTGTCCACAGGCAATACCATACTTAGTGGTTTTATGTGTAAAAGATAAAGGCATCAGTGACCAGTAGAAAGAAATTAATGTATCAGAAAGAACAATTAATTAATAAAAGTTAACATATGAGGAAAAATTTATATCCCTTTATTTTACTCTTATAACATTATAATATATTCTTTTTGGTGAACAAAGAAACATTCAAATTAAGCAATTTTTACAAAGTACTGAGAAAAGTTTAATTATGTTTTGAGATATAATGATTTGCATGCACAACTGTGAGATCTTAATTTTTGTTCTTTTTATTTTTTTATTGTGAGTCATAACGTACATACAGTAATGTATATCAAACAGTAAGAAGTACAACTTAAGGATTTTCTCACAAATGCATCTGTAATCGCAGATCAAAAATAGGACTTTTCCAGCATTCTAGAAGTCTTTCGCATGCCTCTTCCAATCCCAACTCCCTATTTCTTTCCCTAAAATAAACATTATCCTGAACTCTAACACAATGCAATAGTTTTGGCTGCTTTGCCCTGTATCTTCCTAGACTTATATAGCATGTACTCATTTGGATCTGACTTCGGTTTCTTGACATAGTGTTTGTATGAGCCATCCCCACTTTGGGGTGGTTTTATTTACTTTAGTTCATATATTTTCATGTCTATATAATGTCTCATTTATTAATATTTCCAAATTTACATATCCCTTGCTTATGGACTTCTAGGTTATTCTGAGTTTAGGCTATTATGAAGAAAGTTATAAAATGTTAAAATAAAAATCTTGACTGCAAAGCAATGCTGGATGTGCATGTATCTCTCTTGTGTTAGGATTTGATTGATTAATTAAGCTCTATTGCTAACTCAGATACAAATCTTAGGATTCCAGGAATGTCAAGAGTAGGGAGGTTCTGTACACTGAGTTGGAACTTGGAAGATATATTCCCCAGGAATCAAAATGAACAGAGTAAAATCATAGCCCTTAAAGACATTGCCATCAGCTTTGAAACACTGCCATCCCTAAAATTGGCTTAATAAAATTAATTGATTAAAATCAATTACAAAATTATTAGCACAAGCATAGTTGACCGAACAATTCAGAAAACAACAAAAATGTTCTGTCCTTAGTCTTCCTTGTGCTTAAAGCTTTATTATAATGAAAGGAATAACCATAGTAGCAGGCTTGGTAAATATGCCTGGGCCCAACAAGAATTCCCTCTCACTGAATCTATAATAGACTCTGTGACTGCTGAATGCTCAACAGATTAGAAATAGAGACTTAAGTGGAGCCTTTGGTAAGGCACCATCCTTTGAGCAGCTCAGTTAGCCACTCACGGATAGATTGATTACACTGGATCCTTTCCATCCTCAAAGGGTAAATAATTTATCCTCATGCTTTGGATTGATACATATTCTGGGTGACCAAGGAGACTTTAAATTTCCCCTCAGCTTAACAGTTTTAGACAGGTTTCTTCTAACAACAGACCCCTGACCTGCCTTTTCTTAGAGCATTTACTTCAGAAAACTTTCTGGACTGTAAATTCTTGTTCTGTTCCTTTGAAATGTATGTAAATCTGCTTCTAACTTCTTGTCAGTTTTATAGCTCAGGAAATGTCTTTCTCAAGGACCTGGGAACCATCTCTTTGAAATGTAAACATCAAAGGAGATAACACCCCAATTTCCTAGTCTCTGAGGGAGAGTGGGAGCCTAACTTCATGAGGCAACACTTAACAAACACAAATAGCCTAATTAAAGAGAAAAAGATTAGCAAACTCAGGAAAAATTCAATGTGCTGGGTACATACTTTTGATCGACCCTTCACAAAATCCTCCAGTACTTTTCCACTAGCTCATCCCAATGCTTATAATCTTTCCCATCTTTTATATCAGTGGAGATGAATTCAGTCTTTCTCTTTATTGAAATAGTCTTGAAAAAGGTCTTTGAGGTCTGTTTAACTTTGTCTGGTGCAAGTTTTGCTTTGACAAGGGTGTGACTTTTCTTTGTCTGCAGTGTCTTGGCCAGAAGACACTCCTGGGCTAACAAATTGATTTATTATAATGGGATTATGAATAGTATCTTCTTAGGAACACAATCAAAACTATGGAGAAGATGGTGCAATAATTAGAAAAATGTCCATGAAAGCCTCTGACCCTAATGCTCTTAATATTCCCTATAGATGGAATACCTTTGTCTGACTACCCTCTCATTGTTGCTCCTGGTGATGCAATTGATTCATTTTTGCCTCATTGAGCAACTTCTGGCCTCTGCATTAGAGGTCCTGATTCTGAGGGGAGGGGTATGTTAACACTAGAACATATGAAGGATTTCACTAAACTTAAATTTATTGACTCAATTAAATTACATTGGGGCTTCCCTGGTGGCTCAGTGGTAAAGAACCTGCCTGCCAATGCAGGAGACCTGGTTTGATCCCTGGGTTGAGAAGATCCTCTGTAAAAGGACTGGCAACCCACTCCAGCATTCTTGCCTGGGAAATCCCATGGACAGGGGATCCTGGGGATATAGTCCATGGGGGTCACAAAAGAATTGGACACAACTTAGTGACTAAGTGACAGCAACAAGAAGTTTTACATTGAGTCCCTCAGGCCAGCAGAACAAGGAACAGAAATGGAGTTACTCTGCTGGCAGGGATAACTGATCACAGTTTTTATGAGGAGATCAGGTGACTGCTGTGTGTTAGGACAGGGGGACATATGTCTGGAGCTAAGGCAATTTAATGCTTAATGCTTTTATTGAGTTAAAACTGTATATGCCAATTGTAGGAAGTGCAATCTGACAAAGACGTGGTAATCAAGGGATCAAAACTCTCAGGCATGAAGGTATGATTTATTTCATGGAAAATGCACTCTTGGCCAGCTAAAGTGCTGACTCAAGTTGAGGGAAATCTAGTATGAGAAGTAAAAGAGGAATATAAAGGGTACGAGCTGTGGGTAGCCTCAAGACCAATCACAGAAGTAGGGCTCCTTACTCACCATTGTCTTGTAATTTGTTGGGGTTTTTTTTGTTTTTAAATTGTGACCAACCTTTAAGAAGCAGTGACATTAATACAACAGTGCGTTTAATGTAGG
Organism: Antilocapra americana; assembly: GCA_007570785.1. Taxonomy (NCBI): domain Eukaryota; kingdom Metazoa; phylum Chordata; class Mammalia; order Artiodactyla; family Antilocapridae; genus Antilocapra; species Antilocapra americana. Next base: position 10,063,592 of record ML663008.1, on the reverse strand, counting down.
GCCTGAGGAAGACCTGAACAATATAAAGTGAAGACAGTTGTTGCCATGCCCTTCCCAATACTGCAAGCAGCTCCCTATATCATAACTAGCCTCCAGAGTCTCCAAGTGTGAATCTCTGGGTCGATAGGACATTTTCTAGAAGCACAGAAGGCTGTTCTTTGTGCTCTCCTAGTGCTGGGAATGATCAGGGGATTCAGATCACTCTGGGAGCTGATGGCTGAATATATAACTCCCTTACTCTCAAGTGAGAGAATTTGAAGTTGTGATCTTATACCACATTTTAGAATTCCCCTAGGGGATTAAATTCCATTAGCCCAGCATGATAGCTGATAGAAATGCACATCTGATGGCTGCATTTTCTTCCCTATGGTTTTCTCACATTTCCACCAGTGACATTTGTACTCCAAAATAATTATTTGCAGGCAAGTTTTTTTAATCTGACTATATGCTTCTAGGAAAGGAACAAAATCATACATACACAATATGATTTCTGACCATTGACTATGTAAGAAGCAGTTAATTTGTAAACCCCCATGTTAAACACAATGGTAGTCATTGATATAATTTTTTAAAAATCCTGATAGAATGATATTTATAGGTCAAGTTGAATTTTCTTATCTATTTTAATTCATGAATATATATATATATGTGTATGTGTATATATATAATGAATGAGTTTAAATTGTACAGCTATTATTTCCTATATAATATACAAAATTTTTAATAGTATAAGGATATTTTGATTACTTCCTTTACGTTAGTTGCTGAGAAATTTCTCAAATTTCATTCCTTAAAAATAAGTATTCACAAAGTAGTTAAGTCTTAGGTCAGTTGTATTGCATCAAAAGTATTTCTTTGGTTTAAGTTAAAAGAAATTTTAAAATATAGAATTATGGCTTGTTTTCTAGATGATGTGAGCTAGAATTTGTAATTCAAATATGAATAAAATAAACAGGACAATTGGTTATGTGATCCACTTTAACGATTAAGAAAGTTCAGAAGAATGCATTAAGTATTTTTTCTAGGGTTTGTATTTTATGAATGTAAACTTTGGAACCATTGTTATAATTGTAGGTTTGTTAAGAAATGATACAAAGCCAATATATACCCAAAATTAAAACTATTAATATCATAATTTTGATTGACAAACTGAATAAAATATGTATGTATCTCTGCACGTACATTCTATTACTTTTACTATCCAAATAAAAAAGCATTTCCCAATAAAAAATAAATTCACAACTCTATTATGTCTTGGAAATGTTTAGATATTAACTAGCCCTGGTGGCTCAGCGGTAAAGAATCCACATGCTAATGCAGAAGACTTGGGTTTGATCCCTGGGTCAAGAAGATCCCCTGGAGAAGGAAATGACAACCCACTCCAGTGATCTTTCCTGGGAAATCCCATGGACAGAGGAACCTGGCTGTCTAAAGTCCATAAGATCACAGAAGAGTTGGACATGACTGAGCAACTAAACAACTGCAACAAGGCCATTATTGGATATATATCTAACACAGTGAACTAGTTCTTTCCTCACTCTTACACTAAAAGTTCCCCAAATTAAATATTTCTAAATGTCTAATGGTGGGGATATGCCTGTTTAATATAATGGATGTAATGAATATTTATTATAGGTCTAAATAATTATACTATCCATGAAATGCTATCCTAGGAAAAAAAGCATGTTATTCATTTTATTTAAACAGACATATTAAAAAGCATTAGGAATCTAGGTTTCTTAAATATTAATATAATCTCTGACAAGTCCAAGAGACAAATGGATAACTCTGTCTTGGCCCATAGGTACTTTTTTCCCCATGACCTTCAGAGACCTATTTGATTATTAGCATAACATTTTCTCACCTCTTAGGACTCCCTGTATGCTGCAATAGCCTCATTTACATTTGGTTTACTCACTCAGCAGAACTGCAGAACTTGTTTCAAAGAAGGAAACAAGCTATATATGGACAGGAAAATTAATCAATAACTTACGATTTACATTTTTTTAATGTCTTAATTTTCATTCCTGTCAACATCCATCTGGAGCTTAACTCTATTCCTTTATTTATTGTTTATGTTAGCCTACATTTCCCCTCTTTTTATTCCTTTCTTTTCTAAACAGCGGTAAAGCCTGCAATCTCTTCTGTTTGTGCTGTGCTATGCTGAGTCGCTGAGTCGCTTCAGTCCTGTCTGACTCTTTGCGGCCCGCCACACTCCTCTGTCCATGGGATTCTCCAGGCAAACACACTGGAGTGGATAGCCATGCCCTCCTCCAGGGGATCTTCCTGACTCGGAGATGAAACCCACTTCTGTGTCTTGTGCATTGCAGGCGGATTCTTTACTGCTGAGCCACCAAGGAAACCCTTTTATCTTGTTTCTTTGTTTTAAAGTCTTTTTTTACATCATAAAAATATTTACCCATCCTATCTACCTATAAACAGCCTAATTCATACGAATTATTTTTGCTAACATTTTAGAACGGCAGTATGTCAGACAGGTTCATCAAGTCCCCAGAGTATGGTGTAATTGAATACTGATTATACTTGGGAAAGATCATGCAGTTTGTTTACTTGGGTCTGCAAACAGTTGAGGGTACAGTGGAAAGTTAGAGCACTGATGTTCAAATCATTTCGAGTAGCTTCAGACTGCCTCCTGGCAGTCATTTTCTGTTTTGTCCTTCACAGGAGTTTTAATTAGGTGGATCGAAGTTGGTTCTCAAATCATAAACAAGAATAAAATGAAAAAGTCAGCATGAATTTTTACAAAAGCAAGGGCAGAATGATTCAGATTAGAAGGGAAAAAAACCACTAAAAGATGCAGTTTAGATTTAAAATACTTTTAATGTAATTGAATTAAGATATGCAAATATACTTTGAAAACTGTCTGATGAAAGTGCATCTAAAAGCAGATCCTGAATCACAGCAGGGTCGTTAGTACAATAGAAAAGTCAATGAGAAAAATAATTATAACTGTAAATCCATAGTTTATAATGGGCCTAAAGAAGTATTTCTTTCATGTAAACAAGGCTGATGTGCTTTTTAAGCTGGTGGGAAATGGCTTAGAGAAAGCTCATTAAGCTGTTTCATTTTTTTCTACATCTCTGCCTCAGTTGGATGACAGTTTAATTAAAAATATGATGATTTATTAAATCAATAGATACATATTACAAGTAAATTTGTGTCTTGTAAAGTATGATTTGTATAACCAATTGGATAGATGGTGATATATACACAGAGAATATTTAATAGCCATGTCTACCTATGGAAATTCATGTAAAGATTATATTTTGTGTGCTAAAAAACAGGCAAGTATAGGAGTAGTAAGACCATTACTGTTCTACGTACTACAAATGTTATATGGAACTTTTTATCACTTTCTTTTGCAAAGTTGTTGCTATATGAAAGGAATTCTAATGATCAGGTATTTTTGTGAATACTTACAGAGGAATTTACAGTGATTTTGAATACCACAAAGGACAAACTAATATAACAAGTTTTAACAATGTGTTGATTTCTAATATAACTCAGCATTCTAATCTTGTATTGTTTTCGCCTTGTATTGGGAGGTTGCCCAAGGGATTATAGCAAATGATCTTTTCAGACAAAATAAATTGTTATCAGAAGATCTAGTTTGCATATTTCCTTTTGAACACTTCAGTCTTCATGAGTAAAATATGAAGGTGCAATGTATAAATAATAAAACTAGAGACATGAAAACCTCAGGCCTTTCTACTTGCCTAGTGGTAGAAAATACAAATCACTGCTGAAAATATATTGTTGTCATGAGTATAAAATTCCAGAAAACAACTACAAGAACTTTTAGGGGAAAAAAAGTTTTATTTATTTAAGTATCATGATCTAAAATGTCAAACATTTGAAGTTTCCGTTATATTTAGTTGATCAATACATCTTTATAATTTATTAATGAATTCTAATTGACTCAAGAGTGAATCATGGTGCTACCTTTTTCTTCTTGCAGTGACTTTCTTTTACCTCACTTGAAATAATAGAGAAATAATGAAATTAAGCCTGGGGATGTATTTTTTTGCAACAAAAATATAATCAGTGCATTTAGATGAGGTAAACTTAACATATTTTCCTGACTTCAAAATTAAGATTATTTTACAAGTGGACTTAGTCATTACTACCTTAAAAACAGTTGGAGTTCAGGCGGGAGAATGAACTGCTAAAATTATTTGGTCATTCTTTTAAAAATATTTTTGAAAAATACAACCTAGAGAAATATACTTGGAAAATAATATACACGTATGTTCTTATGTTTTCCTTATAGCAAGAATGCAATAAATAAAAAGATTATAGCCTTGATTACATCTTACCCAAGTGACAAAAGAAAGGGGATTACAGGGATTAAGAAAGGAGGAAAAGAGCACATGAAATACTTTCCAGTATAAACTATATTAGGCCACAAAATAAATCTTAATAAATTTAAAAAGATTAAGATCACAGCAGAATGGAACTAGAAGATAACATCAGAAGGAAAACTGGAAAATTCACATATACATGGAAAGTAAACATTCTTAAACAACCAGTGAGTCAAAGGAGAAAGCACCAGCAAAACTAGAAAATATATTGAGATAGATGAAAATAAAAAGGCATCATACAAAATTTATGGAATGCAGTGGAAACAATGTTAAGAGGGAAATTTATACTTATAAATATTTACATTAGGAGAGAAGAAAGATACCAGCAACTTAAAATTTATACCTTAAAGAAGTACAGAAAGAAGAAGCCAAGTCAAATCTATCAAAGGAAGGAAATAATAAAGATTAGATCAGAGGTGAATAAGGAAGAGAACAGAAAAACAATAAAGAAAAATCAATAAAACCAAGACATTTTTCTTTGAAAAGGCCAACAAAATTGGCAAACCTTTAGCAAGACTGGCTAAGAAAAATAGGGAGAAGACAAAAATGACTAAACTCAAAAATAAAAGTATAAATATTATTACTGATTTTACAGAAATATAAAGGATTGTAAGAGAGTACTGTGAAAGTTGCTATGCTGGCAAATCGAATAACAGATGAAATGACCAAATTCGAGAGGCAGACTAACTACCAGAGCTAAATCATGAAAGAAATACCAATACAATCATGATGACATAGAAAATCTGAAGAGACCCATGACTAGTCAAGGAGATTGAAACGATAAAAAGTTTTCAACAAAGAAAAGCCCAGGGCCAGGTGACTTCACTGGAAAATTCTACCAAACATCTAAAGAATAACTAACACCAATTCTTAATTATTCTGAAAAACTGAAGAGGAAGTATCATTATTTCATTGTATGAGGCAAGTTTCACCCTGATACCAAAGTCAGACAAAGACGCTATAAGGAAAGAAAACTAAAAATTGATATATATATGATGAATATTGATGTAAAAGCTCTCACCAAAGTACTAGCAAACCAAATTCAACAGTATATTAAAATCATTATACACCACGACCATGTGGGCTTTGTCCTAAGAATGAAAGGATGATTCAATATAAGAATCATCAATGCAGTACATCTCATTACCAGAAAGAAGGGGAAAACAAACACATGGTCATCTCAACTGATGCATAGTAAGCATTTGACAAAATGCAATATCCTTTCTGATAAAAAAAGGAACACTCAACAAAATAAAAATAGAACTATTAATGCCTCAGCATAATGAAGACCATATTTGACAAAACCTCAACTACCATCATGTGTGCATATGTGTTTAGTTGCTCAGTCATGTCAAACTCTTTGCGATTCCATGGACTGTAGCCCACAAGGCTCCTCTCTCCATGAAATTATCCAGGAAGAATATTGGAGTGGGGTGCCATTTCCTACTCCGGAGATCTTCCCGACCCAGTGGTAAACCCACGTCTCTTGTGTCTCCTGCATTGTCAGGCAAATTCTTTACCGTTGCACCACCTGGAAAGCCCCACAGCTACCATCATACCCGATAGCAGATACTGAAAGCTTTCCCTCTAAGACAGGGAACAAGAAAAGGATGCCTGATTTTACTTCTATTCAACACATTACTGGACATCCTATTCAGGGCAAATAGTTAACAAAGAAAAGTAAAAGTCACCTAAGTTTGAAATAAAGAAATAAAATATGTATATTCACAGATGACATAAACATTTATGTAGAAAACCCTAAAGATTATACAACCATTAGAACTAATAAATAAAAATGACATGACTTCTGTAGAAAACCAAGGGATTCACAGATAACCAATAATTAATATGTCACCTGCACTAATCACTGGCAAACAGATAGTTTGCATTTATCTAATGTAAAGTCTTTTGAAGTATACCACCATCCTTCCCTCCTCCAAGCTAACTGGCCTTCAAATAAAATGCACTCAAATATTTCTATTAAAAATTTCATGTGTAAAATAATCATATTTCTCCCTTGGAGTCTTTCCTCTGTTTCCTGTTTCTATGTAGTATTTTCTGTGGAAAGAGAACTAAAATTATTTCTACAAAATTGATGAGAATTATTTTGGGAGAGGTTAATTATTGTCTTATTGAACAGAGGTGATTTAAAACTAATAAGTCAGTATTCTAAATAGGATAGGAGTGTACATGGACAAAATAAAGAAAATTATTTCTTTTATCAGACTTTGAACATAGCTATCATATCACATTCTGCTTTAAATTATACAAACAGCAATGAAAAATGCTCAGAGTTATAAACTTTTAGTCAATTTTTATCTTTTTCATCAATTTTATTTCCATTTTATATGTGACTTTAAAAATAAACTCAATAGAAAGCTGTTGCACAGTCATGTGTTGGAAGATAATTATTTAAAAGATACATGATTATCTTAACTTTGTGTATTAATTTAACACAATTTCTCTGAAACTCCAATTGATCTTTATTAACCTCAAGCAAATATTCTGAAACCCATTTGGAACAACAAACAAGTGACAATTATAAAACAATTTAAGCAGTAGAATAATGAGAGAACTGCCACAATGTTATTCACCAAACAATTGTAAAGCTTTATTAATTATGACACACTACATATACAGAATAGCTAGATCAATGGAAGTAAAGAGTCATTTCAGAAAACACTGTTAGCAATTATATGCAACAAAGAAAAGATGTTTTATTTGATATTTTTTAGAATGAATTTGTTTAGAAAAATTGATGATTTACTTTTTCTAGTATTGGTCCTATCTTTTGACAAATAAAAAAGGTTTACCCCAAAACACTCCTCAGCCAAATGAATGACATTCTGCAAAGAAGTATAAAATTGTACATTGAGATTGAAGAGCAGAGAATGATGGGGAAACTATCAAAGAAAAATGTGAGCATCTACATTTAAGGGAAACATTTAAGTAATGTGAGAACTAAATAAATAGAATGTTTAATGAGACTACATGAGAAAAATCTCCTTGAGAAAAGAGGCTGCATTATGAGGAGCCAAAGGTTTATTTATACCAAAAATATTTAAAATTCATTATTAGTCAAAATGATTTTTCAAATAATTGCAGAAAATTAAGTATTCTTCAGGTGGTTTAAGAAAGTGAGTAAATTTTGAAGAAAAAAAATTCAAATTTTTTAGGTTGCATCATCATAAAAATAAATTCCAGAGAAGTTGAAGAACTGAATGCAAAACCTAGAGATATAAAACTAGAAGAAAAAATAAGTGAATATTTGAGGATTATTAAAAAAAAAACTTTTATAAGTATCAACAAAAGAAAATTTAAGCTGGGGATAGCGGTAGTTGATATACCTGAAGAGTACAAAATTTAAATTATGATATTAAAAATGTATAAGTATTAAAATGAAAGACAACAAATTGAGAAACATAGTTCATATTATGTAACTCACAACATTAAATAAATAGCAACAATATATAAAATAATGAGCAAAATCATTTATCTCAATATAACTTTGGCCAGAGAAAGAACAAGCATTTCATTAAAAAAAAAAAATACAAAGACGTATAGATCAGCAGAACAGAATTGAGTTTATGGAAATAAACCTATACACATAGGTTCAATTAATTTTTAGGCAATGAACCAAGAATATACAATGAGGAAAGGACTGTCTTTTCAATAGTGTTGGGAAAACTAGACAGTTATATGCAAAAGAATAAACCTAAACCACTATCTTATACCAGATTCAAAAATTAACTCATGGTGTACTAAAGGCTCTTTAAAGACTTTAATGGGCTTCTCAAGTGACTCAGTGGTAGGGAATCCACCTACTAAGCAGGAGACTTGGATTGATCCCTGGGTTGGGAAGATCCCTTGGAGAAAAAAATGGCATCCCACTGCAATATTCTTGCCTGGAAAATGCCATAGCCAGAGAGCCTGGAAGGCTACAGTGCATGCGACCACAAATAGTCAGATGTGACTCAGTGACTGAACAACAGCAAAACAACAAAGATCTTAATATAAAACCTTAGACAATAAAACTCCCAGAAGATAGCATAGGCAGCAAAATTGATGATGGTTTTTTTCATCTGACACCAAAAACAAAGGGAAAGTTAGGGATTAGCAGATGTGAACTGTTATATTTAGAATGGATAACCAATGGGGTCCTATTGTATAGCACAGGGAACTATATTAAATATCTTGATAAACCATTATGGAGAAGAATCCAAAAATGTGTATATGTAACAATCATTTTGCTATACAGGAGAAATTAACACAACATTGTAAATCAACTATACTTCAATAAAATGATTTTTTAAAAAAGCAAAAATAAACAAGTGGGACCATATCAAACTAGAAAGATTTATCACAGCAAAGGACAGCATCAATAAAATGAAAAAGTAACCTACTGGCTGAATGGGGAAAAATATTTTCAAATCATATGTCTGATAAAGATTTACTGTCAAAAAAAACAGAACCCATATAATCCAATTGCAACCAATCCAATTAAAAAAATAGGCAGAGAACTTGAATAGACATTTTTCCAAAGAAGACATACTGAAGGCCAATATGTATGTGAAATGATACTCAAAATGAGGGAAAGCAAATGAAAATTTCTGTAGTATGTCACTTTATACCTTTTTGAATTTCTATTATTAAAAATGTAAGAAATAACAAGTATTGGAGAGGATGTTGAGAACAAGGAACACTGTGCAGTCTTAGGTGGAATGTAAATTGGTACAGCCACTACAGAAAGCAGTATCGCAGATGTAAAAAGTTTAAAAATACATCTACCATATGATCCAACAATTCTACTTCTGGGAATTTATCCAAAGAAAATGAAAAATACTAATTTGAAAAGATACATACATTCCCCCATGTTCAATGCAACTTAATGCATCTTTAGCTGAAAGAAAACTTCCATTTGGAGCCCTCCTGGATTCTTCCCTTTGTGTCTTTCCATGGCTAATTTTAATGTATCTTTGCCCTAAATGAATGTAAATGTGAGTTTATAGTTTTCCATGAGTTGAATTTTGTAAGACTTATTAGCAAATTAAAACTAATTTGTAGAACTGAGGTTTGGGGAAACTCCAAAACTTGAAGTTGTTATCAGAAATTAGAATGCTCTTATATGCACTTTCTTTTAACTTTGCAGTTGAACCCTTACTTACAGCTGGTGCTAGCAGTCTTAGGCACACCTTGCAGTCTAGGGGACTGTGCCTTTAACTTCACAGTTTCGTCAACTCCAAGGTAGGGCCTTACTGTAGTTCAGTCTTGGGTCTCACAAATAGGGAGAAGCCTGGAGTTAGAAAATGAAGTACAGAAAAGGGTTAGCAGGAAGAATTTCAGTTCTCATACCTAAGATATTCAACACACTGAATGATGACCACTGGAATGGATGGTGGTGAATATAAAGGAGGGTAGTATGAGAGGCATCGATGCACATCTTTGCTACGTCCTAGCTATGCTCCCGCTTAATAAGTTGAATTTCTCTTGCTTCTTGTTTAAAGAAAACTCATGAAAAACCTATGTGCCTCAGAGCACCAACTTGTTTTTTACCTCAAGGCATTTGTTTGAGATTCTGTTTTCAGTCACTCTCTCAGTACCTTTCAGTGTCACCACTGAAGATTATCTTCCCTGATTACTGTAGGAAAGACACCTTACTGTCTCTCACCATCCCTTTACCTCGTGGCAGTTTCTGCCACGCCATAGCCAGCAGTATGATATATATTTATCAGTTTTTTTTTCTGCCTTTCTTTCTAGAAAGTAAGCTCCATACTGAAAGCCCGTAGAAGGAAAAAAATAATTTGTTATGTAAATCAGTAAGCATAATACTGTGTGTGTTAGTTGTTCAGTCATGTCCAACTCTTCACAACCGTGTGGATCGTAACCCACCAGGTTCCTCTGCCCATGGGATTCTCCAGGCAAGAATCCTGGAGTGGATTGCCAGTTCCTTCTCCAGGGGATCTTCCTGACCCAAGGATCAAACCTGGGTTTCCCACATTACAGGCAGATTCTTTACCATCTGAGCCACCAGGGAAACATAATGTACTCAGCAAATTTTACAAATCAATCAAATAAGGGTTTTGAAACATGCTTATATGTAATTGTATCTGAGGAGCAGTATGGACATAATAAATACTCAATATTATCCTTAGCACATCTTAGATCTTTGGTAAATATTTCCAGATTATTACTCATGTTGAGGCTAAGCTACCTATAATTTTTTAAATCTCAGAGAAAACCCAGTTTTTTCCAGGTAGTAAGATCCCTTGGACTTCCCAATCTGTTTGACAGATAACAACCAATATCAGAACATACAAAAATGCCAAAACTAAGGAAATACTGATGGCCTTACCTTTGTTGTAGATTCAGTGCTTCTTTGAGGTTTTTCAGGAAGCATATGAGGAGGAAATGCAACCCACTCCAGTATTCTTGCCTGGAGTGTCCTATGGACAGAGCAGCCTGGCAGGGTATAGTCCATAGGATCACAAAAGTCAGACATGACTAAAGGTGTCTTAACATGCACACACTGTATTAGTATTGCATACAGGGATAGACAATGAATGAAAATATCTTAGAAATACTGTGTGGGGTCCTCAAATTTATGGGTTTTGTATAAACTTAAGAATGTGTAAAGATCTTCTTAACATTGTATGTTCATTTATTTTTATTTAATAATTATTTTTAAAGACTACCTATGATAAAGTAATCAGCTTTTATTGCCAATATTTAAAAAGATTTAAGTTATTTCTTTTTTAAAATTTTATTTTTTGGAACAGCCTTACTTTTATAGCAAAATTAGGAAGAAAATACAGCGATTTCTTAAATATCCCACAGACATAGCCTCCCCCATTATAAACATCAATCATCAGGAAGATGCCTTTTTTTTTTTAACTAAGGATAAACCTAAGTTGACACATCATAATTATCCAAAGTTCATAATTTACATTAGCAGTCACTCTTAGTGTTGTGCACTCTATAGCTTGGAAGATGTATGATGGCATATATCAATCATTGTAATATCTTTTAGAGTATTTTCATTGCTCTCAGGATCATCTGTGCACCTATTTATCCCCGCTTCTCCAATACTGTGGCCACCTGATGCGGAGAACTGACTCATTTGAAAAGACCCTGACTCTGGGAAAGAGTGAAGGCAGGAGGAGAAGAGCCGACAGAGGGTGAGATGGCTGGATGGCATCACTGACTCAATGGACATGAGTTTGAGTAAACTCCAGAGTTGGTGATGGACAGGGAGGCCTGGTGTGCTGCAATTCATGGAGTTGCAAAAATCAGACATGACTGAGCGACTAAACTGAACTGAGCTAAGTCACTTCAGTCATGTCTGGCTCTTTGCAATCCTGTGAACTGTTAGTCCACCAGCCTCCTCTGTCCATGGGATTCACTGGGCAAGAATACTGGAGTGGGTTGCCATGCCTTCCTCCAGGGGATGCCTTCCTTCCTGACTTAGGGATGGAACCTGCATCTCTTGTGTTTCCAACATTGGCAGGTGTGTTCTTTACCACTAGCACCACCTGGGTAGCCCCCATTTCTTTTTAATGCTCAATAATATTCCATTGTCTGGATCTAGTTATTTACTCATTCCCCTGTTGAAGGATATTCTGATTGTTTTTAAGTTTTGGTAATTATGAATAAAGCTGCTATAAATGTCTATGTGTAGGCTTTTGTGTGGACAACAATTACATCTCCTTTGGGTAACTATCAAGGAGTGTGCTTCCTCGATTGTATGGTAAGAGTACATTTAGTTTTGTAAGAAACTGACAAACTCTCTTCCACTGTGGCCGTACCATAGTGCATTCCCACCAACAGTGTACCATGGATGATGTTGATTCACATCCTCACCAGTAGTCGGTATTGTCGGTGTTTTGGAATTGTCCATTCTAATAAGTATAGAGTGGTATTTCATTGTTATTTTGATTTGCATTTTCCTGATGATATATAAGGCAGAACATCTTTTCATATACTTATTTGCCATCTGTATATCTTCTTTGATGAGGTGTCCATTAAAGTTTTTAATTCCTCTTAAAATTAGTTTTTTTTTTAAGGTTGAATTTTAAGTGTTTTTGTATATTTTAGGTAATAGTCCTTTATCAGATGTGTCTTTTGCAAATACTTCCCCTCAGTCTGGTGCTTGTCTTATTTTCTTAACATTATCTTTCACACAGCAGAAGTTTCTAATTTTAGTGAAGTCTATTTCATTAATTATTTGATGTTGCATCTAAAACAGTCATCACCTAAGGCTGTCTAAGTTGGTATCTTCTAGGGGGTCGTAGATTTTCATTATTATGTAAGTTTATGATTCATTTTGAATTAATTTTTGTTAAGGGTGTTTGTTAGTTAGATCTATGTCCAGAAGTCATTTGTTTTCTTTGCATTTGGGTGTCTGTTTATTTCAGTGTCATTTGTTGAAGACTCTGTCTGTGCTCCTTTTTATTGCCTTTGTTGTTTTTGTCAAAGGCCAATTGATTATATTTGTGTGAGTCTATTTCTGGACTCCCTATTTTATTCTATTGTTCTGTTGGTCTATTTATTTGCCTATACTATACCACCTTAATTGCTTTATCTTTATAATATGTCTTGAAGTTGGGTAGCATCAGTCCTCCAACTTCATTCTTCTTCTTTAATGTTATGTAGAATATTCTGGGTCTTATGCTTTTCCTACAAACTTTATAATAGTATGTTAATATCCATAAAATAAAGGTTTTATTTCTTGCATATGAAAGGGTCAAGTATTAGTATTTTTCAGTATCATGTCCCTATGGTAGATCACTCAGTATTGTTAATTTTATAATTATTTATTATTCTTTTCATTTCTATGAGATACATTTTAGTTATTTTCAGTTCGTATAAGAGAATTGTAGTCTCAAGGACATATATGCTTTAGTACAATATTATTTGTCATATGAATCTAAATTTTTATAGTTTGCCTTTCGGAAGAAATAACCTTCATGAATCTCATTCATTTATTTTTGTAGTTTTGGAAGTACCAGGACATCTGTGGTCTTTTGTGGTTAGCTTAACTACTCTTCAATGTGAGGAAATCCATGAGCTACACCAATAAAAATTGTGTAGACTTGCAATACAGAGTCATTGACTAGAATGTACAAAGCCCTACACCCAAGGCTCCACAAGGCTGGGATAAGAGAAGTTGAACCAGCTATAAATAAATGTGGTAACAGAAGAACTATTATAAAAGCTTTGTGCTAACTTGCCTTTTTTTTTTTTTTACAATATATTATTGTCTCTTCATTGGTGAGTTTTTCAGGTCTACATCAAAACTTCCTGATGAAGGAAGGAAGTATGATGCAGTAAGAGGTATGTTTGAGTGTCCACATCAAGGAAACTAATTTACTTCCTTTTTTTAAGTGCCTTGGCAGCTTATGTATTTATTAAATACCAATAATCACTTACCATCAATGACCTTCTATATACTGATAATCAGCGATGTCTCTATATACACCTAGCTCTCTATATATGTATATTTCTCCATCTCTATTTCTTTCTCAATATATATACCACATGTGTGTGCAAGAGGTGTAATTATGGAGGTTCCAATTCAAGACTTGGCAGACTTGAGACCCAAGAGCTGTTGCTACAATTTAAGGCAAAAAAATAAAAACCGGAGAAAAAATAAAACACAAATCTGGTGTTGTAGCTCAAAGCAGTCAGGTATGAGGAGTTTTCTATGACCCATTGGAGGGTCAGTCTGTGAGTCTGTTAGTGGACAAGGCCCACCCACATTGGGAAATCAATGTGCTACCTATTTAAAGATTAGTCTCATCTAAAACACCCTCACAGAATAATGTTTAGACAGATATCTGGGCATCCTGTAAAATTAACTATCATCAAAATAATTGCTATTTTATGGATAATTTTTGTACTGTTTACATGGATTATAATGCTTAGACATCTCTTCTCTGGATAAAATATGCCCCTCCCCTTTCCTCACATGCTAAACGACAGTCCTTCTTACACTTGGACCGCTACAAATGATTAACCAAAAGAGATCTTTTTGAAAGCTTAGTTAGTCTGGGTTTTGTGGCTGTCACTTAAAAAAATTTTTATAATGTTTCTAAAATAAATGATTTGTTTTTGATTCTGGATAAGAGCTACACATCTTTGGAAAACTTGGCACTCCTTAGTTCACTCGATATTTCTGGGATCTTCATGTTGCATGTAGGCATTTTTTACTCATTTACATCACTATATTCATTTTTATAAATTTTCTTTTTTCTTTTGCATAAACATGAAGTGTGCCTTTCAATCCATATTATGTATCTTCTACTGTTATGAAGGTAATTGTGAGGATGAGGAAAGATAGATAAGCTAGACAGCTATTTAAAAAAAAAAGTGACAGCCTTTTGTTCTAGAATGCCATTTGCATTTATGAGATATTTTCTGACGTGTCTATCAGACCAAGTTAGCAATGCAGTGTTCAATTTTTCAGAATGTGCCTATATTTCTCATTTCTGATGATCTTCTGACATGTCCTTTACGTGATTTAAAGTAAAGGCTCTCAACCACTTCATCACCATAGTGGCTGGTATTTACAAAAATAGGAAAACATGGGAAAAATAAAAGTGAAAATTGAGCATATGTACGGTGAATTTAGGAAGAGGAAGATAAATTAAGGTGTAATTGTTTTCAGTCAGAGCCTAAACATTGATTGGAAAACTTGTAAAAATGTAGCAATAATTCATCAGTAATTGTTTGAATCTTTCAGATTACCCACCTCCAAATTCACCAGATATTTAAGATTCAGCTGCCTATCAGGTATTTTGATTGAGCAAGATTTAACAACGTTGCCTTTTACTTCATTAATGAAATAAATATTTTTCAAATATTTTCTCTTATGGAAGAGTGGCAAGTTGGAAAACTGTACATATATATTTTTTCCTCATCTTGGAAAATATTGCCAATCAAGATAGAAGAAAATAAAAGCAGAGGAACTTTTTGTTGTTATTTTGTTTACTTTTCCTCCCAGGTTAGCCTTTCAATATTTGGTAACTTTATTCCTAAGAATACAATTTGCTTGCAATCTCTGTTTACAAGAATAGCAGTTCAAAAACGCCACAAGGAGTAGTTTGTACCCTCTTTCCATAATTTAGGGATACTGCTTTTTGGGGGCTGCATGTCTTAGACCATACACAGTTTGAGTGATTTCATTAGCTCTCATTTTCAAGAAAATTTCATAACTCAAAAGATTACTGTGCATTCATGATATAATTTGGTTTCCCTTGGCATATTTCCTGCTTCCATGATGGAAGAAGCTAATGGCTTCATTCTAATTCTCTTCTTAAAGAATGAAATCCACACCTCCTATGTTCTAATCTACGCTAAATTTTACTACACAAAATTTTTTCAAGTGTTTATGAAGGAACCAATTATATAATAAAACAGAATGGGCAGAAAGTCATGAATTAGATGGAGAAAATCTAGGCCACATCCTGGCTTAACCTAATTCTAAGGACATATTTTATTCTTAATAATCAACGGCCACATAAGATCCACTCATTAAATGCCATTTGGTTAACTGGCAGGTGCATTCCATTATCTAAAAAGATGCTCAACACAATCAAACTACTCCAAATATGTGCATATTGAATCTGCACATAATTATATTTGCAAATAAATAGAAATACATAGATACTATTGGTGTCTTGAACTTCTAAATTATACATCAACAGTGTATATCAGGGCTTGAAAATATTTAATTTTATTAAAAATTCTTTCATGTATCTGCTTTTATGTAAAGCAATCTATTGACATGTGATTAACATCATCTCTTGCCTTCATCATTATATAGTCAAATTCATAAAAACAGTAAACTTAAGGTGGCTGAAAGTCATAATGTGCTTTACATCATCCTGTTATACCTGTGTATGTTAAAAGAGGAACAAATTCACATAAAGCTGATTCCTTAATATATGAATATTTCAGTTTCACCATGAGCTACAGTTTCCAAAGATATTTTAAATTTCAGGAAAAAAAATTAAAATAACCTATAATTACTTTGGCTACTAAAATTATCTTAACCTCTCTTTACTTTCTTATAAACCAAAGAATAAAACTGACACAATGTAAAAACATGTTATAGACTTTCTTTTCAAATGCATCACCATATACAGTGCACAAATTTCCTATTACCATGATTGAAATTGCTCTGTGCTTTATTAGAAGCATCCTGCATTCTTGAAAGACCCAATTTTTTATGCCGCACAAAATGCTATATAAAGTTGTTTGAATCTTTTCACGCCATAACACTCTTGTGTTTAGTATTGTATTAAAAGAATGAAGGGTAACCCCACAAGACATTACTTGTAAGGCATAGCTTTGCACTCTATGTATATCCATATTTTTTACTTGAATGCTACTTGAACAACAAAAAAGACATTAAATGGAAGAGTCATTACAGATTTTGGTTATGACATCTACCTTTTGATTAATGAAAAGGCCTAGTGTTTTTCAGTTCAGTTCAGTCTCTCATGTCCGACTCTTTGCAACCCCCATGGACTGCAACACGCCAGGCCTCCCTGTCCATCACCAACTCCCAGAGCTTACTCAAACTCATGTCCATTGAGTCAGTAATGCCATCCAACCATCTCAATCTCTGTTGTCCCCTTCTCCTCTTGCCTTCAATCTTTCCCAGCATCAGGGTCTTTTCAAGTGAGTCAGTTCTTCGCATCAGGAGGCCAAAGTATTGGAGTTTCAGCTTCAACATCAGTCCTTCCAATGAATATTCAGGACTGATTTCCTTTAGGATGGACTGGTTGGATCTCCTTGCAGTCCAAGGGACTCTCAAGAATCTTCTCCAGCACCACAGTTCAAAAACATCATTCTTTGGTGTTTTTAGATCTTGTTACTATTCGTCCCTCTGCCTCTGCCCCTTCACTTACAAAACCTGGTTGACACATTCCCTTGGTTACAACTATCTTGCTTTTAATTGCTGCTTGTCATATTGATTGATTATTGTCAATTCTTAGCAGTCAGCAGCAATGCTTCATTGCTTCATGTCATAAATCAGTATACATTTATTTGGTTTCTGCTGCTCACCATAAAGCAGCTGCTTGGAAATCCTGTTAATCATAAGCCACCCATTGTCTTGCTCAGTATGTCTTACTCAGTATATCTGCAATATCAATGGTATTGCAGTGCATACCATTCCAAGGTTAGGGGACTGACACTGTTCAAAGTAAGGAACAATTATCCATATGTTCAAAGCTAAATTTGACAGAAAAGTTTTGTTGAATGAATCCTATGTCCTTAGAAGAGTATTTTTGTGTCTTTGTGTTTTGTTGTGCTTTCTTTGTGTGCTTTTGCTAAATTCTAGAGTGCAGTAAAGTTCTTGTACATCTGTTCATGATGACAGTCTAGTGAGGAGAAGATTTATTTATAGCACATTAATGTGGAAATGAGTAATGGAGATAAGATGTACTTTGGAGCCCTTCAGGGATGAGTTACAATACTTGATTCCATCTTGTAATCATAGCTGCATTATTTTCTAACATTCTCCGAGAGCACCTACAGCCAGCCACAGCTTTAAAGCTGGAGTACTGTATGATTCTGCTGGATTTATTTTTAATTTTTAGGATGAAATGAGATTGTAAAGTAGCTAACATACTGAGTAAAATTTGTTTCTTATTTTTCTTTGCTAGCTATCTAACAGTGGTCAGTTTGTACTTCAGTGGTAAATATTTGATTTTTAAAAGTCAGTATCTACAGCAAAGCTGGTTTATTATTCAGAAGTTTATCATACTTGCCTTCAAAGAGAGTTATAGCTCTTCAAAAAGCAAGAAGGTTTTTGTTTTGCTAAAAAGCAAAAAAAAAAAAAATAGTATGCCTAATAAGTCAGGGACCACTTTGCTAATGCACATATGACATCCAATTCTGGCTGCCATGCCGCTGTATACTTTCCAAGAAAGAAAATTTAAAGTTAGGATATACAGTAAAGTCAAAATCCATTTGATAAGAAAGCTACCATAATCGAAACAGAATGGCACTGGCACAAAAACAGACACATAGATCAACAGAACAGAATGGAAAGCCCAGAAATAAACCCATCTACTTATGGCCAATTAATATGACAAGGGAGGCAAGAATATACAATGGAGAAAAGAGAGTCTCTTCAACAAGTGGTGTTGGAAAAGCTGGATAACCACATGTAAATCAATGAAATTATAACATTCCCTTATATTATATACGAAAATAAACTCAAAATGATTTAAAAGTCTAAATGTAAGACATCATACCATAAAACTCATAGAAGAGCATATAGGCGAAACAGTCTTTGATATAAACCACAGAAATCTTTACTTAGATCAGTCTCCCAAGGCAAAAGAAATCAAAGCAAAAATAAACAAATGAGACCTAATCACGTGTAAAAGCTTTCACCAGCAAATGAAATCATGTATAAAATGAAAAGACAAACTACTGAATTGGAGGAAATAATTGCAAACAATGAGACAAAAAGGGGGTTAATATCCAAAATACAAAAAAATAGATCATACAATTCAATATCAAGAAAACAAATCAATCAAAAATAAGCAGAAGACCTAAATAGACATTTTTTCAAAACAGACATGTAGATAGATAATAAGCATATAAAAATATTCTCAACATCACTAATTATCAGAGAAGTGCAAGTCAAAGCCACAGTGAGGTACCTCACACCAGTCAGAATAGCTGTTATCAAAAACTCTACAAATAATAAATATTGGAAAGGATGTGAAAGAAAAGGAAAGCCTTACACATTGTGGGTAGGAATGTAAATTGGTGCAGCCACTATGGAAAATACTATGGAAAGTCTTTTAAAAACTTAAAGTAGAGCTACCATGTGATCCAGCAATTCCACTCCTGGGTATGGCTGGGAAAAAACAAAATAAAAACCTTAATCTGAAAGATATATGCACCTGAACGTTCATAGCAGCAGTGTTTCTAATAGCCAAGATGTGGGAGCAACCCAAGTGCCCATCAACAGACAATTAGTTTAAGAAGATACGATGTGTGTATGTATGAGTGTATATATATATATACATATATATATACACACACACATGCACATATATATAATAGAATATTAAAAAGAATGAAATATTGTCATTTGCAACAGCATGGATTGACCTAGAGAATATAAAATTTAGTTGAATAAATCAGATAGAGGAAGACAAATACTACATGATATCACTTATATGTGGAGTCTAAAAAAGTAATACAAATGAGTCTACATACAAAATAGAAACAGACTCACAGACATAGCAAACAAGCTTCCCCTTTACTAATAGGGGAAGGGGGAATAAATTAGGAGTATGGGATTAATGAATAAAAACTACTATACATATATAAGCAGCAAAGATTTACTGTATAGCATAGAAAATCATACCCAATATCCTATAATGTTTTATAATATTCTGCAAATTAATAAATAAATAAACCCAAATTACTAGACTTTACACTTGAAACTAACACAATACTTTAAGTTAGCCATACTTCAATTAAAAAAATTAGGATTACAGTAAGTTCAGATTCTATTGTGCCACAGGAAAATATATACAACTCTAAAGCATGGAATTTTAGATCCTTTACTCATGAAAAAGCATTTATGTCAAAATAAAATAACATTAGATGAAGAATCCTGAAATGCTTCATCCATATTTTAGAAAACAGTAATGGAAATGGCCCAATTTTATTGGATCATAGAATTATTAGTCACTGGAAGGAATGAAAGAACAGGTCAGAGGAAGTGTTCCTTAGGTTATGACACTTTAATTTCATTTAATGCCCCATTAATTTGATTTTCAATGTGAGTATCTAGTTGTAGAAAAAGGAGTGATTTTCATTTCTTTATTTTATTTTTATGCCTGATTAATTATGTCTTCTCCATATTCATATTTTGTAACAAATAAATGTTGTTATTCCTTATTTATATTCTAATGCAATTTATTATCAGTAAGTTTTGGTAATAACTAAAGTGAGGAAGCACATATAGCAAGATGATTATTTTTTTTAATTGAAATTTCATCTAATAGGGAAAGCTGTTTTTTCATTTATAATGAATTGGTTATCTTAACTCTCTGAAAGTGAAAAGTATATACTACATATGTTAGCTTAGAAGTTGCATGAAGAAATTGAAAAATATCTTTCGGATGTGCTTCCCTGGTGCTCAGAAGGCAAAGAATCTTCCTATAATGCAGGAGACCTGGGTTTAATCTTTTAGTCAAGAAGATTCCCGGGAGAACCATTCTCCAGCATTCTTACTTGGAGAATTCCATGGACAAAGAGCCTGGCAGGCTACAGTCCATGGGGTCACAAAGAGCCAGACACGACTGGAGATGAACATGTCTCACTTTCAGAACAGATTCTGTCAGATGCAGCTTTAAGTCCTGCTTCTGTCCCTGACAAGCTAGCTGTGTCGCTTGGGAGATGTTTATAGCACCATGAAAACCCCCAAATATTTGAGCATAAGAGAGATAAGTAAAATGTTTTTTGCATAGTTGGTATCAGTAAAAACTTATTTCTTTGTTATTTTGAAAGTGTTGGATCTGTTCTTCTCCCTCAGTTCTTGTCTCATGAATAGAAAGACAGACCAGAGCAGCTCAAGCAGTTCAAGGTTTATTAAGCAACCAGCAAGCAGTACACTCTGGAGATGTGAGAGCAGACCAACCCAACAGGAGTGGTCCTAGTTTTTTGGTTTCCCTTATTTAATCCTTTGTTCCTGCCCCTGGGCAGTCCCTGGAGCCTGATTGGTTGAGGCCTGTGCAAATGAAGCATGAGTCTGAAACCAGTCAGGGGAGAGGGCATGTTTTCCCGCTGGGATTCCACACTCTGGTCCTGGTTTCCCCCTCTCCATAGGCTTTTTCTTTTCTTTGTTTGCCCTCTGCTTGGTTCTTCTAGTCACCGTTTCTATCTGCCTTTTTGGACCCCCTTTTCCCTGCTCTAACTATCTAACAAAATGTTATGGGGAGAAGTGCATAAAATTCTAATTAATTGGTTTGCCTAATAGTCTATTATAGAAGGAATGTTGAACTAAGAACACCCCCTTCAGAGACAAACAAGGAAAAATGCCATCAAGATATTTTTCAGGCATGGAATTGATGTACCTGGATGGCTGATCATATTAATATATTAGAAAAAGACAGAAAAGGAGTCAAAATGAACTGCGAGTGAATGGAAAGACCCTTAGATTAGCTATAAAACAGAAATTAAAAAAACAACAGGTTTGGAATAAATAATTATAATGAAAGTTTGGAAATTCAAACTATTTGGGAAGGTTGTTTGAAACTGTCTTAGAATTTGACTTTCCTAAAAACCAGTAAAAATAAATTAAACATAGGAAGAATCAACTATAAAATGCTTGTCTCCTTTTAAACATTAAATCTCAAAATAATAGAAGATTCTTCAAGGATAAACACAGTACTCTACCCCTTGGTACCACAAAATTGAGTTCACAATACATTAAGAATCCTTATAAATACTCTCAAGTCTGGGAAGAAGCAACAGAATCATTTGTTTTTCTTTTTTGTTTGAGAAAAAAGAAAATGGTAGAGATGCCTTTCTCTGAGCAAAGCAAACCATCCAGGACTATTCTTAAACTGAGTAAATAATTGGGATCACATAAAAATTGTTTTCTCTTCCTGACACTGATGGGGAGTGAAGATTGATGCAATTGTTTTTTAAAACTCTCAGAAGGGAGAGCATCCTGCATTTATTCTTGAATAGACTTCAGCTTTATCCGAAATCTTTAGTGAAGTGAAAGTCGCTCAGTCATGTCTGACTCTTTGCGACCCCATGGACTTGTCCATTAAGTTCTCCAGGCCAGAATACTGGAGTGGGTAACCTTTCTCTTCTCCAGGGAATCTTCCCAACCCAGGGATTGAACCCAGGTCTCCTGAATTGCAGATGGATTCCTTACCAGCTGAGCCACAAGGGAAGCCCAAGAACACTGGAGTGGGTAGCCTATGCCTTCTCCAGGGGATCTTCCTGACCCAGGAAATGAACCAGGGTCTCCTGCATTGCAGGCAGATTCTTTACCAACTGAGCTATCAGGGAAATCTTTTTTTTTTTTAATTTCTTTTTTTTCTTTACATTATCGTGTTGGTTTTGCCACACATTGACATGAATCCACCATGGGTATGCATGTGTTCCCCTTCCATAACCCCCCTCCCACCTCCCTCCCAATTCCATCCCTCTGGGTCATCCCAGTGCACCAGCCCTGAACACCCTGTATCATGCATCAAACCTGGGCTGGCGATTAATTTCACATATGATAATTTACATGTTTCAATGCCATTCTCCCATATCATCCCATCCTTGCCCTCTCCCATAGAGTCCAAAAGACTATTCTATACATCTGCATCTCTTTTGCTGTCTCACATACAGGGTTATTGTTACCACCTTTCTAAATTTCACATATATGCGTTAGTATACTGTATTGTTGTTTTTCCTTCTGGCTTACTTCACTCTGTATAATAGGCTCCAGTTTCGTCCACCTCAGTAGAACTGATTCAGATGTATTCTTTTTAATGGCTGAGTAATAGCTTTAGACTCAACTGCAATTTCCTCCTCATCTCAGCATCCACTCTAGGCCCTACTCAGCCCTCACACTGGAGCTCACAGGGGAAAACAGTACAATCTGTCCCCACATAAAATGGGAAGGATGAGAAGCGTTCTCACGCTGTCATGAAAGTGAACGTCAGTGTTGGGTAGAACTGGACAAAAAAGTAAGCCTACAAAAATAGTAGCATGCAATAAAGGAAATATCACATGCCAATAAATGAGAAACAGACAAAATAGTAAAAAGAAACACAGTATCCCAAAGTCTAAGAAGTCAGTTCAAGGAAGAAAAAAATTTCTTACAATTGCTTCTGTAAATAAATCAGCATAATAAAAATATAATTTAGTAAAATAAGGGCTCAAAAAGTAAATGATTAAACAACAGAATGAGATAATAAGGATATTTCAGAACTAAAATGATGAGAATCAACACAGCACAAATTTGAACTTCACAGAAAGAACAAGAAAGAGACAATGTACCACTAAAAATCAAATCACTGTCATAGTGGGAAGGTTTGAGCTGATGGCAATTAGTTGCAACAACTTAAAAAAAATTAGAAAAAATAAAGGAATATCATATTTTTAGAGTATAGAGATATAAAATAAAATGTATTCTAAGAAATTGAAGAAGGAATTGAATATCCAAAATTGTCCCATTTTCTAAGGAACTTAATAAAACTTAGATGTAATTAAAATATGGGCATCCCAGGTGTCACAGAGGTGAATAATCTGCCTTTCAATGCAGGATACACCAGAGATGCTGGTTCAATCTCTGGGTCAGGAAGATTCTCTTGAAAGAGGAAATGGCAACCCACTCTGATATTCTTGCCTGGAGAATCCATGAACAGAGGAGCCAGGCAGGCTACAGTCTATTGGGTCGCAAATAGTTGGACACAACTGAAGTGACTGGGCACACACACATACACGCATACTGCAATACAACCAAGTTATTTTTCTAATATGAAAGAAAGAAAAAAATAATTCGGTGATACAGAGAGGAATAGAAAATTATTACAGTAAGTGAAATCCATCGACTGGTCTTGGTTCTCTCTCATTTTTTTTTAAAGAGGCAAAGAAACAGTGAACGTCAAATGACAATTAGAGGAATGTCCACAAAGTCTAAGGGCAAGAGTGCCATGAGAAGTTTATCACCAACACACTGGCCACTCAGAAATAGAATCAACAGACCTCTCAGCAGTGAACAAACTCAATAAATATAGGACCCTTAAGTTCTTGGGGTCAAGTGGGACATTACCTATTTGACCACTAAATTTAGGCAAATAAACTATGAATTTAAATATTGAGGCAGGTAAAGGAGTAGCTGTGTTAAAATCTATGGTAAATTTTGAATCAATAGAAATTCTCTGCAGTGGTACTGCCTGCTTCTAATTTGTGTCATGGGATTTGGTCTGGTCTTTCACTTTCATTCTCTGCCTTTTTTGGTAATGTTTGAAACTTTTATAAGTATATACCATTTTTACAAAAACAACTGAGTAGATTTGCTTTACAATAGAAAAAAAATAACAGCAACTATACCACATTGTTAGTAGAGATTAAATTAGGTGGTGGAAAAATGGATATTGTTGTTTCAATATCATCTAAAGAACATCTAAAACTTTAAAAAAAAAACTAGAAAACTTAGGGGAGGATATATTAAAGTTTGAGATGCCTTTAAGCTACCCTGTGGGAGATGCTTCTCAGGCATTGGGGAACAAGAACTGAGGTTAAGTTTTGAGATACCAATTTGCTAAGGGTTTGACTGGAAGTGATAAATGAAGGCCAGAAAATGGAGAATATCTTAAAAAATATCAACAGAGTATCTTTGGACAGAGACTGAGGACATTTCAGAAGCAGATAGTAGAATAAAATCAGAAAATACCAGAAACCTTGCCCACTCACCCCTTTAATTGGTGAATAGGCTGAAAACCATGAGCAAAAAAGTGATAAACGGCAACAGAAAAGAGTTTCTTTGCTGATATCATTGTTTCCCAGGTCAAGAAGATGTAATTCTAGTTTTCTAATTCACAGTATTTTGCCAGTGATTGGCCTAATCTACTGAGGTTCAACAGAGCTACTTTCTTTTTTGCAAACGTTTTATCTTTCATTCACTGTATTAATTCTCTAGATCTCATTTCTATCTGGACTAGATTTCAAATTTAAGTCACAGCTCCCTTTTTTATTGCTTTTTTGGTCCCCATATCTGGCATTTCAGTTTGTGCCCATGAATTCAATCACATCCTGTTATACTGGGTCCTCAGCAAATCTATTTTATTCCTTCTCAATACAGTTCCAAGCAGAACAGGAGGAAGAGGCACTTTTTCAGTTTGTTTTCCCCAAAGAAAATGCAATCCCTATTTTGGTTGACTACATTGTTATATATAAATTCATTTTTTATCCTACAGCTCATTTGTACTTTAGTCAACATATGTCTGTTTCTGTTATCTAAGCATGATGATATGTCATAATTTCATTCATTATTTTATAAAGAAAATTTAATAATTTTATATATCACTTTGTGCTCAGTAGCTCATCATGTCCAACTCTTTGAGACCTCATGGACTATAGCCCATCAGGCTCCTCTGTCCATGGAATTTGCCAGGCAGGAATACCAGAGTGGTTGCCATTTCCTACTCCAGGGGATCTTCCTGACCCAGGGATTGGACTTGCATCCCTTGCTTCTACACTGGCAAGCACACTACTGATTACTGCGCCACCTGAGAAGCCAAGGTCATCACCACCCATCTATAGTTTCTTTTAATAAAATACATAAAACTGGGAAGGCATAATATTAAACATTACTTCATCATTCTGGAATGTTAAAATGATATATGCACACATTTTAAAAAGTTATACATAATAAATAGATACACTGTAATTTCTAAAAAATATTAAAAAAATTAACCTCATTGAAATTTTGATTTATGAATATAATCTTAAATGCAGGACATCAAGAAACCTAAATAACTGTGTACTCTATGATGGTCAGCCACATAGAAGGTACATATTCTTTCAAGTTTAAAGTACCTCTCCTAAGAACTGGACTAATAGATGATTCTTTATTTTAGTACAAATGGAATAAAGTGATAGCAGTACTATATAATACAAAAAAGTCATAGCCCAAAGGCCAAACAACACAGAATATAATAAATATTGAAAAGAACCCAACAGTTAATAAATCAAATTCTAGCCAGCATCTAGTTTTATGTAAGTATAAGATTATCATATAGAAAATTTATTCTATTAAAAGTATCTTACTAAAAAGGGAAGAAACTAAAAAGACTATGTTAGAGATCTAGTTAAGTGCCCTCTTTTTACAAATTAGAGACTGAAGCTCAATCTTAATAATTAACTTGTCCAAGACACATCTCAGTGGTAGAACAGGACTGCTTCCTGAGGCTGACTTCTATTCTGGGCTCTTGTTTACCATATCCATGTTTTTACATTTTATGAATTAATCATATATTTGTTCATTACATTTTTACCTTAATTTTGGAAAATTAACAAGTAATAAAATTTCTTCTGCCCAACAATTCTCTAGTTTTTGTCTCAGAAATGAGCATTATAAGAACAGGATGCAATTCGTAACATTAAAACATTTGTTTAGGTTCATTAAGGTAAACTTTACACAGGAAAAAGTATATTTTACATATATTTGGTTTGGCCAAAGAAAAGCTTACATAAAAATCACAACTTTAAAACCTCTTTAATCTTTATCATAACAACTTCATATCACTTTATTTGGAATTATATATCATGTATGACATACTAGCTTTGAAATAATATATTTTATTATTCAACTTCTTATACAACAAGTTACTGTTTGCAACTGACCTTTATGTTAGGATCAGTTTGTCTTAATGTTTTCAAAATCAAACAATTCTTAATACTTTTTATTAGGAAAATGATGCTAAACTATAGGCTTCAACTGTTAAGAATGAGATTTTAAACTCATGCTATTCCTTAGGTACTTATTATTAAAATCAGATGACTACAAGAAAAAAAAAACTCTTTTAATATGTGAAAACTCTCAACTATAAATTGAGTTCTATATTTAAATTTTTAGAAAATTTTAATTGTTAAAATTATTTATTAAATATGTATAATTATTCAAATAGGCAGAGTAGTTTTATTCCTTCAGAATAGTATTTACATGAAAAATTGAGAATAGCATTTCATTTTCATTAGCAAACACATACTGTCTTTTTAAAAATTCACTTTGACCGTCTTAATAAAAGTACAAATAATAATTACATTGAGATCTCTGAATTAGCAATGACTAGGGCCCCAAACCCCATCGTCCAACTTGGTAGAGGAGGCCTTCAGGGTCTATAACTACCAAGGCAATGGAGGAGGCCAATAAATCTAAGAGACTAATAAAGAAAATGCAGCTCTTGGCTGTTCTGATTCAGCCACCACCTCGGGGGGACCTTGAAGGATTGAAAAAGCTGGACAGACCCCCAAGAAGCTGCCTGGGCCTGAACCAATGTGATTTTGTCAGAAAGGGGGACACTGAAAGGGGGAATGTCCTGAGCACCCTCCTGGAGGACACCCAAAGGGCAACCCGGACCAGCTTCAGTTCTTTGTGAATAAGTTGGATGAGAGAGCCCACACGCTGTTTGACAGGGCCCAAGTGTCTGCCTAGATATAGATCCCACTTGATCCATTTTCATTACCCCAGTGGAGTCTTAGGTCACCCTTGATGTAGCAGGTAAAACTGAATTTCTTGTAGACACTGGAACTGCCTGCTCTGCTCTGACTTACCCAGATGGCCCCCTCTCCATCTGTGGACCATACTGTGACAGGAGTTAGTGGACAGCCAAATGGAGGGCGACTTAATCTCTCCTTGGCTTCCCAGGTGGCACAGGGGTAAAAAATCGGCCTGCAATGCAAGAGACTCTGGTTCAATCCCTGGGTCAGGAAAACCCCTGGAGAAAGAAATGGCAACCCACTTCAGTATTCTTGCCTGGAAAACCTTGGTCAGAGGTACCTGGTGGACTACAGTCCAGAGGGTAGCAAAGAATCAGCCATAAATGACAGAGCACATCAACACAATCCCAACCAAAAGAAAGTCTAAACATTTTAAGGGGAAAAACGTACTGCAAATTAGAATTTTCATGTGAAACTAAACAAAGGTATCGTTGATATGAACAAAAATTTAGTAAAACCTCTAAATGCATCTGCCTTGAAATCTGTTTAATCTGACAGAAAACAGTGATAAATTCTGAGGAGGACAGCAATTTTTAGTGTCATATAGAGATACAGACAATTAATCTGGTAGTAAAGAATCATGATGTATTCAAAAGGAGTGTGATTTGTGAGAATGTCAACTCTACCAGCTGAGGCTAAGAGCGAAAATCCAGACTTTGCAGAACCTGACATTAGTACTTGGCCTGTGAGACCCCTCAGTCATAGGCAGGAAACAGATGTGGAGGCTCAAGTTGGAGTCGCATATGAGGCTTGGGGGCATACCCGAAACAACTTCATTTTAGGAAAATTATTTTAGTATTTACTTTAAATAACTCATGTTATCCATGAGAAAATGTTGTGTTTGCATGATATTGGGCTGAAAATTTGTGATTGTTATATTGTTGTCTTTCTCTCTCTCTATTCTGTCTGTGTGATTTAATGTTGCAATTAAACATTTTTTATATGAATGAATTCATCATTTGTTAATTTTAAATTCTATGATTTTCTCTTTTGGGGAAGCAATATCCAAGATTTATTTATTAAAGTATATTTAAAAAACATATTTTGGATATGACTAGCAGAAGTTAGCCATGATATTATATATATATTTACTAATTTTCAAAATGACATCTATATTTGAATTTTAATAAAAACATTTTGGTTGCTAATATATTAACATCATTCTTGGATTTTTTTTTTTTACTTCATATAAAAATGGCCTATTATTTTTCATTCTTTTTGCTGCATGGCATGTGGAATCCCTAACTAGGGATCAAACCTATGTCCCCTGTAGTGGAAGCACAGAATCTTAACCACTAAAATGATAGGGAACTCCCTAATGGCCTTTTAAACTGTTCAACCACAGCCACAAGCTACAATAGCCATATATAGTAACTTAAGTCAGGCCACCAGTTTATAACAATAATGTGCATCCAATAATTTTGGATATAAACATCAATAAAAAATAGAACTCACACTTCCCTTTATGAGGAGGATGTTGTTAATTTTCAAAGGAAAAATATGTAGCAGGCAAACAACCACACAAAACCGGAGAGAGTAACCAGGTTCAAATATAAAACTGTACTTTTCTATTGAGGTTTTATTTTTATTAAGTGTTCTCGATTTTTGCAGAGAAAACATGCATTCCGAGTCTATCTGTGGGTATTTTATGATTGTGCAATACATCTTTCAAAACCCTTGTTTCTATGCTCAGGAATATACTTTAATACTTTAGGGTTAATGGATCATGTTCTTTCATCTTTATACTACCATTTCCTCTATGCACAAAAAAGAAATGACTTGTATGATTTTCAACAACAAATTAGATTAAAACAGAGGTGATACAATATGGGTTATTTGGAATGTTTTTAATACTTTGTGCCCCTGGGAAAAATAAATGTAGCCCTTAACCTTCAGCAGCTATGGTAGCACAATCAGTTAGATGTTGGTGTTGTGAGGAGACAGTTAGGTCTAATAGCTAGGTCTCGATATTCACTTCAGATAAGTGAATTTTGCAAAATAACAGGATCATGCGAGGCCATTCTGTGAATATGTTGGATCAAGACAGAGAAGATCACTCCATAACTATTACTGAATTTAGACAAAAGAACATTGTCTAAACTTCAATTATAACCAAAATCTCTTTTTCTTGGATGAGTGACTGCTGCCTCTGCACTTATTACAGCCTCAGCTTCACTACATGCCTTACATTAGATACGATTTATTAAAATAGGCTACTGTAGACTTCCCTTTGCTCCCTGGACTGCATGAAATCCAGAGCAAAGCATCACCTCTTTGAAATATCTCCCCAAATCACCTAACATAAGGTTGAATCATACACTTCTTTTTAAACACCTTCTTACTGTGACATTACATGATTCTCATCTGTGCACTTTCTTCTGCATTGCAGCAAGTCAAAAAGCTCAACATTTGTCAATTACAGGTGTGTTTCTGGTAATCTTTAGCTGGAGGCCACTGATGACTCTTCTGGCAAGGTTTTTGTTTTTTTCTTTTTAAAAAAGAACTATCAAATATCAAGTATGCTTACATCCGATATTTTTTCCTTGTCTTTCTTTTAAGATTTCTAGAAAATTGAAATTTTGTATTTCAACTAAAACATTTACATCATATTGTTCAATCAAAAGATATCAATATAAATTCTCTTTCTCTCTGTGCAGTGTGTGGTTTTTTAATACTTACGTATAAAACAGGAATTTATATACAGCCTTTCTTCATTCCTCATGAATTCCGTATTTTTGAATTTGCCTACTCTATAAATCTTTTGTCATTCCTCACACCATACTTGTGGCATTGTGTGGACATATGTGGACAGGTGCAGAGTGGTAAAACATTTGAGTTGCTTTGCAGGCATGTACCCACCTTAGAACAAATTATTATTGTTTCAACCATACTGTAAACAAATGTCTTTTTGGTGGTCTATTTTGTGTATGTGTTTACTTTGTGACTTTGCTATTTGTAATGATATCCAAGCATATTGCTGAGGTACTGTTCTTAAGTCAGAGATGACTATAGTGCACCTTATGGAGAAAATATGTATGTTGGATAATCTTTGTTGAGGCATGAGTCACAGTGCTGTGAACTATGCAGTTTAATGACAGTGAGTCAACGATCTGTATTAAATATGATATTTCTACAAAGAAACATTAGCTGGGGAAAATATATGAAAAGGCGTATAAGGCCTATCCTTGAGAATAGGTCCTAAAAGCAAACTCAGGGATTTAATTAAAACCGTTGAGAAACTATGTCTGAAGAAAATTGTAACTGTAAATAGACCAATATTTACACAGTTTTAAATTTAGCTTTGAATCATCTCAGTCTCTGTTTGGATCAATATGATCTTCTCCTACTGTAAGTACAGATATGGAAAAAAATTACTATGGAGAAAGGTAAAACTATTCAGTTTCTGAAGTTCATCATTAAAATGTTCAGCATTCAATAAAAATTTACAAATAATGACAAAAACTATGAATTGAGGGAAAAATAAAATCAGATAGTATAGTGTCACAGCTGATCCAGATATTAGTTATCAGACACAGACTGACTAATGATACAGAGTACATATTACTTATGAATAACTTCAAGAAACTGATGACACAAGTGAGAATGAATTAGAGAATTGAAGTCTATAAAAAATTGTCATATAGGATGCTGGAAATTATTGAGAAAAAATAATTGGAAGTAGGGCTATAGAAAATATTAAGAATAAAACACAGAAAAATAACTGGAATAAAGTGCAAAAAAAGAATATGAAACATCAGAAGTAATTTAAAAAAAATTCAAAATAAATGTAAGTGATGTCCTTGAAGGAGAGAGGAGAGAAATATTTTGGAAAAAATCTCCTCAAAATTAAAATGATGAAATGCATCTATGCCTAGATTCATGAAGGCCAACAGATTATAAAAAGAATAAATACAAAGAGGTCACACCTAAGCACGTTACTGTAAAACAGTTCAAAAGCAATGTTAGAGAGAAACATTCAGAGCAGCCCAAAGGAAATAAAAAAAGACATACGACTTCAATGATACAAAAATTAGACTGATAACTGATTTGACTATAGAAATGATAGAGGAAAGAAAATAATAAAATGACATATTTAAAATTCTGGAAGAAACTAAGTGCCAACATAGAAGTCTATCACTGATAAAAGTATCCTTCAAAAATGAAAAAAATGCTTTCAAATAAACAAGCAACAACAAAAACTGCTCACCAGGAGCCCTGCATTAAATGATTTACTTTGTAAGGCATAAATAAAATGATTTCTGATGGACACACCACAAAAGGAAATGATAAAGACCACTACAAAGAATAAATAAACTATTAAATCCAAATGAATATTGATTATTTATAATATTAACAACAATTTAAAATACACATAGTATTAAGATAGATACAAGAAATCATGAACATTGGAAACAAATTCAAATTAAAGCCATAATGAAATACCGCCACAGCTCATTATAATGGCTGAAGAGAGAGAAAGAGAGGTGAAAGAAGAAAAGAAAGAAGGAAGGAAAGAAAAAAGCAACAGTAAGTGTCATCAAGGATGTGGTGATAGTGGATCTGGCACATAATGTTGCTTGAATATAAACTGATGATTGGTGATCATGCTTGTTCTCAGTCACTAAGTCATGTTTTACTCTTT
The DNA here is from genome assembly GCA_007570785.1 of Antilocapra americana. Lineage (NCBI taxonomy): Eukaryota > Metazoa > Chordata > Mammalia > Artiodactyla > Antilocapridae > Antilocapra > Antilocapra americana. The sequence continues at coordinate 10,031,297 of ML663008.1, read as the reverse complement.
TGCTACCCCATGGATTGTAGCCCACTAAGCTCCTCTTCCATGGGATTTCCTCAGAAAGTATACTGGAGTGGGTTGTCGTTTCCTTCTCCAGGGAATATTCCTGACCCAGGGATTGAATCTGTTTTTCCTGTTCTCCTGCATTGGCAGGCAGGTTCTTTACCACTGAGTCACCTTTGGAAGCCCCGATTGCTGATAATATTTTGGAAAAATGTTTGTCAGTATTAATTGATATTTGAGCTTACATGTACCCTATGTTGTAGGAATCCTATTCCAAGATATAATAACTAGAGAAATTCATAAGCAACAATGAAAACTTACTTACATAATACTTCTTTAAAACTAGATTAATGTAGCTCCCAAATATAATGAATATTGAAAGAATTGAACCAGAAGAGTATACTCCATGACATTCTTTAAATGATATTTTAAAGTATATAAAAGGAAATCTAATCTCTGGTGATAGAAATCAGAATAGTGTATATATTTGGGGTGCATAATGGGAGGGAGAGAACACATGGGTAGTTTCTAGTATATAGTGATATCTAATATTTTGATTGGGGTGGTGCTTCCTGGGTGGTTTTACAAGATATAAGTCACTGATCTATAAATGCAAGATTTGTTTTGTAATAACTTTTCTCCATTATACTTTGACATAAAAATGTTTGATATAATTAAACTACTGTAATATTTTGAGTAAATCACTTATCCTGTATATCTGTTAAATCTTCTATAAAAAAATAAACATTATTATCTTTTCCTTCTTGTTACCTTCTTTCCCATACTCCAACAGCCATTATTGTTGGGATAGAAATAATCAGGAATAATTATACAAAGCCACTGTAAAAAGAATGCATGAAAAATAACAGTTTTTCTATTAATACTAAAAAATCGTTTAAAATTATATTACTTTGTATTCAGGAAACCCATATTTTAAGTGTATTCTTCCTTAAACAATAAGGATTTACTGTATAGCATAGGGAACTATATTCACTATCTTAATGACAAACTATAATGGAAAAGAAAGCAAACAATATAGATATATACAATATACATACAAGTGAATCACTTTGCTGTACACTTGAAACTAACACAATATTGCAAATCAACTATACTTCAATAAAAAAAAACAAAATTTAAGTCTTAATTTGCTGTATAATAATGAGAAAATAATCAGTGTCACTTAAGTTTAGTTTGTAAAATACAGTATGGTATTGTAAAATCAAGCTTCCCTGGTAACTCAGCTGGTAAAGAATATGTCTGCAATGCAGGAGACCCAGGTTTGATTCCTGGATCAGGAAGATCCCCTGGAGAATGGATAGGCTGCCCACTCCAGTATTCTTTCTTGGGCTTCCCTGGTGGCTCAGACAGTAAAGGATCTGCCTGCAATGAGAGAAACCTGGGTTCAATCCGTGGGTTGGGAAGATCCCCTGGTGGGGAGGGCATGGCAACCCACTCCAGTATTCCTGCCTGGAGAATCCCCATGGCAGAGGAGCCTGGTGGGCTACAGTCCATGGAATCACAAAGAGTTAAACATGACTGAGCGCTAAGCACAGCAGAGCATTATTAAATGACTTAGTTCTTCTGTTTTGGAATATATCAATATCTTGCATGTGATTATGTGACAATATTTATTTATGAAAATATGTCAAATGTTGTAACTATATATTTGAAAATCCAAGCATTTACTTCAAAGAAAAAAATCAATCACCACATAGATTAATAATAGGATTTCCCTGGTGACTCAAATGGTTAACAATATGCCTGCAACACAGGAGACCCAAGTTTGATCCCTGGATCAGGAAGATCCCCTGGAGAAGGAAAGTGAAAGTGAAAATCACTCAGTCATGATCTACTCTTTGTGACTCCCATGGGCTATACAGTCCATAGAATTCTCCAGGCCAGAATACAGGAGTGGGTAGCCTTTCCCTTCTCCAGTGGATCTTCCCAGCCCAGGAATCAAACTGGGATCTCCTGCATTGCAGGTGGATTCTTTACCAATTGAGCTATGAGGGAATGACAACCCAATTCAGTATTCCTGCCTGGAGAATTCCATGGACAGAGGGGCCTAGTAGGCTACACTCATGGGATCATGAAGAGTCAGACATGACTGATCAACTAGCCCTTTCATCCGTTTCACCCTTTCTTTCACATAGGTTAATAATATTAAGACTCATTATTGATAACAGTAGACACATCTAGTACCTCAATGGGAGGAATTTATACCATTTTAGAAAAAGATGCTGTGAAACAATTAACTTTTAATATTATTCTTGGGATACAAGCAGTTTTTTTAATTTATTTTTTAAATGAAGGATAATTGCTTTACAGAATTTTGTTGTTTTTTTGTCAAACTTCAACATGAATCAGCCATAGGTATACATACATCCCCTACCTTTTGAACCTCTCTCCCATCTCCCTCCCCGTCTCACCCCTCTAGGTTGTTACAGAGGCCCTATTTGAGTTTCCTGAGCCATACAGCAAATTCCCATTGGCTATCTCTTTTACATATTGTAATGTAAGTTTCCATGTTGCTCTTTCCACACATATCACCCTCTCCTCATGTCCGTAAGTCTGTTTTCTATGTCTGTTTCTCCACTGCTGCCCTGTAAGTAAATTCTTCAGTACCATTTTCCTAGATTCCTTATATGTGTGCTAGAATACAATATTTATCTTTCTCTTTCTGACTCATTTCATTCTGTATAATAGGTTCTAGGTTTATCCACCTCATCAGAACTGACTCAAATGCATCCCTTTTTATGGCTGAGAAATATTCCATTGTGTATATGCAGAGAACTGTCTTTAACCATTTTGCCTCAGTCTACATTTAAGTTGATGAATTATAGTATGACACAGAAAAGACAGTCACATTTTTTAAAAAGCAGATGAAATGAAATGTTCATCGCTCAGTCTTATCTGACTTTGTGTGAACCCATGGACTGTAGCCCACCAGTATCCTCTGTCCATGGGACTCTTCAGCAAGAATACTGGAGTGGGTTGCCATTTCCTTCTGACCCAGGTCTCCCACATTGCAGGTGGATTCTTTGCTGTCTGACCTTCCAGATGGTAATTGTCAATTACTAATTGAAAACTTGTCAGTCTGTTGATGCAAACTAGGGAATATACTTTTCAAATAGAAGGTAGAAATGAAGGAAATAAAGAACAAAGAGAAAGCCCTCTGTGAATTCTTAACACCTACAGATGGAATCAAGCTGCAGATAAACCACATTTTGAAAGTATCAGCAATGAGGGAAAGTTGATTTTTTCACCTGCCTGTTTGAAACTTTTGTTCAACAAGATAAAGTCAAAATTTTATCTGGCACTCTAAGTTTTGTCCTAGACTGTTTCTAATTCTAGTCATGAGTTTTCAGTCTCATTTAAAATATCATGTATGGAATTGTATTTTAAGGCAGTTAAGTTTTAATTTCTCCTTAGTCAAATAGATAGCCTATACAACCATGAAAATAGAGTGTGCTGTCCTGCATGGGTCCCAGAAGATATGAAAAGTTCAACTGTGATTGCTGACAGATTGTTCTTTAATCTGCTTACAAACTAATGAGCCTGACTGTCACTGTGTGATGGGTACCGGCAGAAGACAGGACACTGTGACATGACTGATGTAGGGACAGAGAACTTTATCACTCATGACAGAGTAAGCAGCAAACACATCGTTTAGGTGCTGTAAACACAACCCTGGAACACGTATTCCTGCTGCACCCTGGCAAGGATGTTAAGGAATGCTCAGAGCCCATAGCCTCTCCCAGCAGTCCTCTGGGATCCCCAAACATAATAAATTTAACTCTGTGGTTGTACTGTTGGCAATGTGTTGCTATTTTAAATATTTTTTTTTCTACTAGACAGTGGAAACAAGAGAACAGTCCACTCATTTTGTTACCTTAGAATCTATAGACATCAACATAAATTTAGTGTTTCCTCTGCTTCTCTACTGCTGCCAAATGAATCACCTCAGATAGCTTAAAACAATAATAATTTCATTTACTCCCATGGTTTCTGCTTGTCTTGGGGTTTCTGACTTGGGACCATTCACAAGTTTGCAGACAGATGGCTGGAGCTCTGGGGGCTGGCAGAAGAGCGGGGTTATCTGAGTTGTTTCTGTTTTTGCTTTTCATTTCATGGGGCATTGGGGGTTTTTCCTGTAGTCTCTCCTCAGGTGCTTTCGAGGTTTTTCAGAGCGTGGTTGCTTCAAGATAGGCAAACTCAGTGCTTCCAAAGGGGATTTTTCCTGAAAGTAATGCAGAGGTATCTTTTCCCTCTGTTACAAGTCTTCTTCTCCAAGATCAGTTGCCTACTCAGATACGTGGTGGAGAACATAGGATCCCCACCGATGGCCAAAGATTACATTTTCAGAAGACAAAATTTGATGAGAGAGTATTGTGGTCATGCTTGACACATAAAAATGACCCTATTGTTTTACACATAATTGTAAAGGAAGGAAAAGTAGAAGATAGGAAAGGTGTGATATTGTGATTTATATTTGGTCTTTGTCAGTATTTATGGCACAAGATCCCTAAAATCCTTGGGATTTCTTAAGTGGAAAAAGTGACAAAAGTGCCTTAATATTCATAAAAATCTCCCTCAACTACACCTGAGTATACGTTAATCAGGTGACTTGGAAAACACCTAAGGATGGCTGGTTGCCAGGGGAACCAGACTTGTGATTTAAAGGTCAGAGCTTTCATTACCACCCCCTGGAGGTTGAATTGACTACCAATATCCAATGATTTAATCAATGGTACCTATGTAATAAAGCCTCCTTATAAATCCTAAAGGATAGAGTTTGAAGAGCCTTCAGTTTTGTGAACCAGAACACTTCCATGTGCTACCATGCTGGGCCAAAATTCCACGGGGACCTCACCCTATGGATCTCTTCATCGGACTGCAGCTTTATATCTTTTAATATCCTATATAAACCAGTACTCTAGTGAGAAAATGGCATTCCCGAGTTTTGTGAGCCACACTGGCAAGTTAATAGAACTCAAAGAGGAGGTTGTGAAAACCTGAGGCTTAACTCCCTTTGGTCAGAAGCGCAAGTTGTCACCCTGAACCTGCACCTGCTAAGTGAAGTGGAGGGCAGTCTTGCAGGACTGAGTCCTTAATCCGTGGAATCTGAGGCTACCCCTCGGTTGATAGTGTCAGAACTGAGTTGAATTGTAGGACACCCAGCAGGTGTTGGAGAACTGCTTTGTCCCACCTGCACACATTGGAATAATCTGGTATAGAATCTTTAGAAAGGAAGGAGCGCCAACAGAGAGAGGGAAGAAAACTCCCCTTAGAACAATAGCAGCAACCTAAAGATTATAGAAATATAATTACAGTAACAATGTGAAATTATAAAACAGATTTTTTAGATGCACATACTTATTCATATTAAAAGTACAATTGTTGGTTCAGTTTATATCAAATGAAGGAACTACTGGATGAATTGAAGATACAAAATAATATTGAAATCTGATTGAAATCTGGATGATTTAAACATAGGAGAAAATGTGAATCTTCTAATTCTAAAATAAGGTCATACATCTTAACATCATTTTATGTTTTCTTTTAACCATTAGTAGCATAGTATTGTTCTGTTCTGATTAAACACTGACATAAACTAGTAGTTTGAATTAATCAAAACAGCTGTTTCATAATGAGCACAGATATAAATGAATTAAAGAAAAAGAATACATAAATAAATAATTTAGGTGGGTCCACACAATCTTTAATTTCAGTTGGTAAACAGATATTTTTCTCCTTCACTAGAATGGATTTTAGTGATTGCAGTTGCCTATTTCTGGAAGAAGATGTTTGTGAATTTTCGTTTTTGAGTCCTTGAAAAACACCAAAGTATTATAACTTAAAATAGGTACTGTCTATGTCTTATAGCATTGTTGATCAGGAGCTTTTTATTACTTTCCTTTTGACCTTTGCATCGTTCCTTGAAAAGTTGCTACTGCTGCAGGCTGATAGGCAATTTACTTACATGTAATGCAACTCTTCCACTTGGCCCTCTAATCATCAACTTCTTTGAATGCTACCAGGAGCTTCCCCAGTGGGTGTGAGTGACAGGTCTGCTGATAATGGAGGTCATGCCATGTAGAGATGATGTGTTTCTTTCTGCTTTGCAGTCCTTGGTGCAGCTTCTGCTTATTGATTGTTCTTTCTGTCTTTATTACTGAGTGGAGGACCCTCTGCAAATGAGGAGATAATAGTATCTTAGAGTATTTTATGGCATTAAATTTTGCTACAATTATGTCTATTTTCCAAGTATATTTATTTTCCTGTGTAAGCAATTTCAAACCATTTAATCAGTTTCCCAGTAGGCACATTATATTTTAAAAATCTAATCAGAGGATGGGATGATTTTATAGAAATATTTATTTAATTCTATAAAATATTAGTTTTCTCCTTCAAGTCAATTTCATAGTCCCTGTATTCCCCCATGAGATAATACTTAGAAATATTCCAATTCAGATGTTCTTTCTTAGATGGAGTTTTGTTTTAAAGTACATCTTGGTATCACTATGTGATTCTTATGGCAGCATTCTTCATGTAGTCACATGATATTCATCTTGACATTCTTGATAGTACTGACTCTTTGATATTTCTCTCTTCACCACCTGTTATCCAGGCCAACTGAATATCCTTATTCCTGAGAGTTATAGTGTTATCTTCTGCATCAGGACATTCAAGGAGATCCTTCCTTTATTCTGTAACAATTCTTTTTTTTTAAGGGAGTTAATTATTTTTTATTATTTTTTGGCTGTGCTGGGCCTTTGTTTCTGCATGTGGGTTTTTTCTACTTGCGGTGAGCAGGAGCTACACCTCCGCTGTGGTGTGCAAGATTGTCAGTGCTTCAGTAGTTGCAGCACTGGGCTCAGCAGTTGTGGCTTGCAGTTGCTCAGGCTCGGTAGTTGTAGCACAGGAGCTTAGTTGCTCTGGGGCACAAGAGACCTTCCTGAATCAGGATCAAACTTATGTCTCCTGTATTGCAATGCAGATTCTCAACCGCCAGACCACTAGGGAAGCCCTGGAACAATTCTTATTCATGTGATGCCCAGCAGTAGCCAAATAACCATTCTTCCCATGCTAGTTCTCCTCCTAAACATTATTTCTCCTGTGAAGACTGATATTTTTAGCTGTATATTAGGTTCTTGCTGTATAACTCCACAGAACCTCAAAGCCTTTCACTCCTGCTCTCTCTACATACACCCAGACCTGCCCCTTGCCCCGTACACACACCTTAACATTTCTTCAATTGACAGTCTAATCTGGTAGACTGTAGGCTTAGTGAGGACAGTGACCAATTCTTCTTCACCACCGCAGTTTCTGGCCTATAATACATGATATACTTGAACTCAATGTCAATCCCTATTCCTCACTTATATTAATATTTTGAAAAAGTACTCTCTGTGAAACAAGAGAAAGAAAGGAGTTGAGGCGATACAAAGAGACAATGAGAAAAGAAAGGAGATGAGACAAGTGGAAGGGAGACTAGGAATGAAAAATGATCTGAAGATTAAAGTTAGGACGAGCATACAATGGTCATTTTCATATGTAAAAGCCATAAGCTATAACTGAAGAGACTGAAAGAATTGTTTAGTTTCTAATAATACATACATCTGAGCCTAATAAGACTAATGCCAAAGATGTGTGTGTGTGTGTGTGTGTGTGTGTGTATTAATTTTGCAAGGTTTTCTATATCCTGTCTAATTTGTCCTTACATAGTGTGACTGAGTTTCACATTTTTATCTGAGTGATAAGTGAGGAAAGAGCTTCTGACTGTGTCCTCAACCTGTGCTCATGGAAGACCACTCTTAGTTATTTCCTGGGTCATTCCTCTCCAATCTATTACCGTTTTCCTCTCCCTAAGTCAACTACTTACCTTATTTCAAATGTAAGTTTGGAATAGTCTCCACATACCTCTTCCCTTACTTTCTTGGCCACCCTATACCTTCCAAAGTTCTTCCAGAGTGTTCCTCTAAAATTGAAAATTTATCATTTCACCCAGCTTTAAATCTTTCTGTGGCTTCCCATCACACTCAGGAAAAGGTTGAGTGTAATTTGTTGCCTGTCTTATTTATATTCCTTTTCCATTATGCCTCCCTCTTCTCCCTACACTTTTGGTTATTTATAGATGCTTGAAAATGACCTTCTCTCCTACTCCTCTGAGCCTTTATGCAGGTTTCTGCTGTCTAGAATGGCTTTCTCCTTATATTTTGCACTTGGTTAAATGCCACTTATGCTCAAACATGCTGTTTAAGTGACATCTCAGCTCAGTAGTATTTTGTAATCCCTTTAACTGAATGAATTACTTCTCTTCTTTAATTTTCCAAAATATGTCCTCTATACCCTGCATTATAATATTGTTGATTCTTATTATTCCACTCCTACATGCATTTTCTGAGAACAAATACATTTCTCTGACTATCTACATATTCCAAGTACTTAAATCTGATGTAGTCTATATATTGCAGAATACAGTCTGGATACTATGGTTTAAACCCAGGGTCTCTAAGTTGCAAATTATAGAAATTCATTACAACTTTCCTTAAGCAAAACACAGTTTTTTAAGAAATGAATTAAAATATCCAATAAAATCCAAGTAAAGACTGAACAGATAGGAACTGGAATGCCATTTAATTTGTTTTTTTCTGTTCCTTTATCCCTTATGTGATTTTCCCCTTTACTTCTGGGGGTTTTAGTGCTTCTGAGGGCATACAGCCCCTGCAGAGCTCCTAGCTTACACACCTTCATTAGTACTGACAGCAATTTATATCCTTTTTTGAATTCCAGTTCCAAATTCCTATAGAAAGAATTACTATGAAAATTTCATTGAGTTTAAACCATGTGTCACATGTCACCATTTGGTTAATCACTGATGTTCACATTAATCCAAATAGTAATTAGATGGAATCATCCCTGTTTGCAACAACAATAACAACAAAAATTATAAGCTTTTGATAACTTCACGTGGGTCTCTAAATTTCCCTATAGTACCTAAAATCAGAAAAAACTTAGTAGAAAAAAGACATGTGGAGTACAGAAGTGAAAAAAGAGTCAAGTGATCAGCAAGCTATGTTACTCTTCAACAGAAAGCAAAACTGTTAAGAGAAAAAAATGCAAGCCAGACTTTAACTAGTATCTCTCAAAAATAAGACTTTCAATCTGTGAATGCTTTGCACATTTATTTCTATACATTCCATTTCTTTTTAGCTTTTATATTTCTATATTTTTAGCTTAGTTACCTTTGAATTTCTTTCTAAACTTTATAACTTGTTGTAAAACTACTTTTGTCCTCTTTACCAATGAACATATATTAATCCTTACATTTTCTTCTGCTGATTGCCGTTTCATATGAATTGGCACTTTTCATTGCTTCCTGAATAATTTGATATTTTATTTTATTTTTGTTTTCCTTTTTCCTAAGCTTCCAAGCTATTAAGATTTTTTGTTTACCTTTTCTGAATTATTTAAATTGCTATGGAGATTTCTATCATAAAGTATTTGATTTAAAATTTTTTTCAAGATTTTTCTTTGTACCAATGTCTGCGTGTTTTCAAGAGAAACAGATTAATAAGAAGGACAGAATATATATATGCATACATACATATACACAAATATATATATATATATATATAAAGTAATATAATTAACACACTCAAAATAATATAGTGTCAATAAATAAAACCTTATGTCTCATATATATGCATTATGTACATTTATAAACATCAACTGAGCATTTGACTGTGATGGTTAATTTTACGTGTCAACTTGACATACCCAGTTTTTGGTCAAATGTAGTCTAGATATTGCTGTAAATGTTGATGTTATTACCATTTAAATATGTAGGTTTTGGGTAAAATAGATTAACCTCTAGAAGGTCTTACCAATCAGCTGAAGGCTTTAAGAAAAAAGACCAAGTTCCACAAAGAAGAAAGAACTCTGCCTCCAGACTGCCTTAGGACATCAACTCTTTCCTAGGTCTCCAGCAGGCCAGCCAGCCCTGGTGATCCTCTCCCATATCCAACATCCAGTTGCACAAGATAATTCCTTAAAATAAATTTCACTCTCTTGGATAAAATATTTTAAACATTTTTATTTAAATAGCCTCTATGGTTTATGACTTTGTACATTTTTTTAAAGAGGCTCTTCTTTACTCTGTTTTGTATTTGTATTCTTAAAGGTTACCTTTCTAATATTTGCATTATGCATATTGTACTCATTACTTTGTTTTCTATTTTTCTTTATCATTGACTAGGCTGTATTTCTTATTCCAGTTAGTAAAGCTGAAATCTGTCTTCATGGGATCAATCAATCAATTCACATTTAGAATACAAAATAGATACCTACAGTTTTCTTTTGTTTTTGTTATTTAAATTCTAGTTTTTTCTTCTTACCCTTATTTTATGTTTTGATCAAGTTATTTTACATTTACATTCTTTATCTTATTAATTTATGAGATTAATTATACTTTCCATTTCATTAGTGGTTACTTCTTTTTCTCCTTCCTTGCATATATTTATACTATATGTGCATATAGTATAAATTGTATATATAGTATATATATAATATAAATAAATATTTAGTCATTTATACTAGGTATGAATACTAGGGTACTATGTTCCTTACTGCCTTTCCTTACTAAAATTATAAGGAATCTTCAGAACAATTTTATTTCCTTAAAACAAACTTTACCCTTTCAAAGTTTCCTATATTTTCTTTAGTTACAATATCATTTAGTTAACAGCTTTTATTCTTTCTTTAGTAGCAAGAATTTTCTTTTCCAAGAATACTTATTCTGAACTTATAGTTCATACTCTATTAATTTGGACTTAATTTTTTATAAGCCAAAGTTTATTGCTCACCGCTATTTTATTTCCTCTGCATTTTCCCCTTTTTTGAGGTTCTATGCCTGCTTCTTTTATTGGTTTATTAGATTTATTTTCAGTATTTTCTTCAGATAGTAGAGTGAGTGATATTTTCTTTGTATAAAAAAAATCAACTTCTTTCACTTTGTCTAATAAATGACATTTATTGATGTATGTAGGAGCAGCCCTTATATTTTACTAGCTATAAATATTATTTGCTCTCTTTCAATTCTAGTGTTGGTGAAGAGAAATCTAATTTATTAAGTTACTTGTTTTTCTGAGTGGGAGTATTTATGATAGTCTTTTAGTTTTTTCATTTCTCAAAATTTGTGCCATTTTGTTAAATTCTCCCAGCAAAATGTCATCAGTGTACATATTCAGATCATTATTCATTTTGCTGCAGTTGCTGCTGCTAAGTCGCTTCAGTCATGTCCAACTCTATGTGACCCCATAGACTGCAGCCCACCAGGCTTCCCTGTCCCTGGGATTCTCCAGGCAAGAACACTGGAGTGGGTTATTCATCTGAGGAATGTTATTCTCCTTTTAATGGAATAATTATTCTCGGACTTCCATTCACTTCTTTTTCTCCTCTTGTTATTTGTATATTACATTCTCTAGATTCTTCTGTCATTTCTCTTATTTTTTTCTATGAATTTCATATCTTTGATTTTTTTTCCCTCAGAAAACAAGAATCTATGAACATCAAAAGTCATACATGGGAGGCATGATTAAAATCCCAAGCCATTCATAATCAAGATCCCACAGTGAAAAGGGCAGATTTACCTAATGCCTCAGTTTGTTTCTTGAAAAGAATTACTAGATATGTTTATAGGAGTCATTTGTGGATTTTCCCTTTCTCATTCCTAAAGTGGTGAGATCAGCCTTACTAAGATTAGTGAAATTAATGCTGCTGCTGCTGCTGCTGCTAAGTCACTTCGTGTCTTCAGGCTAAGTCACTGCTAAGTCTTGTCTGACTCTGTGTGACCCCATTGATGGCAGCCTACAAGGCTCCTCCATCCCTGGGAGTTTCCAGGAAAGAGTACTGGAGTGGGGTACCATTGCCTTCTCTGGAAATTAATGCTAGACCTTTTGTAAAATTAATTTTGTGGGTTGGAAGATAAATTAACATTTTGGATTGAATTAAATTAATGATAATATACATTCCAGTTTTTGATCCCCAAGATTGCATTGATGTATTTGCACACATTGCTTTCTGATGTCAGGTGTTTATAATTCTGTGTCTTTATTTAACATAATCTAGTTTTATTCAATCTCAGTTTTCAAGCAGTGACTATAACTATAATATAAATATGATATCAATAGTTGTGTTTCATAATTTAAAATCAGCTGAGGAGAATTATAGGTATTTTTGGTTGTGGATATTGATGTTACTGAAAATGACATTCCCTGACAAAAGAGGGAATACCTATGACCCACAGGTCAAATCTTCCTGACTGGCTATTTTCAATATATACTCCAGGCTAAGATTTTTTGTTAAAAAGCAGAGACGTTGCTTTGCCAACAAAGGTCCATCTAGTCAAAGCTCTGGTTTTTCTAGAAGTCATGTATGGATATGAGAGTTGGACCATAAAGAAAGCTGAGCACTGAAGAATTGATGCTTTTGAACTGTGTATTGGAGAATATTTGAGAGCCTCTTGGACTGCAAGGAGATTAAGCCTGTCAATCCTAAAGCAAATCAGTCCTGAATATTCATTGGGAGGACTGCTGCTAAAGCTGAAACTCCAATACTTTCAAACCTGATGGGAAGAACTGACTTACTGGAAAAGACCTTGATTCTGGAAAAGACTGAAGGCAGGAGGAGAAGAGGATGATGGAGGATGAGGTAGTTGGATGCATCATCGACTCAATGGAAATAAGTTTGAGCAAGCTATGGGAACTGGTGATGGGCAGGGAAGCCTGGCATCCTGCAGTTCATGGAGTCACGTAGAGTTGACACGACTGAGCAACTGAACTGAAGATATTTTCACATGTGTAAGTGGTTAAAAAAAAAGTAAAAGGGAGAATACTATTCCATGAAACATAAAAATTTTATAAAATATAAGTTTCAGTGTTCAGCAATATGTGAACTGTGAACTTCCAGATGTTCAAGCTGGATTTAGAAAAGACAGAGGAATCAGAGATCAAATTGCCAACATCTGATGGATCATTGAAAAATCAAAATAGTTCCAGAAAAACATCTATGTCTGCTTTATTGACTGTGCCAAAGCCTTTGACTGTGTGGATCACAATAAACTGTGGAAAATTCTTCTGGAGATGGGAATACCAGACCACCTGACGTGCCTCTTGAGAAATCTGTATGCAGGTCAGGAAGCAATAGTTAAAACTGTACATGGAACAACAGACTGGTTCCAAACAGGAAAAGGAGGCTGTATATTGTCACCCTGCTTACTTAACTTATATGCAGAGTACATCATGGAAATGCTGGGCTGGATGAAGCGCAAGGTGGAATCAAGATTGCCAGGAGAAATATCAATAACCTCAGATATGCAGGTGATACCACACTAATGGCAGAAAGTGAAGAAGAACTAAGGAGCCTCTTGATGAAAGTGAAAGAGGAGAGTGAAAAAGTTGGCTTAAACCTCAACATTCAGCAAACTAAGATCATGGCATCTGGTCCCATCACTCCATGGCAAATAGATGGGGAAACAGTGGAAACAGTGGCTGACTTTATTTTTCTGGACTCCAAAGTCACTGCAGATGGTGATTGCAGCCATGAAATTAAAAGACACTTACTCCTTGGAAGGAAGGTTGTGACCAACCTAGATTGCATATTAAAAAGCAGAGACATTACTTTGGCAACAAAGGTCTGTCTAGCCAAGGCTATAGTTTTTCCAGTAGTCATGTATGGATGTGAGAGTTGGACGGTGAAGAAAGCTGAGCACATAAGAATCGATGCTTTTGAACTGTGGTGTTGGAGAAGACTCTTGAGAGTCCCTTGGACTGCAAGAAGATCCAACCAGTCCATCCTATAGGGGATCAGTCCTGCGTGTTCATTGGAAGGACTGATGTTGAAGCTTACACTCCAATATTTTGGCAACCTGATGCAAAGAGTTGACTCATTTGAAAAAGCCCTGATGCTGGGAAAGATTGAGGGCAGGAGAAAGGGACAACAGAGGATGAGGTGGACCTCATCAATGGACATGAGTTTGGGTAAACTCCAGCAACTGGTTATGGATGGAGAGGCCTGGTGTGATGCAGTTCATGGGATTGCAAAGAGTTGGACACGACTGAGCAACTGAACTGAACTGTAAATAAAGATTTGCTGAAACACAGCTGTACTCCTTAATATATTTTCTATGACTGCTTTTATGGTACAGCCACAGGGTTGAGTAGATATAACAGAGTATATAGCTTACAGCCCACTCCAGTGGGCTTTTTCTTGCCTGGAAAATCTGAAGGGCAGAGGAAACATGTGGCCTGCAGTCCAAAGGGTTGCAAAGAGTCAGACCCTACTGACAACTAAGCACAGCACATATAGCTTACAAACTCACAAATATTTACTATCTGACTCTTTTCAGAAAAACTTTGTTGACCTTTATGATCCAAGATATAAATATACTTTTTACAATTGAAATTATATTTAAAGTGTAAGCTTCCATTTAAGTGCCTCTTGCTAACAATTGGGGTTTCCTGGTGGCTCTCATAATAAAGAATCTGCTTACAATGTGGGAGACCTGGGTTCAATCCCTAAGTTGGGAAGATCTCCTGGGGGAGGGCATGGCAACCCACTCCAGTATTCTTGCGTGGAGCATCCGCATGGATTCTCAGAGGAGCTAGTCCCCCAGAGGAGCTAACAGTTAAACTTGTTTATTAGGTTTGAAATATCTAGATGAAAGACAAATTATATGTACAGCAAATACAGATTTTCAAAGATAACTAAGGAATTGTTATTGCTTAATTGTTAAGTTGTATCTGACTCTTTGTGACCCCATAGACTCTAGGCCACCAGGCTTCTCTGTCTATGAGATTTCTCTGGCAAAAAATCTGGGGTGTGTTGTCATTTCCTTCTCCAGGAGATATTCCTGATCCAGGGATCCATGTTTCCTGCATTGGCAGGTGGATTCTTTACCACTGAGCCACCTGGGATGTCCTGGCATCTCATCAGATAGCTTTACCAAAGCATATTCTAATAGAATAGGCTGTAAACAGAAATTTTATCTTAAACCAGTATGTTGATTATAATTTGTGACTTTAATAGAACCTGAGCAATAATGATTGAATCCGTTCATTTATTTCAAATGAGAAAATGTTTATCTTACGCCTGCTACATGCAGAACACTAGAAGAACCTATGGATGATAAACATAGTTACTGTTTCAGTCAGTTCGGTCACTCAGTCATGTCCAACTCTTTGTGACCCCATGAACCGCAGCCCGCCAGGCCTCCCTGTCCATCACCAACTCCCAGAATCCACCCAAACCCATGGCCATTGAGTTGGTGATGTCATCCAACCATCCCATCCTCTGTCATCCCCTTCTCCTTCTGCCCTCAATCTTTCCCAGCATCAGGATCTTTTCAAATGAGTCAATCTTTGCATCAGGTGGCAAAAGAATTGGAGTTTCACCTTCAACATCAGTGTGATAATGAATACTATGAAAGTCAGAGTTAGAAATATACTTAAGCGAACATCAGACCTGGAAAACTGAGAGCATGTTTCTCTATGGTTTGCAAGGTTCACTACGTATTTCTCTCATGACTAGCTCTGGTATAAACAAACAAACAAAATTGAGAAACACCTTTCTGACTCACACTCTAAGAAAAAAATATTGCCCAGGGAATCATATGGAATTTATTGAAATAAGGCATTTTAAGAGTCAATATTAACTGTTCTTTATATTTGAAAAAACTAATGTACAAATTCCTGATTTTATAAAAAGTAAACTGGGTCAGATCTTCATGTCTAACTTCTCCATATAGACTTTGTAGAAAATCATATTACAAAGCAATAGAGTGTGCTTTCTTTGTGCATATGGACAAGAGACACTTCCTATACAAAAACTGGATCCAAAAATAATTAAGGTAAATACATTTCCCTATTTTCTTGAATCAACACTTGGTAATTAAAACAAAACAATTATAACCACCCTCTTTCACCTTTCGAATGTGTCCTGGTTTGTATAATAATTTATTGATCACCAAAGTTATTACCACAACACACTGAATAAGGGAAGTGGGTGATTTCAATGCTGATAGCTTATTGCTAATATCTGATTTTAAGTTCTTGTCTTAATATTTAGTATACTTATATTTAGATTGTTTAAAAGGAAAATTTTAATACTTAGCAGTAGAATAGTTTCTACTTCATTGTTAAGGTAGGTAAAGTTCTTCAAATTTCTTAAAACATAACACATAAATAGAAGTACTACTAGTTTTATTTTGACTTCAGCCACATAATTTTACTTACTTGAAGTATGGGACATTTTTATATAAACATACAGTGATATCAACTAAACATAAAAGAGAAAAAGAAATACAGTCAGCAAAAACAAGACCGGGAGATCACTATGGCTCAGATCATGAACTCCTTGTTGAAAAATTGAAGAAAGTAGGGAAACCACCAGACCATTCAGGAATAACCTAAATCAAATCCTTTATGATTATAGAGTGGAAGTGACAAATAGATTCAAGGGATTAGATTTGATAGAGTGCCTGAAGAACTATGGACAGAGGTTTGTGACATTGTTCAGGAGGCAGTGATCAAGACCATCCCCAAGAAAAAGAAATGCAAAAAGGCAAAATGATTGTCTGAGGAGGCCTTACAAATACCTGAGAAGAGAAGAGAAGTGAAAAGCAAGGAGAAAATGAAATATATACCCATTTGAGTGCAGAGTTCCAAAGAATAGCAAGGAGAGATAAAAAAGCCTCACTCAGTGATCAATGCAAAGAAATAGAGGAAAACAATAGAATGGGAAAGACTAGAGATCGCTCCAAGAAAATTAGAGCTACCAAGGGAACATTTATACAAAGTAGGGCACAATAAAGAGCAGAAATGGTATGGATCTAACAGAAGCAGAAGATATTAAGAAGAGGTAGCAAGAATACACAGAAGAACTATAAAAAAAAAGAACCTTGTATCCCAGATAACCATGATGGTGTGATCACTCACCTAGAGCCAGACATCCTGTAATGCAAAGTCAAGTGGGCCTAAGAAAGCATCACTATGAACAAAGCTAGTGGAAGTGATGGAAATCCAGTTGAGCTATCTCAAATCCTGAAAGATGATGCTGCGAAAATGCTGTACTCAATATGCCAGCACATCTGGAAAGCTCAGCAATGGCCAGAAGACTGGAAAAGGTCAGTTTTCATGCCAACCCCAAAGAAAGGCATTGCCAAAGAATGTTCAAACTACTGCACAATTGCACTCATCTCACAAACTAGCAGGGTAATGCTCAAAAATATCCAAGCCAGTCTTCACCAGTTTGTGAACCGTGAACATCCAGATGTTCAAGCTGGATTTAGAAAAGGCAGAGGAACCAGAGATCAAATTGCTAACATCCACTGGATCATCAAAAAAGCAAGAGAATTCCAGAAAAACATCAACTTCTGCTTTATGGACTAAGCCAAGCGCTTTGACTGTGTGAATCACAACAAACTGTTTAAAATTCTTAAAGAGATGGGAATACCAGACCACCTTACCTGCCTCCTGAGCAATAATTTCTCAGTAGAGAAATCTATATGTGGTTTAGGAAGCAATAGTTAGAACTGGACAGAGAACAACAGACTGGTTCCAAGTTGGGAAAGAAGTACATCAAGGCTGTATATTGTCACCTTGCTTATTTAACTTATATGCAGAGTACATCATGTAAAATACCAGGCTGGATGAAGCACAAGCTGGAATCAGGATTTCCAGGAGAAATATCAATAACCTCAGATATGCAGATGATACCACCCTTATAGCAGAAAATGAAGAACTAAAGAGCCTCTTGATGAAAGTGAAAGAGGAGAGTGAAAAAGTTGGCTTAAAGCTCAATATTCAGAAAACTAAGATCATGACATCTGGTCCCATCACCTCAAGGCAAATAGATGGGGAAACAGTGGAAACGGTGGCAGACTTTATCTTTTGGGGCTGCAGATGGTGACTGCAACCATGAAATTAAAAGACGCTTGCTCCTTGGAAGAAAAGCTATGATCAACCTAGACAGCATATTAAAAAGCAGAGCCATTACTTTGCCAACAAAGATTCGTCTAGTCAAAGTTATAGTTTTTCCAAGTAGTCATATATGGATGTGAGTTGGACTACAAGGAAAGCTGAACACTGAAGAATGGTTTCTTTTGAACTCTGTGTTGGAGAAGACTTGAGAGCCTCTTGGGCTACAAGGAGATTAAGCCAGTCAGCCCTAAAGGAAATCAGTCCTGAATATTCTTTGGAAGGACTGCTGCTGAAAACCAATACTTTGGCCACCTGATGCGAATAAAAGACCCTGATGCTGGGAAAGATTGAAGGTGGGAGGAGAAGGGGATGACCGAGAATGAGATAGTTGGATGGCATCACTGACTCGATGGACATGAGTTTGAGGAAGCTCCGGGAGTTGGAGATGGACAGGGAAGCCTGGTGTGCTGCAGTCCATGGGGTTGCAAAGAGTCGGACACAACTGAGTGACTAAACTGAACTGAAAGTGATATCAAAGTCATGAGACTAGCTTTATATACATTTATGTTGGTCTGCATGTGTACATGTAGGTTTTTTCTGGTGTTTCATAGTTAAGAGATATAAAAAATATGGACAGGGATAACATCACTTGCCTATATTCCAAATTAAAAATAAATTAATATAAATTAATTATCCTTTGCTCTTTTAATGGACTTGAATAATCTGGAGTTTATTTGAAAGTATTCTTTATTTTATCTTTTGAAATTTCCAATATAGTCTCTTTGTTTAAGCTTTAATGTAATGGATTCCAGAATCATATTTCTTCTGTTGTAATGTACAGCTTGAAAAATGGATTGAATAATATTATATATGTGTTTTGGGTCTATAAAGAATTTAGAAAGCATTCAAGGCTTTCTTTAGGCTTCCCAGGTGGCACAGTGGTAAAGAATCTGCCTGTCAATGCAGGAGACACAAGAAACCTGGTTTGATATCTGGGTCAGGAAGATTTCTTAGAGGAAAAAATGGCAACCCACTCCAGAATTCTTGCCTGGAGAATTCCATGGACAAAGGATCCTTGTGGGCTACAGTCCATAGGGTTGCAAAGAGTCAGACAGGAAGAGGGCACACACAGAGGCTATATTTAGACAGAAATCACTTAACATTTAATGTTAAGACTATTTCAACTTTAGGATGAAGTAGCAAATCATATTAATTAAATATCTGGAATTGAAAATCCATAATAATGTATCAAAAAAGAAGAAATATTTGAATCCAGACCATGCCATTTATAACCTAAATACCCTTGAGTAAACTGTTGATTAATTAGATTTTGCTTCCTAATCCCATACAACATTAAAAAATGCTTGATGAGCAGACGTTGCTCAATAAAACTAGTGGCTTTGTCCCTGTATCCTTTTTAAGATAGTAGCAATGTCCATGCTTTAGAGTACAATGTTCATCCAGCTTTTACCTGGCATTTTATAGAAATGTTTCTGTTATTTCCTTTGATTAATCAGCTTGAACCAAATTGAGAATTAATACTTTATTGCCTATGAATTAAGATGTTTATTAAACAAATTAATATGGTAAATGTAACAAGAGTCTTATATCGGTGAAGAAAATATTAAAATATTAATCATAGTACCTAACTTTGAAAAAGTCCTTAGAGATTATATATCTACCCACTTTATTTTACATTTGAAGAAATAATAGGAAAATGATCTTCCCAAAATCATTTTAATAAATCATCCATATATGTTTATGTATTTTGTATTTACTGTACGCAGATTTTTCAACTCTGTGAGACATAAAGGAAATAAAAAGAAAAAAGTTAACTTGTAAGACTGCAATAAAGCTTGACAAAGAGTACAATTCTTGCAATGTATGATGGTTTAAAAAATTTAAGTCACAAAACGAATATATTCTTGTCAAGAAATGATGTTTCCCTAATAGGTTATTTCTCTACTTAGCTTAATAAACTAAGCTACTCTGTTAGACATGAAAAAAGCAATACTAAATCATTGCTAATGCTCTATATGTCTGTTATATAAATGGGTTAAAGATGGAAACTGTATATTGGTCTCATATTGTTCATTTTTTCAAGGCAGGCTGGGACCATTAGGTCAACACCCAAACTCAAATTTTTACACATCCTGTTGCTTTAGATATAGCTGAAGTAAGCCAGTGTTTAGACATTTAAAGACTTCCTGCTTTGCATACTCCACTAACTACACCCAAGGTCTGCTAGCTATAGATAAGATGAACCTTGGGACCATGGAAGACCCCATCCACTGCTGCCCTACAGAGTTTTATGATTCAGACACTTTCCCTGGTTTCCCTTGTGGTGGTAAACAACCGTCATCAGGATGTCAAAAGCTCCCTCTGTGATTCTGCATTCTTGCCCCAACAGAGACGTTTTCCCCTTCCTGTTGGTGGCCCAAACTATCCCCTC
The DNA here is from genome assembly GCA_007570785.1 of Antilocapra americana. Lineage (NCBI taxonomy): Eukaryota > Metazoa > Chordata > Mammalia > Artiodactyla > Antilocapridae > Antilocapra > Antilocapra americana. The sequence continues at coordinate 10,010,864 of ML663008.1, read as the reverse complement.
TGGAAGGTCACAGACTGTCATGGATTGCCTTTCTCACGGCTCGCCTTTCTCATGGATTCCTGCAGAGTGCCACCAAAAATAAAGCTCATTATATGCTCTTGCTACCTCTTGCCTTACCTTTTACCTTAATCCAGCCACCAAATCCCTTGAACTCAGTACAAAACCAAACTTAAAAATGAAGGCCTTGTAATTTACTGGAGCTAACAAAATATTTTAAAATATAAATGATGCTTCATTTTATTTTTTAACATAGAGACTGATTAAACCCACACAGAGTCTTAGATCACCTTCTTCCCTTGTTCTTCTGAATAAAAACTTTTTAAAAATTACTCAGATTTAAACTTAGATGGGAGAAGGCAATGGCACCCCACCCCAGTACTCTTGCCTGGAGAATCCCATGGATGGAGGAGCCTGGTAGGCTGCAGTCCATGGGGTCACTAAGTTGGACACAGCTGAACAACTTCGCTTTCCACTTTCATGCATTGCAGAAGGAAATGGCAACCCACTCCAGTGTTCTTGCCTGGAGAATCCCAGGGACAGGGGAGCCAGGTGGGCTGCCGTCTATGGGGTGGCACAGAGTCGGACGCAATTGAAGCGACTTAGCGGCAGCAGCAGCAGCATGATTAAATGAAAGCAAAAGTTCAGTTCTGAAGCAACTGGTTCAAGTAACAAACAAACTAGCAACAATATACTTTTTCAGAAACAGAATTTTAAAAATGCAGAGCAACATTCCATGGCTTCATATACAATCACTGTCTCTAACCCTGTCTGTTGCTAATTTATTTGGTACTCGAAGACTATGGAATTCAGAAAATCCATGATGATAGTGTAAGGAAAAGGAGGCAGTTTCCTCCCCAACCCCCTAAGGAAAGTCTGCATTTTTCACTATTATGAAGAATTAGATTTGAAAAAAAGTCACATAAATGCCTTTAGTTGCAAAAGTCTCATCATGTATGTTTGGCTTTCCCCTTGGCTTAGCGGTACAGAATCTGCAACGCAGGAGATGCAAGCTCAATCCTGGGGTCAGGAAGATCCCCTGGAGGAAGAAATGGCAACTCACTCCAGTATTCTTGCAAGGAAAATCCCATGGACAGAGGAGACTGGTGGGCTACAGTCCATAGACTCAGAAAGAGTGGGACATGACTGAGTGACCTGAGCACACATATATCATATGTGATCTCCCTCAGAAATAATCCTTGATTTGTCACTTTCTCAATCCTTATTCTTAAATGCCTTTCCTGTGCTTTCCTTTGATTATAGCAGCTATTAGAATTTTATAAATTATCTATTTTCTAGCTCTGCTGCTGCTGCTGCTGCTAAGTCACTTCAGTTGTGTCTGACTCTGTGCAGCCCCATAGATGGCAGCCCATCGGGCTCCCCCATCCCTGTGATTCTCCAGGCAAGAACATTGGAGTGGGTTGCCATTTCCTTCTCCAATGCATGAAAGTGAAAAGTGAAAGTGAAGTTGCTTAGTCCTGTCTGACTCCTAGCAACCCCATGGACTGCAGCCTACCAGGCTCCTCCGTCCATGGGATTTTCCAGGCAAGAGTACTGGAGTGGGTTGCCATTGCCTTCTCCAATTTTCTAGCTCTACTCCCTCTCTAATTGTTAAATTCAATAAAATCAATGATTATATTTTTATTCTTATGATCTGTTACATTTCCTTTTATTGTTTCTGGTATGAAGTGTGAAGTAATAGTTGTTCAGTTGTGTCCAACTCTTTGGGACCCCATGGACTATACAGTCAATGGAATGCTCCAGGTCAGAATACTGAAGTGGGTAGTCATTCACTTCTCCTAGATTTTCCCAACTCAAGAGATCAAACTCAGGTCTCCCACATTGTAGGTGGATTCTTTACCATCTGAGCCACCAGAGAAACCCAAGAATACTGGAGTGGGTAGCTTATTCCTTCTCCACCAGATCTTCCTGACCCAGGAATCAAACTGAGGTTTCCTGCATGGAAGGTAGATTCTTTGCCAACTGAGCTACCAAGGAAGCCCCTGTTTGTAGTATAGAGCATTCCAGTTTTCTTTTTCTTTCTTTCTTTTCTATCTGGATTAATGAACTGATTTTCTTCATTTTAAAATTAAATTTTAAAGGAAAAGAAAAAAAGGACAAAAAATAATAAAGTAAAAAAATTTAAATTGAATTTCATTCATTAGAATAATTCTATACAAATATTCAATTATCAGGCAGTTAGACAAGCACAGTGCCCTATCACAGTGAGAGTGGATGAGTAGGAATTATATCAGAACATCCTGATTTTTTAAAGAGAATTAAATTAAAATAGAAATTGCGAGGCCTGACCAATCATAGCTTTTAGTAAAGATTTTGATGCTGGGCATGAGTCACTGTTAATCATTTCACAGTAGGGACACTATGTTATTTAAGAAATGTACTTTAAAAAGCAACAAGATAGGAATAACATGATTTTGGAGAAGAATCTAATCACTATCTAGAAAAATTTATAACCAGGGAATTATAAAGGACAATAAATTTTTCTTGTGGATAATTACAACTCTCTCTTGGCAAGTCTTCCTGGGTCTGAAACCTACAAAAATGCCTCCATTTTTTTTTTTTATTGTTGTTGTTCACAGTTAACTTTTCAAAATGTCAGTCACATAATTTCTCTTCTCAGTAGTTTCTTATGACTCTTCATTTATTATGGACTAAAGTTGACTAAAGACTTTCCATAGCCTACCATTCTGGTTCTAACTCTTTACATACTTCTACCCACCAGACAAATATTCAATATTGTCATTTCTCTGCACTTTACTAGTGATAAAGTTGAATCATATTTTAGAAGAAAACAACTCACTTATCCCATCTGATTTTCAAGATTGTGTGCATGTGTGTGAGACAGGTATTTAAATATCTTAAAAGTATAAATTCATTTTAATATCTAAATGTTTTCCATTTAAAAGCATTAGCATCTGACAAAAAGGAGGCATGCTTGGAATCTAGAATATTTGTTGACCTATTACAATTAATCAATTACATGTAGAGAAAAACATAATTGCAAATTTTCATATTAGTATACCTGTTACTTTAAAATTTCATTTTAGGATATTTTCGCTTGCTTTAAAAAATGGACATATATGTTTCAATTGCTTAAAAAATTAATTTCAGGATTTTGAATACTGGACTCTTTAAGGAAAAAAAATAGCTTTACTTGCCATACAGATGCATTATAAAATTGAAGTGTGTGCATCTCTATAAATTGGAAATGTCTTTTTTTAATGTGTAAGAAGAAATGTTCCAGAATCTGATGATATTTGCATTTGGTTTTCACTAATGACTTCATTTTTCACTCCTGCTGGTAAAGTCTAGAGTAAACTCATCACTGTGATTCATTGATAGAGACATACTTAATCATATGGCTGTATTAATAATTTTTTGTTACACGTTATACCTTAGTGATTTTAAGAGGTCAGCATTCATCATTTTGCATCATGTTGGGCAACCCTTCTCAGAGAAAAGCTAAAAATTGAATTGATTTCTCAACTTTATTAAGACATGAGTGCCCTGATAATGCATACTTGGTCATGCCTGAATCCAATTTGCATTTATCTCTCAGTGTTTTCTTCTGTGCAGTACGCAGAAGAGAAATCTGCATTTGCTGTCGATACTGACAGGTTAGAAATCATCTAATAAATATTCTAAGTGACTGAGGTTTGAAGATGTCTGGAAACGGTTATATGAGATAAATGGTTAGAGGAATCAAAGAAGCTTGAACTGAGAAGAGAATAATTAAAGGATACATGATCATTTTTTTCAGATACATGAGAACCAGGAATTTGAAATGGGCATAATGTCTTTGGTGTGAGGTTACAGATGTGCAGTAACCAAATAGGTACCTACGAGTTAACCAACAGGGTTTAGAGAGATACCTCAAGGGGATCTGAACCCAAAGATGAGAGTTCCCCAAACTTTAAAGTGAGCATCTATAAAAATTGATTCCACTTTCTTCAACCCCCTCCACACCGCTTTTTGTTTATTAAATGAATTATACTGCTACTTGCCTTAATAGAGGAACATATCATCAAAGTTATGGAAATAGTAGAATTAGGACTAACCTATGAAAAAAAATAAGGAAGATGATTCAGCTCACTTGTAAGGAACTATTTTAAGTATAATGAGTATATCTAAAAACAAAACCAACAAAAAAAATCATAGTGATGGTCTTATACAATGCAATTTTTGAAAATACTGGAGCCATTCTCTCTTTTATTTAAACAGGGATTCCTGTTTTAGATAAAGTAAATACATATAAAAATTATTTCCTAAGTTAGTTTTATGATACTAAGATTTTAACTGAAAATTATGCACTATTAAGGTTTTTATTAGTTTATGGCAACAGTTGATCTCTACTCATGCACAGAGCCAACAAAGGTTTATATAAAATCTCCTCTAAATTGAGCATCAGTTCAGTTCAGTTCAGTCGCTCAGTCATGTCCAACTCTTCATGACCCATGAATTGCAGCATGCCAGGCCTCCCTGTCCATCACCAACTCCCAGAGTCTACCCAAACCTATGTCCATTGAGTTGGTGATGCCATCCAGCCATCTCATCCTCTGTCATCCTCTTCTCCTCTTGCCCCCAATCCTACCCAGCATTAGAGTCTTTTCCAATGAGTCAACCTTCACATGAGGTGGCCAAAGTATTGGAGTTTCAGCTTCAACATCAGTCCCTCCAATGAACACCCAGGACTGATCTCCTTTAGGATGGACTGGTTGGATCTTCTTGCAGTCCAAGGGACTCTCAAGAGTCCTTTCCAAACCACAGTTCAAACGCATTGATTCTTCAGTGCTCAGCTTTCTTCACTGTCCAACTCTCACATCCATACATGACTATTGGAAAAACCATAGCCTTGACTAGATGAACCTTTGTTGACAAAGTAATGTCTCTACTTTTAAAAGTGCTATCTAGGTTGCTCATAACTTCCCTTCCAAGGAGTAAGCCAAGGAGTAAGCGTCTTTTGATTTCATGGGTGCAGTCACCATCTGCAGTGATTTTGGAGCCCAGAAAAATAAAGTCTGACACTGTTTCCCGATTTATTTGCCATGAAGTGATGGGACCAGATTTCACGATCTTAGTTTTCTGAATGTTGGGCTTTAATCCAACTTTTTCACTCTCCTCTTTCAGTTTCATCAAGGGGCTTTTTAGTTCCTCTTCACTTTCTACCATAAGGGTGGTGTCATCTGCATATCTGAGGTTATTGATATTTCTCCTGGCAATCTTGATTCCATCTTGTGCTTCATCCAGCCCCGCGTTTCTTATGATATACTCTGCATATAAGTTAAATAAGCAGGGTGACAATATACAGCCTTGATGTACTCCTACCACCCTTATTCTGAAATCTCCAGTAGTTCTCTTTCTGATGCTAGCAATACATGGGTAGAGGAGGGAAAATAATTTTTTCACTACCCTCCAGGGTGTTGGCTAAGCTGCACCCCCAACATAAATTACACATTTAATGTTAAATTATAACATTGATTTATGTATGTGACTCCCACTAAGATATGAGGCTCTAAGTAGTGACCAGAGATGGAGCTTGTATACCTTTTAGGCAAAAATAAATGAATAAATCTGTGAATTATTGACAAGACAAAGGAATTTGGGCTAGTGAAAATAAACAACGAAACACCAATTAGAAAGCTATGGGTTAATTTAGCTGTTTTTTTATATAGCTGTCCTGGTCCTAATTTCCCTTTCTCTGCCTCCTCCCCTCCAGAAGGTTTATCTTCTTTCATCTGAGAGGTTTATCTCCTGTTTTCTGGGAAGGAGGGTAAGGTTGGGGGAGGTCAAGTGATATTTCTGCTTCTGCCATTTTCTCAGACTTCTTCTACTTAACACAGTCAATATATCAAAGTGCCATTTTTTGGGGTGTCACATCTAGAACCCCATCACATGTTATAGTCTACAATTATTTGTACAAAATAACCTCCCTACTGGTAGTATCCCTAGGTGCCATTATTTTATCTCAATCATCCTTTTAAGGTAAAGGTATATGTTTCATTATTTCTCTACACTTATTCTTCTCTACAGCTAAACTATTTGTTCACAGGTCCCTGAACTGATCTGGGGTTTTCCACATCTTCATTTTACTTATGAAATTATTTTAAGAAATATTGAGCAAGTGTTGTCTGTCTTATATATCAATTACTTTATTTATCCTGATTCCACCCCTACCCCACCACTGGCCTATCTGGTTATCTGTTTTCTTAATCTGTCTCTTATGGACTGAATTGTCTCTTCTCAGAATTCATATATTGTATCCTAAGCTTTAGTTCCTCAGTATGTGACTGTATTTAGACTGGGAATTAGAATAAGTTAAAATTGAGGTCACTGGCAAAGAGTTTAATTTTCCAATTTGAATGGTGTCCTTAAAAGAGGAGACTAGAACACATAACCAAAGACAAACGGACAGCCCCATGAGGACACAGCAGGAAAGTGGCTTTCTGCAAACTAAGGAGAGAAACCTTATAGGAAACCAAAGCTGCAGATACTTTGACCTTGAATTTCTAGCCTCTAAAACTTTGAGAAAATTTGTTTCTGTGTTTTAAACTACCCAGTTTTGGTATCTGGGCATCCCTATCCATATACATTGCCCATCACTACAAAAAGTATTATCGGAAAATTTGATTTTGAGTGATATAAGTGTGGTACAGAATATATTATGTTGTATTATAAATTGTGATCCATATTTTCAACTTTGCAGTGAAACTTTAAAGACCTAATTATTGGCATGGACCTGACTGAATGTCCCAGATTAGAGGAATGTTGAATATGCAGATCAGCTTCCAAGGGTTATTATTACAAACCTTCCATATATAACTGTAGAAAGAAACAGCATAGAAATAAAAACCAATGTTTAAGTTTATTTCAAAAATATTTCATATATATTTTCTTCTATATCTCATTATTTGTTTACATATATTCCATATATATGTATATTCCATATATATGCATTGATATTTCAATATCTAGATATGGATTCATATACTCACGAACATATGTAGACCTATATAAACACATGTATTAGTGTTGAGTTCTGCCTTTGGCTTTTTTGAGAACATAATTTGTTTGTATTTTTATATAATTAATTTAGAAATTCCAAAATATAGGACATATAACAAGAAAACTTCATTTAGCTTCATTTTCTTGACTGATTACTCAAGTTCTTTCCTGATTTGTTTCTAAACAAATTACATTTATACAAGTGACGTCTAGACTAGCAAAATAAATCCATTCCATTCCTTTTCCTTGGATGTACTGCTTTTTCAATCTGGCTGGATATTAGAATTACATAGAGAACTTTTACTACATATCCAGAGATTTGTATTTAGTTGTTTTGGGGTACACGATGGTATCAGTGATTTTAACAAATGTCTGTGATTCTCAGAGTCAGCCAAGGGAAACAGTCACTGCTCTATAAAGCTTGAGAAACAGTTGGGACTTTCTTTTATTCCATAACTCATTTATGAGCTTCTCAGTTAAGGGAGCAACTTATAACATTAACATTATTTTATCCTGAAGATGTTTTTGCTTCATTATATATAAGTAAAATAGAGGCATACCTTGGAGATACAGAGGGTTCAGCTCCAGACCACTGCAATTAAGTGACTATCACAAAAAAGTGAATCACATGATTCTTTTTGGTTTTTCAGTGCATCTAAAAGTTATGCTTACTCTATAATTTCCAAAGGTAGATGGAAGAGTAGAAAGATGTGCTCTTATCTTCTGCGAGAACTCCAAAATTACAACTTGCTGCTGAACAGCCATTGACAGGAGCATGTTGCATCCCACCAAAAAAAGATACCCCACATCCAAGGTAAAGGAGAAGCCCCAGCAATATGGTAGGAGGGGTGAAATTGTGTTTAGAATCAAACCAAATACCTGCCAGAAACACTCAGAGGGCACAAATGTTGTGCACACCAGGACTGGGAGAACCCACAGAGACTGAACCTGAACTGTGTTTGAGTGTCTCCTGTGAACGTATGGGTCAGCAGTGGCCTGCTGCAGAGCAGGGACTCTGGATGCAGCAGACCTGGGTATGGCATAAGTCCTCTCAGAGGATGTCATCATTTACTTCAAAATAGAGGTAACTTACACAAGGCTTACACAGGACTGGGGAAACAGATTCTTGGAGGGCACAAACAAAACCTTGTGTACACCAGGACCTAGGAGAAAGGAGCAGTAACCCCACAAGAGACTGACCCAGACTTGCCTGTGAGTGTCCAGGAGTCTCTGGTGGAGGCACGCATGGGGCCTTTTGAAGGAGATCACCAGTATCTTCATTACCTCCACCATGGTTTCCCCTCAAGTCAAACAACAGAGAGGGAACACAAAGACCATCAACAGAAAATTGGATTAAAGTATTACAGAGCATGGCTCCACCCATTAGAACAAGACCCAGTTTCCCCTTCTGTCATCTCTCTCATCAGGAAGCTTCCTTCAGCCTCTCATCCTTATGCATCAGAGGGCAGACAGAATGAAAACCATAATTACAGAAAATTAACCAAACAGATCACATGGACCACAACCTTGTCTATCTCAATGAAATGATGAGAGATGCCATATAGGGCCACCCAAGACAGACAGGTCATGGTGGAGAGTTCAGACAAAATGTGGTCCACTGTAGAAGGATATGGCAAACCACTTTAGTATTCTTGCCTTGAGAGCTCCATGAACAGTATGAAAAGGCAAAAAGATAGAACACTGAAAGATGAACTCCTCAGGTAAGTAGGTGCCCAATATGCTACTGGAGATCAGTGGAGAAATAACTCCAGAAAGAATGAAGAGACCGAGCCAAAGCAAAAACAACACCCAGTTGTGGGTGTGACTGGTGATGGAAGTAAAATGTGTTGCTATAAAGAGCAATATTGCATAGGAACCTGGATTGTTAGGTCCAAGAATCCAGGCAAATTGGAAGTGATCAAACAGGAGATGGCAAAAGTGAACATCAACATTTTAGGAATCAGTGAACTAAAACGGACTGAAATGGGTGAATTTAATGCAGATGACCATTATATCTACTACTGTGGGCAAGAATCCCATAGAAAAAATGAGTAGCCATTATAGTCAACAAAAGTGTTAAATGCAGTACTTAGATGCAGTCTAAAAAATGACAGAATGACCTCTGTTCATTTCCAAGGCAAATGTTTCAATATCACAGTAATCCAAGTTTATGCCCAGACCAGGAATACTGCAGCTGAAGTTGAATGGTTCTGTGAAGACCTATAACCTTCTAGAACAGACACCCAAAAAACACTTTCTTTTTCATTATAGGGGACTGGAATGCAAAAATAGGAAGTCAAGAGATACCTGGAGTAACAGGCCTATTTAGCCTTGGAGTACAAAATAAAACAGGGCTAACAGAGTTTTGCCAAAGGAACACACTGCTCATAGCAAATACCATTTTCCAACAACACAAGAGAAGACTCTACACATGGACATCACAGAATGGTCAGTACTGAAATCAGATTGATAATATCCTTAGCAGGAAAAGATGGAAAGGCTCTATACAGTCATCAAAAACAAGACCAGGAGCTGACTGTGGCTCAGATCATGAACTCCTTATTGCCAAATTCAGACTTAAATTGAAGAAAGTAGGGAAAACCACTAGACCATTCAGGTATGACCTAAATCAAATCCCTAACGATTAGTAGAGTGGAAGTGACAAATAGATTCAAGGGATTAATTTGATAGAGTGCCTGATGAACTATGGATGGAGGTTCATGAGATCGCACAGGAGGCAATGATCAAGACCATCCCCAAGAAAAAGAAATGCAAAAAGGCAAAATGATTGTCTGAGGAGGACTTACAAATAGCTAAGAAAAAAAGAGAAGTGAAAGGCATGGGAGAAAAGGGAAGATATACACATCTGAATGCAGAGTTCCAAAGAAGAGCAAGGAAAGATAAGAAAGCCTTCCTCAGTGATCAATGCAAATAAATAGATAAAACAGAAGAATGGGAAAGACTAGAGATTTCTTCAAGAAAATTAGAGCTACCAAGGGAACATTTCATGCAAAGTTGGGCACGATAAAGGACAGAAATGATATAGACCTAACAGAAGCAGAGGATATTAAGAAGAGGTGGCAAGAATACACAGAAGAACTATACAAAAAAGATCTTTGTGACCCAAATAATCACAATGGTGTGATCAGTCACCAAGAGTGAGACATCCTGGAATGTGAAGTCAAGTGGGTCATAGGAAGCATTACTGCGAACAAAGCTAGTGGAAGTGATGGAATTCTAGTTAAGCTGTTTCAAATCCTAAAAGATGATGCTGTGAAAGTGCTGCACTCAATGCACCAACAAATTTGGAAAATTCAGCAGTGGCCACAGGACTGGAAAAGGTCAGTTTTCCTTCCAATCCCAAAGAAAGGCAATGCTAAAAACTGTTCAAACTACTGCACTATTGCACTCCTCCCACACACTAGTAAAGTAATGCTCAAAATTCTTCAAGCCAGCCTTCAACAGTTTGTAAACCGTGAACTTCCAGATGTTCAAGCTGGATTTAGAAAAGACAGAGGAACCAGAGATCAAATTGCCAACATCCGTTGGATCATCAAAAAAGCAAGAGAATTTCAGAAAATCATCTACTTGTGCTGTTTTGACTATGCTAAAACCTTTGACTCTGTATATCACAGCCAACTGTTGAAAATTATGAAAGAGATGCGAACACCAGACCACCTGACGTGCCTCCTGAGAAATCTCTATGCATGTCAAGAAGCAACAGTTAGAACTGGACATGGAACAACAAACTCGTTCCAAATTGGGAAAGAAGTGCATCAAGGCTGTATATTGTCATTCTGCTTATTTAACTTATATGCAGAGTATATCACGTGGAATGCTGGGCTGGATGAAGCACAAACTGGAATCAGGATTGCCAGGAGAAGTATCAGTAACCTCAGGTATGCAGATCATACCACCCTTATGGCAGAAAGTGAAGAACTAAAGAGCCACTTGATGAAAGTGAAAGAGGAGAGTGAAAAAGTTGGCGTAAAGCTCAACATTCAGAAAACTAAGATCAAAGCATCCGGTCCATCACCTCATGGCAAATAGATGGGGAAACAGAGGAAACTGAGAGACATTACTTTCTTGGACTCCGAAATCCCTGCAGATGGTGATTGCAGCCATGAAATTAAAAGATGCTTGCTCCTTGGAAGAAAAGCTATTGCCTACCTAGACAGCATATTAAAAAGCAGAGAGTGTTTTGCCTATGTTATCCCCTAGGAGTTTTATAGTTTCTGGTCTTATGATTAGATCTTTGACCCATTTTGAGTTTATCTTTGTGTATGGTGTTAGAAAGTGTTCTAGTTTCATTCTTTTACAAGTGGCTGTCCAGTTTTCCCAGCACCACTTGTTAAAGAGATTGTCTTTTCTCCATTGTATATTCATGCCTCCTTTGTCAAAGATAAGGTGTCCATAGATGCGTGGATTTATCTTTGGGCTTTCTATTTTGTTCCATTGATCTATATTTCTGTCTTTGTGCCAGTACCATACTGTCTTAATGACTGTGGATTTGTAGTATAGCCTAAAGTCAGGTAGGTTGATTCCTCCAGTTCCATTCTTCTTTCTCAAGATTGCTTTGGCTATACCAGGTTTTTTGTATTTCGATACAAATTGTGAAATTATTTGTTCTAATTCTCTGAAAAAGACCTCTGGTAGCTTGATAGGAATTGCATTGAATCTATAGATTGCTTTGGGTAGTATACTCATTTTCACTATATTGATTCTTCCAACCCACGAACATGGCACATTTCTCCATCTGTTTGTGTCCTCTTTGATTTCTTTCATCAGTGTTTTATAGTTTTCTGTATACAAGTCTTTTGTTTCTTTAGGTAGAAATACGCCTAAGTATTTTATTCTTTTTGTTTCGATGGTGAATGGAATTGTTCCCTAACCCTAACCCTAACTCCTAGAGGATAACATAGGCAAAACACTCTCCGACATAAACCAAAGTGGGATCCTCTATGACCCACCTCCCAGAGTATCGGAAATAAAGACACGAATAAACAAATGGGACCTAATTAAAATTAAAAGTTTCTGTACAACAAAGGGAACAAGCAAGGTGAAAAGACAGCCTTCAGAATGGGAGAAAATAATAGCCAATGAAGCAACGGACAAACAATTAATCTCAAAAATATACAAGCAACTCCTGCAGCTCCATTCTAGAAAAATAAACGATCCAATCAAAAAGTGGGCCAAAGAACCTAACAGACATTTCTCCAAAGAAGACATAAAAATGGCTAACAAACACATGAAAAGATGCTCAACATCACTCATTATCAGAGAAATGCAAATCAAAACCACAATGAGGTACCACTTTACACCAGTCAGAATGGCTGCCATCCAAAAATCTACAAGCAATAAATGCTGGAGAGGATGTGGAGAAAAGGGAACCCTCTTACACTGTTGGTGGGAATGCAAGCTAGTACAGCCACTATGGAAAACAGTGTGGAGGTTCCTTAAAAAACTGCAAATGACCTGCCATATGACCCAGCAATCCCACTGCTGGGCATACACACCAAGGAAACCAGAATTGAAAGAGCCACGTGTACCCCAATGTTCATTGCCGCATTGTTTACAATAGCCAGGACATGGAAGCAACCTAGATGCCCATCAACTGATGAATGGATAAGAAAGCTGTGGTACATATACACAATGGAATATTACTCAGCATTAAAAAAAATTCATTTGAATCAGTTCTACTCAGGTGAACGGAACTAGAGCCTATTATCCAGAGTGAAGTAAGCCAGAATGAAAAACAACAATACAGTATACTAACGCATATATATGGAATTTAGAAGATGGTAACGAGAACCCTGCATGCAAGACAGCAAAAGGAATGCAGATGTATAGAACAGACTCGTGGACTCTGTGGAAGAGGGCAAGGGTGGTATGATATGGGAGAATGGCATTGAAACATGTTAATTATCATGTGTGAAATCAATCACCAGCCCAGGGTTGATGCTCGGGGCTGGTGCATCGAGATTTCCCGGGGGGGAGGGAGGAGGGAGGGAGGAGGGAGGGAGGTTCTGGAGGGGGAGCATATGTAAACCCATGGTGGTTTCATGTCATTGTATGGCAAAACCAACACAATAAAAAAAAAAAAGAAAAGCAGAAAGATTGCTTTGCCAAAAAGGTCCATCTAGCCATAGCTATAGTTTTCCAATAGTCATGTATTAATATGAGAGTTGGACTGTGAAGAAAGCTGAGTACCAAAGAAGTGATGCTTTGAACTGTGGTGTTGGAGAAGACTCTTGAGACTCCCTTGGTCTGCAAGGAGATCCAACCAGACAATCCTAAAGGAAATCAGTCCTGAATATTCACTGGAAATTCTGCTGCTGAAGCTGAAACTCCGATACTTTGGCCACCTCATGCAAAGAAATGACTCATTTGAAAAGGCCCTGATGCTCGGAGAGATTGAAGGTGGGACGAGAAGGGGACGACAGAGAATGAGATGGTTGGATGGCATCACTGACTCGATGGATATGAATTTGAGTGACCTCTGGGAACTGGTGATGGACAGGAGAGCCTGGTGTGCTACAGTCAATGGGGTCATAAGAAGTTGCACAGGAGTAAGTGACTGCAATTAACTAAGCTGAACACTATAATAGGCTATTAAGCATGCAGTAGCTTTGTTTCTAGAAAATAGATGTGCATATCTTAATTTAAAAATACATTATTGTTGAATATTCCTAACCATCATCTGAAAACTCAGGGTTGCCACACAGGTTCACTTTGTAAAAACTGCAGTATCTGCAAAGTGCATAAAAGCACAGCACAATGAAAGGGGGTATGCCTGTAAGACATATTTTTCAAAACATCATACAGCATATTTGGAAACTATTGATTTGTCTAGAAACTATTTTATTTAACTACTTAGATAAAGATAGTGTTTAACAAATTATGTGCAAAGACTGAACACCTAGGGATATCTTAGGTAGAGAGGGGTGGCATTACTTAGTTTTTGCAGGAACATTAAATATTTAAACTGGAATTAGGTTTGTGTGGGCTGGATCTTTTAAAAATAATTTAAACTCAGCTTTGGAGAAGTAGAATACTTTTAATTTTATAAATGAAAAAATATATAATTTGGATAGTAAATTGACATTCTAAGTTAAGGCATGGATTAAATTGTGGTGTTGTGTTGTGCTCTGCTGTGTCCAATTCTTTGCGGCTCCATGGACTGTAGCCTGCCAGGCTTCTCTGCCCATGGAATTTACCAGGCAAGAATACTGATGTGGATTGCCATTTCCAACTCTAGAGGATCTTCCCAACCCAAGGATTGAACCAGTTTTCTTTGTGTTTTGTCTCCTGCACTGGCAAGCAGATTCGTTACCACTAGCACCACCTGGGAAGCACATGGATTGAATGAAACAAACATATTTTTGTATATACCCTAAAGTCATATATGAGTTGAAGGGATAATCTGTTTTTATCTAGCGTAGAAGCCTTACCATGTATTTATTTGGTACAGGGTTCATTGACCTTGCTCCATAGTTTTCCCACACATATACTGAGTAAATGACAGACACTATTACATTCCATCAGTCAAACACTCAAATAACTGAAAGCTTCCACAAAAGAAGCTACTGCTGCTTTTCCTTTTTCTCATTTATTTGATTGCTAAATTCCGAGATTTTTATGAAAAGAAAACATTGTCTATAATCTGAAATTTACAGTTTAGTGCTTCATGAGAGGTTTTTTTTCCCTTCTTTTTTGGTCTTTGTTTTGTTGTTGTTGTTTTTGAAGAAAGATTCCTTTCCTCTCTACAGTTTTTCAACATTTTCTGTTCAAGTTAAATACCAGCAATAACTTTAAGTAAATTTGAAGAAAAAGCTTCTTAAAAAATAAAAATCTTTTCATGAATCAAAATTTGTGATGTTTTGGAAGCAGAATGTTAGGCAAGTTTATCTTATGGAAAAGAAAACTTTCTGGTCTGAAATTAAATTTCTGTGTTAATTACCAAAATTAAAAGTTCATTTGGAACAACTCTGAGTCATCTTTGTGCTGAAGTTTACTGTATTGTGGCATTTCAAAATGCAAATACAGATTCAACATATTTGAGGATCAGTGTTTTACCTTTGAGTTAAATGACATCTACTCATACCCAGATCATCCAATTTTGTATTCCATAAATACATCAATAAGTAAACAGTAGTATTAAAATATAGTTAGCAACTTAACTAATCATAATATAGAGTATAATACAAAGGTATTTATTAGGTGTTTCAACTTGTAAATTACAGAGATTCTACAGCTGATTCTTACGTTACTGCTATTAGTTTTCTAATGTTTTCCTTCAGACAAATTTGTGTTTGATAGGAAACACATAGTTCCTTGAGAAGACAAAAAGCAGAAAAAAGGAAATATGTTACTAAAAGTTATAGTTTATGTTTTCATTATAGCTACAAATAAGCTCCCAACTAAAGCTCTATGCATATGTTTATTCCTTCCTTATGTGAATGCTAGTTAGAATAAATAGCCTTCAGAGTAAGTCTTTTCGTAAAATGGTAAAAGAATTTCCCTCAGTGAACACTTGAAACTATAATTTACTAATCTGACATTACAATAAGAAGTGTCATATTTGGCTTTTTTTTTTTGTAAAAATGGTTCATAATTGGTCAATCAAATGAGATGAGCTCTTTCAGCAAAGTGCCTAAAACTGTACAGTCTGGGATAAAATTTGATATATGCTTGAAGATATATTTTGAAATAGTAAAAAAAAGAAAAGACTCTTTTTTAGCTCTTTTACAAAAACAGATACAATAAGTACATCTGCATTAGGCTGCATTATCATATTCATGCATTCAGTACATATGTTGAATTATCTTCCAAATATGACACTTCTAGTGGTGGTTACTGACTGAATCATTTTATCTTTTTAATACAGGGATCCAAACAAAATATAAGAGATCCAAGCAAAATGCTAGGGTTTTAGTTAATCCAATTTCAAATTATATAGAGTATATAAATAACGTGTTATTTACTTTCTGAATTTTAGTGGGTGTGCAGTGGGCACTTAAAAGTTTTTATGTTTATAAAAATTACATTTTCAGAGACTGAACTGCTTCCATCTTCATTCAATCAGAATGGATTTGTATTTAAAAGGAAAAGATGGACTATAATTATAAAGTTGTTTGATGCTCTTAAATCAATTCATGTTCTGATGCTTGCAGTTCCAGCTGCATGATCAAAATGTAGTGTCTGGCTCTTGAATTTTCCAAAGCAATAAGAGAGATCTCTGAAGGACAACAAAGGAATGGGAAAGTAGCGGGTATGCTGTGGCAGAAATGAATGCAAATGGCATTGCTGTTCGTTTCATTCACAGCAATCTGTCACCTTTTAGTTTCTCTTTCCAGATAGAAATAGGGGATAATGCTGGAAATAGTAATGCATAAGTGGACAGGGTCTGACCATTAAAATGTTTACCATTTCCAGAACGATGCCTGCAGATGTTACAAAATTGAAACTGGAAAGGTGTTAGAAATGCTGCCGATTTCTATTCATTTGAATGGCAGCAACCCAGAACTCTGTTTTACGGTTTCGTGTGGAGGGGCAATCCATTATCTTTTTTTCCCCCTTCTGGGATCAAATAGTATTTTTGTGAGGATTATATCCCTGTCGTAAGCAGCAATGGAACCAATATGATGAGGTCTGAATGTCAAGCCTATTTCCAAATTCAACTCCTTTACAATTGCAGGGTTGACTTAGAAATTGAAAATCCCAGTTATGTAATTGATTTTTAAAAGTTTTGAATAGGAAATTCTTCCTTAAAAATAAGCATTAAAAAGACTCACAGGAATTAAAAAGTAGCAGGTGAGGGAAAAACAGGTATTTTTGTATCATTTAGAATTCTTAAAGGATTGTATGGGTGCCAAATAACTTATATTTACATACTAGTTTTGAGCAACTAATTTTTAAGCAGGTTTTTGTAAATGAGAAAAATATAGCATAGAAAGGTTAAGTATATTTTCCCTTCCCAAGATTCATGTTATGATGGTTAACCTGAAGTTTTAACAGGTTTTTTTTTTTTTTTTGAAACTAGAGTCTTCCTGGCTTTGAATGCTGCACTTAACATAAATCCCAAATGAAACAGTCTTATTTGTTTTAGAAAAAAAAATTGTATTAAAAGATAATGAGTTGTGAGTAAAAATACAGCACATTACTCCTAGAAATATTTTAAAATATTATAGATTATTATGCCTGGGAACCAACTCATTGATTTTTGTTTACAGACAGAAAACATACTGTGTGCAAATGGCTAGCCTGTTTCTCCCCAAACCCCACATTCTGCATATGCTTGTCTAATAATCACTGGGCTTTTTTTCTTCTTTTTGAACTCACTTGAATCAAGCTTTTATTCACAGACATACATAAATATTCTTGGCGAGTTTATCCGGAAGCTCCACATTTCAAACTCCAGTGATCAGTTCTCAGTTCTCATCTTACTTGATTTAGCAGTATTTGACACAGTGAATCACACTTTCCTTCTTTAAACAGTTCTTCACTTGGTGTTTTAGAATGTCACAACCTCCTGGTTTTCCTCCTATCAGAGTAAGCGCTTGTCTCATTCTCCTTATGTTGGTTTCTCTTCAGTTCCCCACCCTCTGAATAGTTGAGTGGTCTGACTACCATCGCTCTCCCTTTCTCTTTGCAGTGATCCTCTTTCATAACTTTAAATGTCACCTATGTGTAGACGAGACCTTACTTTTTATCTAAAACCTGAGTATATCCCATTTATTTCAGATTTGTATATATAAGTACCTGCTTGACAATTCTATTTGGAATTCCAAACAGGTAAGTCAAACCAAATATGGTTAAAATCCAAGTCAGAAAACTTAGTCTCTCGCTCCTTCTCTCCAAGCTTGATGCTGTCTTCCCGAACACAATTTAGGGCAGCTCCGGCCTTTTAGACTTCCATCATCTTAACTTAAAATCATCCTCTCCTACCTTTCTCTTAGTAATCCATCAGCAAATTATGCTAGGGTTTATTGTTGTTCATTCACTAAGTCATGTCCAACTCTGCAGCTCCACGGACTGCAGCATTCCTGTCCTCCATGATCTCCTGGAGTTTGCTCAGATTCATGTCCTGAGTCAGTGATGCTATCTAACTATCTCATCATCTCTTGCCCCCTACACCTCCTGCTGTAAATCTTTCCTAGCATCAGGGTCTTTTCCAATGAGTCAGCTCTTTGTATCAGGTGGCCAAAGTACTGGAGATTCAGCTTCAGCATCAGTCCTTCCAATGAACATTCAGGGTTGATTTCCTTCTGGATTGACTAGTTGATCTCCACACAGTTCAGGGGATTCCCAAGAGTTTTCTCCAGCACCGCAATTCAAAAGCATCAGTTCTTCAGTGCTCAGCCTTCTTTATGGTCCAACTCTCACATCCATACATGACTGCTGGAAAACTCGTAGATTTGATGATATGGACCTTTGTCAGCAAAGTGATGTCTTTGCTTTTTAATATGTTGTCTAGGTTTGTCATAGCCTTTCTTCCAAGGAGCAAGAGTCTTAATTTCATGGCTGCAGTCACCGTCTGTAGTGATTTTAGAGTCCAGGAAAATAAAATCTGTCAATGCTTTCACTTTTCCTCCATCTATTTGCCATGAAGGGATGAGACTGGATGCCATGATCTAATTTTTTTAAATGTTGAGTTTTAAGCCAGCTTTTTTGCACTCCTCTTTCACCTTTATCAAGAGACTCTTTAGTTCCTCTTCACTTTCTGCATTAGAGTGATGCTTGCCTGTAAATTCTGTAATAAACATTGCATTTATATAAAATAGTTCTAGTACATATATCCATGCACATTTACTTGATAGGTAAATGCAGTTAAAGGCAAATCCCCTGGCCTGCCCTTCCAAATACACTGCTGTTCTTAAAGCTTCATTTTATTTAGTATGGAGAACTGTAAGTATTGAGAGCCTTAGAATTTAATGAATATAATTCATTATAAATTTTAAAATATATCAAAAATTAAATTAAAAATTATAATATAATTTTTCCAGAGCTAAAAAAATAAGAAAGTAATAACACTGTTTAGAATAATCAAATACATTTCTGAACTTTTCCCTATGAAGCAGAAGCTTTATAAAAAGTCAAGCTAGTCATAATTTTCATCAAGATTGCTGATGACAAAATAAAGATACTAAGTCCAAAGTGGTTTCTGGGTTAGAAACAATGATATAAAAAGAAACAACAGGATGAAATGGAGATAAGAGAAATCATAAAGTTGGGAAAATAAGAGGAAAGAATAAGATGAAGTATCCAAACACTTTAGGATATAAACTTTGTAAGAGGTTTTGCTGTACTTGCAGGCCTAAAAAGGATGCTAGGCACTAGATAGGCATCCAAGTAGTTGCTGAATGACTTCACCATCATTCTAGATTCTTTTAGGGGAGCTGCAACAGACAGCAGAATCCAAAGCTGCATTATGAATATATATCCTAAAAAGGAGACACACTTTCAGAAAGTGAGATTTCTTCATTCTTTCCTTCCTTCCATCTTCCCTTCCTTCTGTCTTTCCTTTCTTTTTCTTCCTTTCTGACCATACTGATGTATTTGATTGGTCTACAAAGAGTAAAATATTGCAGATATGATTTCCATTTGGTGTTTGTAAGTTTTTCAAAGATACAGCAGCTTGAGAATAAAAATTCCTTTCCCCCCCTTTCTTTCTCAAGTTTGATGTTCAGCTGTTAAACGGAGGCAACATGAATTTCTTTTGAGTCTTCTTTCATGTATTCTTTGAATCTTAAAAAGTATGTCAACAATCTCCAAGATTCTAAATTTAAATTGTCTCAAACATCATGTAGAAACTGAATGTAAGCACTTCCTTGACTAATAGACAGCATTTGCCAAGGTTTTTTTTTTTTTTTTTCCTTGATAACCACTTATATAGGCTTGAGCAAGTAATCAAATTCTGACAAGCATTTTCTCCTCAACTAAATATAATAAAACAATTAGAGTACACACTGCATGCCTCCAGATTGCTCCCATTGAACAGGATGAGGTGATTTTTTCCCACCATCTGATGTTTTAAACATCCATGGATAATTGCTCCATAGTCTTATATTTAAATGATCTTTAGAAGATAACACTTTCTAAATCTCCTTCCCAGAATGTTATGCAAGTAGCATTTTTACATAATCTGCATAAGAATATAGAGCTTCACTAAAATTGCTGGATACCAAATGTGATATAAAATGTTATTAAAAATGTAAGCTCAATTGGACAAAAATGCATTTCATATATTTTCTATTGACTTGGCTTTTATTTCTTTAATTTCCAAAAACCTTACGGCCAGCAGGGTGGCTACTTAGAGATTCAGTGATGCATATGAGATGTTCATTTTTCCCTGGTGGCTTAGTGGTAAAGAACCCACCTGCACTGCAGGAGACATGTGCAGGAGACGTGGGTTGATCCATGGGTCTGGAAGAGCCCCTGGAGTATGAAATGGCAATCCACTCCCGTATTCTTGCCTGGGAAATCCCATGGACAGAAGAGCCTGGTGGGCTATAGTCCATGGTGTCTCAAAGAGTCTGAGACAACT
The DNA here is from genome assembly GCA_007570785.1 of Antilocapra americana. Classification (NCBI taxonomy): domain Eukaryota; kingdom Metazoa; phylum Chordata; class Mammalia; order Artiodactyla; family Antilocapridae; genus Antilocapra; species Antilocapra americana. The sequence goes on along the minus strand of ML663008.1, from coordinate 9,990,298 downwards.
TAGTGACTAAACAACAGCATGGGATGTTTACCAAAAGGAGTCCTGCTAATCTTAAGGAAATATTGCAAATGTCTTTGTAGAGTCGATAGAAGTACTGCTTTAGAAGACAGTGGATATTTACCCCTCATTCTCTGATTTAATAATAAGCCATTTAAAATGTATAATACCAAGAATAAGGTTTATCATCTGAAAGCGATGTTAGGTATACATTGTATAGAAGTAATGTGAAGCCTTCCATGCATTTTTGTGAATGATTTGCTGCTATAGTTTAACCCTTGATTTTGCTTATTTTTACTTAAATGAAAGTTGAAAAATTTAAGCCAGAGTTGTCCTTATGGTATAAAAGCTTTACAACTATATACTGAAGTAAATACATTTTATATAATACTTTTCCACTTCGAAGAAAACCTATATCATCTTCTCAGTCCTCACATCTATGTGTTTAATCCTTCTATCCAATTTCATCTTTTTACTTACTCTGATGATACCCAATTTTCTTTCACACTATTTTATTGTATTTGATACCAAAAAGGTCATTAAAATAAATAAGTAACGAATAACTCAGTTGTTTATTCAGAAAGCATATTGAGTATATTAATGTTTTATGAAGAAAGTGTTAGACCATAGGGACATGATAATGAAACTGACAAAATCCTTGGCTTCCAAGAGCTTACATTCTCCCAGGGTTGACTGCTAATATACACTGGAAACTATTGTCAATTAATAATAAATTCACTGAAGAAAAATAAGTAAAGTGAAAGGATAAGGAGCAGGATAAGGAGTGCCGTCTTAGGGTGATCTGAATGGAGGAGGGGCAAATTTTAAGCAGAATACTGAGTAAAATTTGGGAACTGGTCAAGAGTTATGCTGGGGAAGAAAATTTCCCCTAGGGGAAATAGCAAAGACAGACACCTTGAAATGGGTGTCAAAGAAAGAGTAAGGAAAACAGTGTGGCTGAAGGAGGTGATGAAGATGATTTACTGAAAATCTCACATAAGACAATTAAAATAAAATTAATATTGAAGGGATGAGTCTTAAAAATTGAAAATCTCTCAGGATGTTAACAAACTACTGCCATGTTTAGCACCACGTTGAAGTGTCTGGGAATCCTCCACCAATAGAGGCTCAGGAGAGACTTTTATGGAGAAAAGACTAAAACAAAGAAAGGAAAGAATTGATTGGCTATAGCTTAGAGCCCAGTTGGCTGCTTGTGACTAGTGGTCCTTAGGTTTCAACCTCATAACTTTGAGTCATTCATAGATTTTTATCTGTTCAGAGGGCTGTCGCAGCATTAGAGCCACCTCAGTCTAACTGCCTCCGTGTTTAATTAATTTAACATGTTTATGATCTACTTACTGTTCTAATTGTTATCAGAAAATGATTATTTTACTTTCATGTTGTTCAGAGAAGAGTTTTACATGACCATAGAAACAAATAAATAGGTATAAATATTTGTTTCCATGTGGATAATATAGTATTATGAATACTTTAAGTTTCTTCCAGCCTATGGCTATTGTATAATACCAGAGGGAGTAGTGCTTGACTTTATGAAACTGCTCTTTGAGAGGTAACAACTCTGTTAAGCCTGTTATATGTTCAGAAAAATATCATCAGATTGAAGACATCTGGAGTGTATTATCAAGTTCTATATTACAGATCTCTCTTAAAATCTGAAGGTAATTAGGCAAAGACAATAAAGAAGTAAAAACATGTTTATTGAAATAAGTTTACCAAGAATAAGGACAAAATTGGAAGAACAATCTGTTCTGAAAAAAAAAAAAAGTGTTACCTTGAGATAAACTTTAATGGGTTGTGAATTTTAATGGACTTGTCTTAAATAATGATGATATTAATGCAAAATGCTAACTTAGTTTTTATATGTATGTTTACCTTCTTTGCTAGACACAAAAATGCTAGCCTCTTAAAAATATTACCAGGTAAAAGAATTGGGGGAATTCTACATAACTATGAACAATATTGTTGCTTACTTCACTTACCTTTATCATGCATAGTTATATATAATTCCCCCAATTCTTTTACCTAGTAATATTTTTAAGAGGTTAGCATTTTTGTGTCTAGGAGAGCATACAGAAGAAAAATTAAAATGTTCTGTTTTCTCATAAGCAATTTATATTTCATATTTTTCCTGCGATTGACAGAATTATTTACTTTCTTTGGCTGTTACTTCAGGATCTGCTACTTTAATTTTCAGGTGACATTTTAAAAAATACTGCCTTTAATATCATTTTATTGGTAACAGTTTATATGCTGAAATATCTTCTATGTATTTTTCAGTGATGCGAACATTTTTTTTTTGTAACTGATGCACGATGGAAAAATCTGTTATTATAGGCATAAGGTAGACATATATTTCATCTAAGGAAACTATGACAATATGTTTCTATAGCTGACTAAAATTTAATCAACATTTTTCAGCCAATTTAAAATCACCACTTCAACGGAAGTGTCTTGTACCTCCAACTGATACATTATACTGCTTTGCATTGTAAGTGAATTTATTACTTAAGAGAATAGTACAGAATGGATGTTTACAGCTATAGTATCCTCACAGACTTAAGGTAAAAAGCAAAGAAAATATTCAACAGATGCGTAATTTTTATATCAGATCTTGCTTTACACTTTGTAGGTTTGAGTGTACCTATTTTATATTATCAATTATAATAAGTAACAATTGGAAAAAAATCACATTAAAAATGTAAATGGATTCTATCAAAAAGTCTTGGATAAAAGAAAAAATACAACAGAAATATTGAATTAATAAATTATATGAAAACAATAGAATTGATAGGATTCTAAACAATAAACAGATGGGTGTTTATACCTCTATGTGATTTTTATTATTAAAAATCAAAGATTGAAATTAGTGAGTTTAATTCTCAGCTCAGAAAACCAGAAATAGAACAGCAAAGTACATTGAAAGAATGCACAAGAAAGGAAATAATGAAGCAAAAAGCAGAAATTAATGTTAGAGAAAGGAAAAACAAACAAATCTATGTAATCAAATCCTGGTCCTTTTTTTTTTTTAACCAATTTGCTATTTAATTTGATCAGGAAAAGAAAGAAAGACAGAGGCAGAGAGACAGAATAAAGAGATGGTAAAGGGAAAATGACCATTTAAATAGAGAATATATTTTGAAAATCACAAGAGGCTTATTTGCAGATTTATGTAAGTAGTGTTGAAAACCTAGATGAAATTAATAATTCCCTACAGAAATAGAGTTTATCAAAACTATCCCATAAAAAGATTGTGCAGGCAAATAAGCACAGGAAAAAAAAAAAAGAGAGAGAGAGAGAATAATGAAGAAATTTCCCCACAAAAAAAGGATAAGGCCAAAATGTTTTCACAGGGGAAACTGGTAAAACTTCAAAAACCAGATATTTCTATAGGTTCTGTGACATATCAGTCACGTTGTCTTGAGAAAAACAAATTTAGGTTGGATTTTTATATTTTGAATGTTACTATTAGTTTCAGTAGGATCTTATCTAATGACTTCTGAAATCTGTGGGTTGATGGAAACTAATATACTCACACTGGAATGTTGAGGAGAAAATACTGCAGGACAGGCAAGAAAGATCAACACACACACAAAAAGAAATAATGGGAAGGTGTCCCTTGATTTCAGCAAGGATTATCACTGCACTTGAGACTTCCAGTGATGTTTATTTTGTTTGTAATAATTTCTGTATTTACAAAACTGCCTACAAAGAACATGTGTGAATTATAACTGCAGCAAAATTTTAAGATTTTCACTTCTTAATTGTGAAAGAATCAAAATGTGATCTCTTTCAGCCTTGTTGTAGAATCTCAAAGCAATTCAGTTGTTAGAACAGAGAATACAAATAAATTATTGCTATGGAATAGCTGACCTGTACTAACCTTCTGATGTCTCTGGACCTGAGACTAATACTGGCCGCATGTCTGAATCCTGTCTCAAAAGTCAAGATTCTATTAAAAAATACAAATCAGCTATATTTTTTTTTTGCCAAAAAGAAAAGAACCAGACACCTGTACACATAGAGACTCAAAACTACAGACAAAGGTGACTTCTAAAAGAGATTAGAAAACGACCAAGAATTTAGGACTATTAAAACTTGCTTTATAATATCCTCCCTAAAATGAAAGGTAGTCTAATAAAAACTCCCCATATTCCTTTTTAAATGTTTGTTGGAAAGGTTTTTACTCTGTCTTTATGACTATTTACTGAAGTAAGTGATGTCACAACGTTTTTAGAGCACTCTATTTTTATTTCCTCTTTCAGAAGTGTCATTCAGTTTTCTTGGAGCTGATCAACATCCATTGCACGTCTCCTTTCAAGTTGAAAATATACAGATAGTTTTGAATTTTGTGAACTCTTCTATTAAGTTTTGTCAGTTGTCAGCATCCATATTCCATTCTGGTGATGAATAGGGGCATTACATTTCAGCATTAAAATGCAGTTAGGGTTGTAATGAGCATCATTAAGGGCTCTAATGGGAATCAGAATTGTATGTCATTTTATTCAGGGTTTTTTTTTTTTAGTTTATTTGTGTGTTACAAAATTTTTAAAACATTTCTATCAAGCAGGTGGGAATAGCATTGTGATTTTTAGAAGTACACAAATAGACACCATTCTAACACGTCTATTTCGAAACACTCTAATCCTGTCTGTTTTCTAAATCTTCCTCTTAACAGCCTGTAAGAGTAGAATAATAGTTATTCCTAATATCTATTTTTGCTTCCAAGTTTCTTCCTATAAATCTAGTCTAAGCCTTTATGGAATATACATTTTTAAGTGGACATCTGTACACTTAAATCAGAATAAATTAAAAGATCTATAATAGAAATGAAAAAGACTTGCCTTAAAGTCTGAGTCACAAAATGAGTGGTTCCTTGATTTTGCCTTAGAAATTAGCATATATGTCTTTTTTCAAAAGTTATGGAGACATGCTGTAGCATTTCTCAGTCTCCTGTTTAATACATTGTGTGTGGAGACCACTGACACCTCTATGGAAACTTACTGAGCTTGCATTCATAATATATGTAGTAATATACAGATTAAACATGGACAAATACTCATTGTCTCAAGCTCATTTTCAATGTAATATTAGACTTTGTACTATTACAAATTAAGAAAACTATTCTTAAAAAGGAAAATAAATTTTCAGGACTAAGGCTTTGCCCCTTTATTCTGTAGCTTTCTAGTTTTATGTAAATATAATTTTTGAAGCTTCTTTGAGGTAGGATGTTGATTTTCATTAATCAGAAAGGTTGGGTGACCCTTTCCCATTCCATAAGCAAAGTTAACTATCACTGTACCTTCTATTTCTAAATGAAAGCATCAAAGATCTTAGACTTACTCTGAAGAATTAACTCTAGTCCTCTGAAAAATAGATTTCAGTGGCAATGAAAGAATAGAACTCCCAAATGAAATATCAAACAACTTAGACATTCCAAGTCTTGCTGCTGTATCTGGAACAGAAGTGAAAATCAATGCCTGATAGAGGGCCAAATGCAAATTACCAATGAAAGAGAGACATTGCTCTGGGTATAATAGCAAAACTGTATAAGGTGACATCTGAGAGGTGACAGACTCTTGAAGGACACCTCTTAGATACTCCTCTGAAGTATGCCATCTGATAAAAGCTGTTAAGGTAAAAAATAAGGATCAAATCTTGATTTTTAACTCACACAGCATAATTCAAAATAAATGCAAATTTAAGGACAAAGAATATATTCTCATGTATTCTGAAACACCATAGTGAACCACATATATTTTTCTTCATATTTGGAAGATATTATTTCTAGCAATGTTCAGTTGAAAATAATCTCATTATAATATTTGAAGCATAACAAGTCTGCAGAATAAAAACCACTTTAATATAAAAAAATCTGAAAAAGTAAAACTAACACCAAGTTTTATATTCATTTGATCAATTATATCTTTCTAGTAATTTCACTAATATAAAATCTGTCTGATAGTTTAACTTTGTTGAAAACCCGTCACTGGAATGGCTATCACACATACATATCATTTTATAAAACTTATGTAACATTATTTTAGAATTACTGTGGTTTTCCATGAATCTTAGCTATTTTCAATTACTGTGGTTTTCCATGAATCTTAGCTATTTTCACATCTAGTAACTCAGTAGGGTGATATTTTTTTTTTTCTGCATACTTTTACCCTGCTATGTTTCCCCCCCCCTTTTTTTTATTAAACATTTTTTTTTATTAGTTTTGCCAAACAATGACATGATATCACCATGGGTTCACATATGCTCCCCCTCCATATCCCCTCTCCCTCCTCCCTCCCCCCGGGAAATCTCGTTGCACCAGTCCCAAGCATCAATCCTGGGCCGGCTATTGCTTAGACATATGATAATTAACATGTTTCAATGCCATTCTCCCATATCATCCCACCCTTTCCCTCATCCACAGAGGCCCTGAGTCTATTCTATACATCTGTGTTCCTTTTGCTGTCTCGCATGCTGGGTTCTCGTTACCGTCTTCCTAAATTCCATATATATGCGTTAATATACTGTATTGTTGTTTTTGCTTCTGGCTTACTTCACTCTGGATAATGGGCTCCAGTTTCGTCCATCTGAGTAGAACTGATTCAAATGAATTTTTCCTTAATGCTGAGTAATATTCCATTGTGTATATGTACCACAGCTTTCTTATCCATTCATCAGTTGATGGGCATCTAGGTTGGTTCCATGATGATATTTTATGTCTACCTTTATGAATTAGGAGAAAAAGATCACATACACACATATTCCAGCATAGTTACTGTCACTTTTTTGAAGATACAAAAAAAAATTTTAAGTAAATGCTACAAAGCCTATCTCTATGTAGAAAATTCAGCCTACTAATTCGGACACTGCAACGGATACTTTTCTGTCACTGGAGTCTGTTCTCCTAGAATTTAACAACTATGAGTAATTCTACTTTCCAGGATACTGATGGACATTAGTCCATCTACCATGGCATTCTTGCTAATATTTTCTGTTTTCCTTTCTTTTTTTCATTTTAGTGCTGAGTGATAGAGCAGGCTCAAAAAATATTGGCTATATTCCTATCTTTGAGTCTGTCTTACCTATGGCAGTCCGTACATTCCACTCCCCTACCCCTGTGTTGCTCCTCTCTGCTGCTGGTAACCACTAGTTTGTTCTCTCTATCTGTGTCTGCTTCCTTTTTATTACATTCACTAGTTTGTTGTATTTTTTTAGATTCTATATATAAGTGATATCATACAGTATTTGTCTTTCTCTGTCTGACTTATTTCACTTAGCATAATGCCCTCTAGGTGCATGCATGCTGCTGCAAATGGAAAAATGTCATTCTTTTTTATGGCTGAGTAGTATTTCATTGTATATATTTACCACGTCTTTATTCATCTGTTGATGGGCACTTAGGTTGCTTCCATATATGGGCAATTGTAAATAATGCTACTATGAACATTGGGGTATGTATATATTTTTTTAATTACTGTTTTTGTGTATTTTCGACTATATAGTCAGAAATACAATTGTTGTGTCTTGTGGTAGTTCTCTTTTTAGTTCTTTGAGAAATCTCCATACCATTTTCCACAACGGCTGCACCAATTTACATTGCTACTAATTGTGTATCGGGGCTCCCTTTACCCCACACCCTCTCAACCTTGTTTTTTTTTTTTTTTTTCTTTTTTCCGGCAGCCCCTCTTACAGGTAAGAGATGTTCCCTGGTTTGACTTTTAATTTGCATTTCCCTGATAATTAGTGATGTTGAGCATCTTTTTGTGTGCCTGTTGGACACCTGCATTTTTTTGGGGGAAAAAATGTCTACTTGGTTCTTCTATTCATTTTTTAAATGAGTTGTTTGTTTCTGATGTTAAGTAGTATGAGTTAGTTATATATGTTGAATATTAATCCTTTCTTGGTCATGTTATTTGCAAATATCTTCTACCATTCACTATTTACTTTTATTTCTTTCAGAGATTTATCCAAAAAATTGGTGCTGCAATTTATGTTAAAGAGTGCCCTGCCGATGTTTTCCTCGAGAAGTTTTATAATATTCAGTATTACATTTATGTCTTTAATCCAGTTTAAATTTATTTTTGTATATGGTATTAGAGAAGCTCATGTCTTAGTAACAGTAGTTTCATTTCATTTTCAAATAACCATTTTCTTTTTGAATCCTTTTGAATGCATAGTGTATGACACATCCATAGGTGATACTAACCAGAAAAGAAAGCAGCCCACATCCTTTACTTTAATGCACAAGCTTTTGGTGCTTATTATTCTATTCATGGAAAAGTTCGGAGAATATGCTATGCCTTAATTTGGAAAGTAGGATACATGAACATGGCTGAACTAATTCAAGTAATTCCTATGCTTGTTGTGAGCATAGAGATATTTGTGTGCTTTTATTTTAATGTTACTTATTTAAAGTGGGAGGGGTTGTTCTAAATTGCTTATCATCTATGCTAAATCATTGCATTTCTAATGGTTTTTAGATAAGTAGTTTCATGGTCACAGTTTGTTATGTGTTTTTGGCCTTAAAATGTGAGCCTCTGTTTTTATTTTTTTCTCTTTTCTCTTCTCTTTGTTCTTTTTTTTTTTCCCTCATAAATGTTTACCTAGATAATGATATTCTGTGTAATTTAAAGATGAAGATTTACTTGATTACAAAGGGATGATCAAATTCTACATGTTACATAGTTACTTACAAACCTGATGAAAATAAATTGAAGAATACTTGAAAATAGACTATTTTATATTAAAACAGCCTTCCAAGGGAATAAACAGGAATGAGAAAATAAGAGAAATTAATTGAATGATGATGGATGAAGGTGGAAATCAAGGAGGTTGAATATCTACAAAAAAACCCAGAAAGGTTATAGGACTTTTCTTGGCCTTGGGATAGACCTTTTAGGTAGGAAATGGAAACATGAGCATATTACTCAGAAAGAAACCATTTACAGCTTCTGTTTTATTGCTAATCTCCTTACTCCAAGATATATATCTTGTTTATCTCACTGTACCCTAGGCCTTAGCTCCTCATATCAGAGGCCAGTTATTCTACCTAGGATTTTTTGATTTGCACAATTTAGTTAAACCTCCTATTCCTCTTCTGTAACTCTAAAATATGAATTAAACAATGTTTTTTGTTGTTTCATTTGCTTTATAGCAGTAAAGGTTAAAAATTATTTTTTTAGGATTTCACCAAAAATCTTAATATTGGGAAGAAAAAATAGTGTGTCCAGATTGCCCACATTTATTGCTACATTGGATAAATTAATATAAACAAAGCAATGTTCAAAAAATGTAGCATAAAAGATATATATTACATAGCAGAAGCGTTGAAGACTAAAAAGTTCAGGAAACTTACTTCAGTCATATGTAGCATAGCAAACAGACACAAGATGTAAGCAATATATAAGACTTAGCAAAGAATAATACATTCAGCTTTCCCCAAAGAAGTCTGTTACCATGTGAGATAACAAATATATATACAATAAACTTACATAAGGTAAATTATTGGGCTTCCCCCGTGACACAGCAGTAAAGAATCTGCCTGCAATTCAGGAGTTGTGGGAGATGCAGGTTTGATCCCTGGGTCGGGAAGATTCCCTGGAAAAGGGCATGACAACCCACTCTGGTATTCTTGCCTGGAGAATCCCATGGACAGAGAAGCCTGACAGGCTACAGTCCATAGGGTTGCAAAGAGTCGGACACAACTGAAGCGACTGAGCATGCACACATATGTATGTATACGTATGTGCCTTCCTATCTGGTTCTGTGTGCTTAGCCATATTTAGATTTATGTCCATATTCATATTCCATATCTGTATCTATAACCCGAGTTCCCTCTGAACTCCAGACACTCAGTCGCTCACATGAGACATTTTCTTGGATATCTCACAGACGTCTCCGATTTAACAGTTCCCAAGCTGAGCCTTCGATTTATCATGGCTGCAGCAATCTTATTTTCTCAGTGACTAGTAATACTAATTATGTAGCTGCTCAAGTGACGACCTGCATATTTTTTATTCTTTCTTGTTCCTAACCTGCTCCACTTAAGACAGCAGCAAGCACGATTGACAAGCTCTTCATACTGTGTGGCTGTTCTCTCCACACTGAAGATTCCCTGTTTCACTGCTACTGCTAGCCTTAAGTCTTCTATAGATCTGTCAATCCGTTCTACACTTTCTAGGGAAAGTGAGCAGAAGACTAAAAATAGGATCATGTCACTTTTATAACACTTTACATACTTCCTATTTTGTTTTCAATAAAATCAAGCTCCCTTATCTTAACCCAGCCTATCTCTGAGCTCATCTGTTGCAGTCAGATCTTCAGAGACCTTTTAGATTCCCCTTCCCATTCAGAGCTTCTTTGGCTTTTCATAACTTGGATTTTCACTCTAAATATCCTAACTTCATATTTTAGCCGAATCACCTTTTGTGAGAAGTTGTTCCTAATTTCTACTAAAATTATATTAGATCACTACCTCAAAAGAAAAATAAAGGTAGAAATAGCATATGTCATGGTTCTTTAAAGAAAAAAAAAAACGAGCAAACTAGGTCTATCATAGTTACTGATTTTATGTTCATTTATTTATTTACTTACTTCTTGGGGAATGTTTATCTTGTTAACCAACTTGTATTTATTGTTGAGAACTTGAATGTCACAGACAGTCGATATTTATTTTTGAATGAGTGAATGGATGCATGTAGAGGGCTGTTCCACGAATACCAGGAGGACTGAAAAAGCAGATGCAGTAAAATACATAAAATATTGTGTGGTCCACTGAGAAAAGAGAACAAGTAATGCATGTTTAATAGAGATATGACAGGGAGACTATAATAATGGAAAATCAAAATGGAACTAGATAGTGAAAGCTATTGTGTTTTATGTTTTGAAAGCAGGAAGTCATCTTGTAAGAAAGTACATAATTGATACCAGCTTGGGGAATATGTTGGCATGAGATAAAAGTCTGCACTCAGCCCATTTAGGAGGCTATTAGAGTTGTTTATATAATTAATTATTCTTGTTACTCGGTAAAAAAGTAAAAAAACTCCAGTTTAAATTTCAGAATGTGACTATGTTATTCATTCACTCAATGAGAATTTTGGCTTTGATAATTTTCCTCTTAAGAATTGCCATCAGTCTAGATAGGTTTAAGACAAGGATGACTCATTTAAACCTTGGTTTCTCAGCTTTTTGGCTTCCTTATCATCAATGAGCTTTCCTTTTTCAATATCTGCTATCAACTCCCCCATTCACATCCTCTGAGTTGTAACCACTTTAAGATGTACCAGCTCTAACATCAGATGTTCCCAGGTCCCAGTAGACTATTTGCCCCCAAACCTCAACAATTCCTGTTATTGACTTCTTGTGAACATCTTCTATTAACCATGGTGTGTTTTCCTAACTATTAGACAATTTTTGTCCTCAGTCCTGTCAGTGGACACCCTTAAACAAATTCTCACATGGAGTTTAATATCACTTGACATAAATATGTTATGTTTTTGTCTATCATTTAAATAAGGTTAACTGACTGTGATTATGGTCAATGATTTTTAACAAAGTTAACTAAGGTGTATGAATTTCTTTGCTGAGAAAATCTCTGGGAAATATCTGAGTTCTTTAAATCTCAGTGATTAAATTCTTGGTTTTACAAATTTTTGTGCTTCTTCACTTTTCAAGTTGCTATAAAATATAGGGAAAATACACCTTAGTGTTCAAAGGCAATAAAAACTCCACAAAATTTGACAGCGTATCACCATGGAGCCACATTTTATACCCTGAGGGAAACTATAAAATGGATGTGAACACTCAGGTTGCTCTTGGCCCAGACTAATAGCTGACACAGAATTAGCTGAAAGACTTAGGAAGAGAGCTGCTGTGTGACCAAGCAGTGGGTAGATTCAAGGCAATTCTGGGGCCTAGAAACATTGAAAATGGAGAATCTCATTTTTATAGAAAGTGCTGGAACCAGTGGGAATAATACCTTTGTATTATACAACCATGGGAGCAAAGGAAGACTGAAGACATTTGTATTATTTGTGTATTTCATTGCTCTAATTACTTACTCATTTCAGGCAAAAAGAAGTCAAATGCAATTTTTCCATAGGGAAACAAAGCATGGACCTGACTTTTTAGGTCCCATGACAATGTTCTATAGAATTAGGCTTATATTAAGTTGTCCACAGAAGGGGTCCCCAAATTTCAGAATCTAATGCCTGGTGATCTGAGGTGAAGCTGATGTGATAATAATAGAAATAAAGTGCACAATAATGTAATGCACTTGACTCATTCCAAACCATCTCCCTCCTCAGTCCATGGAAAAAATTGTCTGGCATGAAACTGGCTCTGGTGCCAAACAGGTTGGGGACCACTGGTCCATACATTCATTATTTGGTCAATCTATTTGTCGCATCCTTGTATTCATTAGTCCATTTGTCATTCCAATATGACTAAGACCTAAATTCTAGAGGACTCCTTAGTTCTACTTGGCCTATATTTGTGTATGTCCTGATGAGGATTATTAAAGATCATCATTTAATCAGGGAACTATAAAATTACCCTCATTATACTTAACAGGACCCACTAAACTGCTCAGAAATTCCACAAGATTTCTCGAAATGGCTGCTTCTGTGCTTCTCTATAGTGACTATTTTACAGCATTTACTCTTTTCAAATATCTGACCCAATCACCTATCCTTATTCTTTTCAAATTATAGTACTTCCTAATTTACACAGAAAATGAAAAGCCACCATTTAAAACTACCTTAATGTCTGCCAAATATGCACAGTAGAGAATGTACCTGCAATGCAGGAGAAGCAGGAGACGCAGGTTCAATCCCTGGGTTGGGAGGATCCCCTGGAGAAGGAAATGGCAACCCACTCCAGTATTCTTGCCTGGAAAATCCCATGGTCAGAGGAGCCTGGGGGACTACAGTCGATGGAGTTTCAAAGATTCACACATGACTAAAGTAACTGAACACACACACACTCACATGTATATGTGTGTATATATATATGTGTGTGCATGTATAAGTTTCCCGCTATAGTCTCTGAATTGAATGTTTTAAAAAAATCAAACTACATAAAAGAAAGTACTTGATTATTTCTGATAGTCATTATAGTAAAGAACACCCTGATTCAGCAGGTATCTTTTTTGCAGTTTACCTTAGAAGTCACTTACTTGCAAACCTATATATACATGTATACAGACTGAGCACATGCACGCACACACACACACACACTCACATATACATATGCATATGTGTGTGTGTGTAGATATCTATCCATCCATTCAGTTGCTACAGCCAGAGAGATGAGGTCACATAATAGAATATATGCTCCTATGTGGTTTCATGAGGAGATTAGGTCGCTGAGTTGTGGAAATGGCTAAGAATATTCAAATGTCATTTTCCACAGTAGCTTTGTAATACTGAGCAATTGACCTACTCATTACAAGTTTCAGGTTTTGTAAATTGAGGTTGTAGCCACTACCTCATAGGTTTGTCATGAGGATATTCTTAATTAATGTAAAGTGATTTATAGATGTGTGACAGTTGGTCCTCTATCATACGTTTCTATGTTATAGAAGTTATATTAAATGTTGTTATCCATGTGCATTTAGACTCCCTACATCTCAGTTCTAGGCCAAACATTCTCTCCCAGAAAGCACAGGGAGCTGTGAGAGACACAAGGAGCAATCAGAGAAATTTAGTTAGCAGAATAATTACAAAGACTAAAGGGTTTTAATAATAACTGGGATGTATGTGTGTGAAGAGGGGGTGATTAAAACTGTCGATCTGCTGCATGACCAATTAGCATAACTCATCAAAATAAATATTTCTCCATAATCATGAATGATTGTCATATCCAGTGAGAAAAGTGAGCGAGGTAGCTTCGTGAAGGGTTCACATTTATATGATGTGTATTCTTCTTCCCCAAGCAGGTCTAACCCATTATGTTAGTTACATCTCTATTTATCAATTACCATCAACAAAGTGGTCATCTTAATTTCTTGCTTTCTCTCCTTAATATAATATGTGAATATATTTAATTACATTTTAGAAATTAAGATTTTAACAATAAAGTATCCTGAGACTCTTTGTAAACACTAATCTCAAATTTCATAAATCCTGTTTTTGGAATTTGACTGCTCTAATTTAATTTTGGCATTCTGATTGACTGGTTTTCCCCAAGTCTTTGATGGGAAACAAGGCCAACTTCTAATTTGGACAAGATAATACTCTTTGGATTTGGATAATATCCCTCCCAAAATTTGTATTACAAATTCTAAATACACATAAAATATCTGATTATCATAGAGAATAAGTTTGCTTGCTAAGTGTTATTTTTTTCCTGAATGTGGTTTGTTTTCTAATAAGATAAAAAGCACAAGAATTGGTGCTTCAAATTACTAATTGCTACCATAAATATTTTTAAAGATAATTTTCAGATTTTCCCTTTGATATGGGTTTATTATATCCTAGTTTCTCCAGCATCAAGAAAATATTACATGCTTGTTCATAAACTGACTGAAGCATAAGGAAAATATTATAAGAGAAACCTTTATTCTATATCTTATACTAAAAACAGTAATATTTCTTTATTAGGAATATTAATAATAATTGTTTTCCATGTTATAATATTTGTTTACTAGCTAGAATGAAATGATTTTATACTCATTTCATGTATCTGAAACATTAGGATTTAATGTAAGGAATTTGAAAATAAGCACACAATTTCCTTAATTTAAAAATGTATGAAGTACATTTTTACTGTAATTTGCAACTTTGGCATTTGTTGAGATTTGGTTTGCGACCCAACATATGGTCACAAGTGTTGGCAAGTGTTTTGTATTATTGTTGGTGGGTACTTTAAATCTTTCTCTTAACACCCATAATATTGTTATTTCTTTATAGAGTACATATTAATTTAGATGTACCCATGTATTTACTTTTCCCATTTCTCTTAGCACATGGCATCCTGGCTTGCCCTTGTTGCTGCTCTCTTTTGTGTTGACAGCACTGTATTAAAAAATTAAAAAGAGAATTAGGAGTTCAAGAGGAGATGATTCCAGAGAGTGCTGTTAATAATGGACCCTTTCCTTGTCAGACTCCAGAATCTAAATTTTGTCCCATCAGTCCAAGGAGGATATTAAAACTTTGTGTAGCTTCTAAGAGATTCTTGTACAGCTTTCCTTTCACTATGGCAACAGATAAGTGTTTCGGGTTGAAAGTCACCCCTAAAGCTAAGCTTATCTTCTAGACTTTTCTTCTTCCCTGAAACTCAGAGTCAGAAATTCTCACAGCCTTAGTTGCTCTCCAAAGCCTTCAAACTAAGTCTTCAAGAAGATACTTTAGAATATTTTGTCCTGTTTGTCTAGTTGTTAAATAAGAAAACCACCTACTGAACCATTACCAGAAGTAGAAACATAATAGATAGATTCTAAGCATGAACCAATTAACATTGTTTTGGAATGCCTTTTTTTTTTTTTTTCTAAATAGGTGGAGATACATAATACTTTTGGTAGAGTAACTTGACTTCACCATTAATTCTAGTTTTACCTTTATTTTTTGATGAAAGTTTTAACTATTTTTCACATATCAAATTAGGTAATATTGGTTAGAATTTTATTACAGTAATAGCATTCAATTATTTTTATAACAGAGTTTTATGGTCAAAATAGCATAGCAGAAATTTACCATTTGTCACCTTAAAAGGGTAAATGAAATGTTAACCAATTTTGTCGAAATATTTTCTTTAATTATAATAGAATTTGTTACCCTGCCTTTAATTTTTACAATTCCAGTATCTTCAGTATTTGTAATTATTTTTAGTATCTTGAAGATTTTCATACCTTAGCACAGTGCTCAATTTAGGATGAATAAGGGGTTTGCTTTTCTTTTAGAAAGAGCGATAGAAAGACTGCAGCAGGGCAAATAAGAAAGTACAACTAATACAATAAACTTTTAACAAGGTCTATTTAGGAAAGAATAAATATGAAAACTGAGGATCTAGAACTGAATTCCTGAAAAGTATCCATGTCTGATATTCCATGGAAAATGGTCATGCACTTCCCTGAGTAATGGTCATCTGATTTTGAAAAAAGCTGACACAGCTCAACATCCTGGACATGATCAGCTACAACCGACGCTAGGCACTTTATGCCTAAAGATTTAAAAAATAGTCTTGTTAGGCCTAAATCTCCTTTAAAGCAGACAGAATTTCTAAGGCTTTTCTTTTTCATTCACTCTCTATTTTAAGCCACACAATTTATAAAGATATTCATATAATGTCCCATTAGATATAGGATTACTGTTATGGCTTTTCTGACTTGCTTTCACATCATACTTTTTTTTTTTAATTGGAGGAATATCGCACAATTGCACTCATCTCACACGCTAGTAAAGTAATGCTCAAAATTCTCCAAGCCAGGCTTCAGCAATACATGAACTGTGAACTAACAGATGTTCAGGTTGGTTTTAGGAAAGGCAGAGGAACCAAAGATCAAATTGCCAACATCCACTGGATCATCGAAAGAGCAAGAGAGTTCCATAAAAACATCTCCTTTTGCTTTATTGACTATGCCAAAGCCTTTGACTGTGTGGATCACAATAAACTGTGGAAAATTCTGAAAGAGATGGGAATACCAGACCATCCGACCTGTCTCTTGAGAAACCTATATGCAGGTCAGGAGACAACAGTTAGAAATGGACATGGAACAACAGACTGGTTCCAAATAGGAAATGGACTATGTCAAGGCTGTATATTGTCACTCTGCTCATTTAACTTATATGCAGAGTGCATCATGAGAAACGCTGGGCTGGAGGAAGCACAAGCTGAAATCAAGATTGCCATGAGAAATATCAATAACCTCAGATATGAAGACGACACCACCCTTATGGCAGAAAGTGAAGAGGAACTAAAAAGTCTCTTGATGAAAGTGAAAGAGGAGAGTGAAAAAGTTGACTTAAGGCTCAACATTAAGAAAACTAAGATCATGACATCTGTTCACATCACTTCATAGGAAATAGATGGGGAAACAATGGAAACAGTGTAAGACTTTACTTTTGGGGGCTCCAAAATCACTGCAGATGGTGATTGCAGCCATGAAATCAAAAGACTCTTACTCCTTGGAAGGAAAGTTATGGCCCACCTGGATAGCATATTAAAAAGCAGAGACATTACTTTGCCAACAAAGATCCATCTAGTCAAGGCTATGGTTTTTCCAGTAGTCATGTATGGTTGTGAGAGTCGGACAGTGAAAAAAGGTTGATCACCGAAGAATTGATGCTTTTGAACTGTGGTGTTGGAGAAGACTCTTGAGAGTCCCTTGGACTGCAGGGAGATCCAAAAGGTCCATCCTAGAGGAGACCAGTCCTGGGTGTTCATTGGAAGGACTGATATTGAAGCTGAAACTCAAATACTTTGGCCACCTGATGCGAAGAGTTGACTCATTGGAAAAGACCCTGATGCTGGGAAGGATTGGGGGCAGGAGGAGAAGGGGATGACAGAGGATAAGATGACTGGATGGCATCACCGACTTGATGGACATGGGTTTGGTTAGACTCCGGGAGCTGGTGATGGACAGGGAGGCCTGGTGTGCTGCGGTTCATGGGGTTGCAAAGAGTCGGACACGACTGAGTGACTGAAGTGAACTGAATCACTTTACAATGCTGTATTGATTTCTGCCATAAAATGTGAGTCAGCCATAAATGTATATATCCCCTCCCTCTCGAGTCTCCCTCCTACCCCAACCCCATCCCAGCCCTCTAGGTTGTCACAGAACACCAGGTTGAGCTCCCTGTGTTATACAGCAAATTCCCACCAGCTAGCTATTTTACATATGGTAACACATTTGTTTCAGTGCTATTATCTCAATTTCCCCAACCCCCATTTGTCCACAAGTCTGTCCTCTATGTCTGTGTCTGCACTGTTGTTGTTCAATCACCCAGTCATGTCTGACTCTTTGCGACCCCATGAATTACATCATGCCAGGCCTCCCTGTCACATTTTAGATATGTTTTGTCAGAACTCCTCTCTGCCATGACCCGTCCATCTTAGGTGGCTCTGAACTGCCTGGCTCACAGCTTCAGTGAGGTACACAATCCCTTTCTCAAGGCATTGACCCTTGAAGTCATTGCTGCCCAGAAAATTAGTTTATCAGTAACATTTTTCTAGATTTCATATATATATATATATGTATTAATATACAATATATGTTTTTCTCTTTCTGACTTACTTCACCTTGTATTAAAGGCTCTAGCTTCATCCATCACACTAGAACTGACTTAAATTTGTTCCGTTTTATGACTGAGTAATATGTGCCACAACTTCTTTACCCATTCATCTGTTGATGAACATTGGGTTGCTTCTATATCCTAGCTATTGTAAATAGTGCTGCAATGAACATTGGGGTACATGTGTCATTTTGAATTATGGTTTTTCTGTATATTTAAGTATATTTTTAAAAAGGTGTACCTTGAGCCTTAAAGATGGCAGAGACAGGAAATGCACACACACACACACATATTAGATTGGAAGTTTTTGCCAATGAAATAATGCAAGAGAGAGAAACTGAAAGTCATAAAGATAAGAAAGGAAGAAACAAAACTACCCCTATTGCAGATGACATGATTGTTCAAGTAGGAGACACCAAGAAATTTACTTAAAAAATCCTAGAATTTATAAGCAAGTTCAGCAACTTTGCAAAATAAAACTTCAAAAATCTGCTGTATTTCTATTTACTATCAATGAACACATTGATTTCAAAAATTAAAATGTAACAGTGTCATTGTCATTTTTGTTAAGTATAAATCTAACAAAAATGTGTAAGATTTTTATCTTAATATGATAAAACACTGATAAAAAAAATCAACAACATACACACCATGCTCATGGATTGCAAGACTGAACATAGTACAAAGTGTCAGCTCTCCTCAATTGATTTGCAAGTGTGACATAATAAGAAATAAATATCTAGTCTCTGTCGCTAGTTCCTGGTACAGAGCTTTTAAATCCCTGGAATCTCCTGAGTGGTAGGGGTTTGAGGAGCATCTTCTGTTATCCATAATAAACCCCCTTTCAACCACACCTGACTTTCTGTTAATGAGGTGACTTTTGGAGGATGGGGCCTGGTTGCCTGAGAAGCCAACCATGTAATCAGAGGATTGGAAATTTTATCCCTATACCTCTGACTTGAAAGAGTGGTGGGACTAGAGATTAAGTTTAATCATCAATGGTCAAAGATTTACTCAATCTTGCCTATGTAATGGAATTTTCATTAAAATCTTTAAAAAAAAGGGGAGGGGTGGTGTTTAAGAGGACTTCTGGGTTGGTGACCTTATGGATGGGCTGGGAGGGTGGTGTACTTAGAGGGTGCCTAGACACTCTCTTTACCTTTCCACATATTTGCCCTATTCATCTTTTTCATGTGGCTGATCCTGAATGATATCCTTCATAATAAACCAGTAATAATAGTAAATAAAATGCTTTCTTAAGTTCTTTGAGTCCTAGCAACTTAAGAAACCCAAGAGGAGTATCATGGAAACATCGGATTTATAATCAGAAGTACCAGAAACCTGAACTTGTAATTTGGCATCTGAAGTGGGATTCAGGCTTGTGAGACTGAACTCTTAACCTGTGGGATGTGTACTAATTCTGTGCAAATGTGTGAAAAGTAACCAAAAATGGATCACAGGCTTACATATGAAATGCAGACTTGAAACTTATAGGAAAAACATGGGGAAAATATTCAGAACTAGGACTTAGGCAAAGAGCACTTAGACATGGTCCATAAGAGGAAAACTTGATAAATGAGATTTAAATTGGAGGACACCAGTCAATTTCCATCAAGAACAATTGCTTTGTACAGAAAATCACATATCTGGTGTCAGAAGTAGGATGAATATTAAAAAGACATAGGCTTGACACTTTTCCTACCAAAATCACCAAAATATTTTTGTAGATCCAGACAAGATTACTCTATATTTACATAGAAAGGGTCAGAAAGAGTCAGACATGATTGAACAACTGAAGTGAACTGAACTGAAAGGATCTTCAATAACTAAAACAATTTAAAAAGAGGATAAAACTAATTGGGAGTAAAGACTATAATACTGATATAGATACTGTTTTAGTATTGGGCAGATAAACACATAGGTCAATGAAACAACAAAGAACCCAGAAAAGGCCCTGAAAGTACGCCCAAGGGATTTTTGACAAAGGGAATTCAGTGGGCATAAGATAGCCTTTTCAACAAATGGTGCTAGAAAAAAATTGGACATCTACAGGTAAAATGAGGAATCTCAACCTAGTCTAATGTGTGAAAAGTAACTAAAAATGGATCACAGGTTTACACATCAAATGCAAAATTAAAACTTATAGGAAAAATGTGGGGAAAATATTCAGAACTAAGGCTTAGGCAAAGAGTACTTAGACATGGTCCATAGGAGGAAAACTTGATAAATTAGACTACATTAATTTTAAACTTTTCTCTGCAAAGCACTCTGTTAAGAGAATGAAAAGACAAGCTACAAACTGGGTGGTATGTGACAAAGCACCAGTATCTTGATTATATAAAAACTCTCAAATTTTATATATATGAAATCTAGGCAAATGGAACTGATGAACCTATTTGTAGGGCAGGAATAGAGATGCAGACACAGAGAACAGACTTGTGGACACAGCAGGGGAAGGGGAGGTTGGGAAAAATTGAGAGAGCAGATTTGAAACATATACATTACCATGTGTAAAATAGATAGCTAAAGGGAAGTTGCTGTGTAACAGGGGAGCTCAGCCTGGTGCTCTGTGATGATCTAGAGGGTTTAGACAAGGGGATGCAGGGAGCTGGAGGGAAGCTCAAGAAGGTGGGGGGCATATGTATGTTTATGGCTGATTCACGTTGTATGGAACAACTCAACATTGTAAAGCAATTATCCTCCAATTAAAACAAATTTTAAATACCTCAAAAAATACCACCAAACCAAAAATGGACAGAATACATGAAGGAACATTTTACTAAGGAATATATATGGATAGGAGTAATCTCTCAGAGCTATCTGAGATGCTGCCTCCTGGGCTGCCGTCCTCATTTTTTGGACTTCTCTGGTGGCTCAGACAGGAAAGCCTCTGCCTACAATGCGGGAGACCCAGTTTCAGTCCCTGGGTGAGGAAGATCCCCTGGAGAAGGAAATGGCACCCCACCCCAGTATTCTTGCCTGGAAAATCCCTTGGATGGAGGAGCCTGGTGGGCTACAGTCCACAGGGCTGCAAAGAGTCGGACAGGACTGAGCGACTTCACTTTCACTTTCTTGTATGGATAGGTTATGTGTTAACTCCTATGGCTGCCATGACAACAACAACAAAATTTCCTCAGATTTCTGGAGGCTAGAAGTCTAAGATCAAGCTGCTGTCAGGGTTGGTTTCTGGTGAAGACTATCTTGCTGACTTGTAGATAACCACCTTAGCCTGTGTCCTTCATAAAGCCTTTCATCTGCACTTACAGAGAGACGAGAGAGCAACTCTCTTACGATCCTTCTTCTTATGTCAGAATTACAGTTTTATCAGATAAAAGCCCCACTCCTATGACTTTAGATTTAATATAAATTTGGTAGGTGGATATAATTCAGTCCATAATTATTCAGTCCATAATTTCAGTCTTAAAACCATGTAAGATGTTCAGCATTATTAGCCAATAGGGCTTTTAACTTTTAGTGAGGTAGGAATAGAAATAATTGTATTATATTTAATGTAGACAATTAAGGGTCTCTTTTGTTTAAAATAAAAATCCAAGACTATAATATGTATCAAGGCAATATAGTTGCAAGAAGGCTTCAAGATTACCTCTTTTTTTAAACTTGTAAATTTCTTTGGGGCAATATCTCTCTTACAGTTCTTACAGTATTACTTGTTTGAAGGTAAACCTAGCACTTAATTTATATGCATAATTAATTTGTATCCATTGCTACTTTGCTTGTCACTATAGAGATATACCATAGATGGTTAATGGGAATTAATGCACAGTTTTGTTTTTCTTTATGAAATTCTGGAATTCACTACTGGGATTTTGTGATTTGGGTTCTTTGCATGGTTATAATCATTTTACTAGAAATGTAAGAGTGAGATAGAAGCATCAGAGTCTGTTTTAAAGATGTATAAACACTGAATGTTGTCACGTACTTTTCATATTGATACATTACAGAACAAGAATAAATAAAGTATTTTGAACTCCAAGTCCTTTATTCTAGTGATTAAGATAAATAATATTGTAAGAAATTAACTAGTCTCTATTTCACCTAAGCTCTTTACCAATTCTCTCTTAAGTTCTGGGAATATATATTTAAATTATAATTTGAAATAACATTAAGGCAAGGATGATGAGGTGAGCAGATACAATTTAATCACAGTTTGGGACAAATGCTGGGAACTAGGTGAATTTATTGTGATTTTTTTATCCCAATTTTTTCATATATATTTTATGTGTTCCACTGCTTTTTCTCTATTGCATAGTTACTGTGGACTTAGCCCTGCATTTGTTGATTTTACCTACCTTGCTTTGCATGCCTATAAAGAAGGCACTGTGACCACTGGAGCATTAATGGCCCACAGGTAATGGTTCTTTTGTGTTACCCAGTGAGAAAACACCACTGTCTACCAGTAAACAAGGTGCCTATATGAACTCAGCGACACCTGGCAACTTAGGTAATCAAAGCAATAGCTTGCAGTTGTGCATATAAACCTAATTAATAAATGCACCAAGTTCATTTTTGAAAGCTATTACAGATTCAAGGCTGATTAAATTGTATGTTGTTGTTGTTGTTGTTTTCCTGCAGGCTTTAAGAAAGAATTAGTTGAAGTTGAACTAAATGAGAAACACAGTTACTTCTATTTAGTGTGGTCAAGCTCTAATTTGCAACTAGGATTTTAAGGAAACATGGCCCTAATTGGTGGGTCCATAATATATATTTGGCCACCAGAGAGTATGGTTGTAGATTGTTGAGACAACAGAAAATTTTAAACGAAAGGAAAATTATTACTTCCATGATTGCAAAGAAAATAAGTTGATTATTCTGTTTCTACATAGTTTTTACACCAGAACACAAAAAAAGTTGAATTATTGATGAGTACAACAAATGAGAAGACAGTATAAAAGTTAACTGTATGATAGGCAAAAATGAAAGATTAATTTATTAAAACAGTTGATGTTAACTGAAAGCATTTGATGAAACCAGGTCAATTAATAGTATTGAACTTATTTCTGAATATGAGGGAGAAAATATTAAAAATATATCTTTGCTGCAAATATATACAAATCTTATACAGATGTGCTAAAAATAATTAAAAGTTTAAATGGTAAATTAAGTTTTAATCTAGAATATTCTAAGGGCTACTATTATTATGTGGAGCAAGAAATGGGGGCGTACTCCAATATTTTTGCCTGGAAAACCCCATGGACCAAGGAGCCTGACGGGCTACTGTCCATGGGATTGCAAGAGGTCAGACACGACTTAGCAACCAAATCACCACCATGGTTATTATGGCATTCATATATTTTAATATAAATATTTGTGGCAGTGAATAGACTACTTAAATTGACCCTAGGAGATGGTATATTCCATAGGTCTCACGGTCTTTAAGTACCTTGTCTCCAGTGGACATATCCAGACACATCTTGCAATCAGCTGGTACCTTGTATCCATACTGCCACATATAGCCAAACATCTTCTTCTTCTTCTTCTTTTTTTTTTATTTAAATATATTTATTTATTTTTTTTAACTTTATGTGGTGTGGCAAAAAAAGCAGCAATGACTCTTGCTTCTATTTTTTCCTATAACAAACCTTGATTATTACTTATGTAAAATATTTTACATAAAGTGAAAGGATAAGGGTAACTAAACCCACTTAACATATCTAATCCTGCAACCCACTTTTATTAGCTCAGATTATGGATATATACCTTTGAAGACATATATAAACATTAAGCATTTTCCTGGGTTCATTAAAAGTCAGCAAAACAGTTTACATCTGCTAAGAAAATTAAATTATGACTTCACATTAAGAGGTGATATTTCCTTTGTTCCAGAGAGGCCATAAAATTCTATACTATAGTGACAATCAATCTAAACTTCAGACATGGAATTTTGCTGCTTCAGTTCTTTTCAGGCTGTGTCATTAGTTGAAATAACTCCTCAAGGCTTATTTACACTTTAAAGATTTTTTTCAGTGCTTAAAAAGAACATTTTCTATTAAAATTCCTTACCCTGAAAGCTAAAGTAATCAGTGTATCTAAATTTGTTTTGACTACATCCATTATTTAAAGCACTTTTACCCAGAATTCCTGATTGGCAGTGGGAACTCTCTGCATTGCAAGCCGATTCTGTCTTGGATTTAAACCCCCCTGAGAAGGGCATGGAAAACCACTCCAGTATTCTTGTCTGGAGAATCTCCTGGACAGAAGAACCTGGTGGACTAAGTCCATGGGGTCGCAAAGAGTCAGACACGACTGAAATGACTTTGCATGCATGTGGCATCGCTCTTATTGTGGTTACAGTTTTAGCTAAAGTATTCTGAAACCTGTTAGCAATATCCATTGCCAGAATCTCCTCCTATATAGTGTGATCAAAACAATTATAGCCTAAGTTTAAATGGACAGGAGTCATCTTAATGGGCAAATATAATAGTAGGGCTTTCAATTATTTTCATTTTATTGACATTTTGATGTAATATTTGTCCCTCTTTTCACCTTGTTACTGACTCTCCTTCCTATTTCACTTATAAAAGAGATAACTCCATCTAGAGAACTGGATATAGCATTTTCAAATTTGAGTTTTATAATATGTTGATACTTCATGTATAATTTATTATTTTGTGAAATTTATTTTGAGAGCAGGATTTAGCAAAAACATGAAAGCATGGATTTGTCATACATAATTATATTTCATAATATTGCACTGGTAATCTTTAACAATTATATTAGCTTTTATTATATGTTAACTGGAGAAGTAAAATGGTTTTGAATATGAAATAAAACAATTAATCAAAATATATTAAAAAATACAATATCTAGGACTGGACAAAGAGCCATTATTACTTTCCTGTAAATTGTTTTCCAAATATGAGCACATAGAGGTAAAACTAGGCCAGTGGAGATGTTCTAATGTAATTAATGGCCCACATATATAATTTTTCTACAAATATGTTATAATTCAATAAAACTTTGGTATCTGAGATTTTTCTACAATATAGTTATGAAATTATCTTACTATGTATGTTCATATACTCTGTCTTCCTCTTCTTTTGTAAATTGTGCAGCATTCTTCAATGCTGTAAATATTGCAGGAATTAATTGATGTCATGATATTATTTCATTTTTATTCATAAAAACGATATGGGACAATTTCAGATAGAACCTGTTATCATGTCAAGTTGTTCAATATTTAAATTAAGAAATATCTAAGCATTCCTGAGATCTCTTAATTAAATGACCTTCCAACTTGTCCTAACTTCCTCTATTTAGGTATCAAACCTATGATGTTGAAAAAAGTTTTAGAACATAATGTTACTCAATTTCTTACCTTTTTCTTAATCTTCTTCTCTACTCATTAAATAATTTTAGCACTAACTTCATTTAGTCTGAAGAGTGCACATCACTTAATCACAACATATCAAACTCTTTAATTAAATTTATCTACAAGACACATGAGCTTGATCTCACTGGTGAGCAGAGATCAAAACTCTGACATCTTACAACTACACTGATATTTAGACAGCTAGGGTGACTTCTTTGTGTTCTGAAATGAGATTCATTGTATTTTACAGTTTAGTCAGATTTCCATGGGTAAGAACTGAGATTCATATACCAGTTTCACTTTAAATAACTGAAAATCAGATAATCCTGGTAATGGTATAGTATGTTGGTTAAATAATTTGCAAATTAACGAAATGTTTTTAAAAATCACTGTCAAATATTCTTAAGGGAAAACACAGTTCTTATCTCTCAACAGTGTGTGCATGCTAAGTCCCTTCAGTAGTGTCCCACTCTGCAATCTTATGGACTGTAGCCCTCCAGGCTTCTCTATTCATGGGATTCTCCAGGCAAGAATACCAGAGTGGGTTGCCATGCCCTCCTCTAGAGGATCTTCCTGACCCAGAGATTGAACCCGGTATCTCCTGCGTTTCCTCAGATTCTTTACCACTGAGCCATAGGGAAAGCCCATCTGACAATAAGATGTAAGGTAAAATGTAACATATAGGTAGTACCAAGTAGCAACTCTTGTTATAGATGGAATTTTGTGTTTCCCCCAAATTCATATGTTGAAACCTAAACCCCAACTTGATAGTGTTAGGAGGTAAAGACTTTAAGGGGTAATTAAGTCATAAAAACCCTGTGAATGGGTTAGTACTCTTAGGAAAGAGACCTCAGAGAGCTCCCTCACCTCTTCTGCCAAACGAGAAGACGAGAGATGGCTATCTATGAACCAGGAGGTAGGCTTCCACCAGACGCCAAAACTGCCCACATTTTGATCTTGGACTTCCTGGAAACCAGAATTTGTTGTTTGAGTTTGTGGTATTTTTGTTGTGGCAGATGGAATAAACTAAGACAACTCCACTGTAGCTATTTTTAACAGGTACACGTTGAAGTGCCAGTTACTGTGGAGACTGGTCTTCAAGTGTTAAAATGGACAAAGTTGTCTATGAAGTCACTGCTTAAATCCATATTGTATTAGTATACTTTTCACAGTGATAAGATAATTCAGCACAAATAAAATGGGAGATACTCAGTTACTTTGTTTGCCCAGACTTTTCCTTGGTTGTATTCGTCACAAGAAAAAAAAAAAAAGTTTCTTGCTGACACGGTAATATCCGTTTAACTGACCTAAAAAAAAAAAAAAAGAAGTAAAAAGGCATCTGTATTTATGAAACTTGTTTATTTTGTCACTCACTAAGTTACTGTGAACAGTGTCACTTTTACAAATGATTTGTAGAAACTCTCATTGTCATTTCCTCAAAATAGTGTCCTTGATTCAGTGGAGAGTTGATGCTAATTTTTTGTTTTCATCCAAAAGAATTAGTTGTTCAGATCTTAAAGTATTAACCAGTATCTTGTCAAGTGGGTAACTGGAGTTTAGAACCACAGACTAGTGGCTACTTAGTTATAATTTCTTCGTGTAGACTTGGATTGTGTCTTAAATCCTTGCTATTGCAACGGAAACATTTGATAATGGGATTATGACCTGGAAACCCTAAATGCTGTATGTTATACTTGAATCTAAAATTAAACCATATTTTCACACACAGGGGGAAAATAGAATCAAGAAAAACTTTAACACTTAGAAATTTGGAAGGTATAGGAAGTATATTTATTTCCTCAAAATACATATTCTCCCTCCCTGGTACAATGTTAACATTCTTATCCCAGCATTAAATAATTCAGATGGAGTCTCACATAATTAAAGGGTTGTGATAATAATACTAATATATACATACATTGTTGATTTATTTCATTTAGTCATTTAGTTATTTAGTCATACTGTAAATAATTCAAGATCAAAAGAAAATATGATTTGAACCATAGCCCCAGCATTATTATTGTATTTCTAACAAAGAAAGAGAAAGCAAAGACAGGAAATAAATAGATAAACTAAAGAACCTCATGTATAAAAATTATGTTTTAATAGTGTTGTATAATTGACATCCAGTGTAATTAGGGAAATATGATATAATGTAATGTTTCTTTCCACTGTCACCTGTGAAGAATGACCTCAAAGGCACAAGCTCAGTAATTGCTCTAATTACTAGAGATTCTCTAGTTCAGGTAGATTAAAATGAAAAACAATAAATTCATCCCTCATGAAACGACACTGCTCTTAAGCACATTCAAATAGTCTGAGTATATTACTGCATTGCATATTGAAACAAAATTTCAACTAGGATATCTTTTTATGATGGTTATGATTTTACTGGGCTTCCCTTGTGGCTCAGCTGGTAAAGAATCTGCCTGCAATGTGGGAGATCTGGTTCTGTCCCTGAGTTGAAAAGATCCCCTGGAGAAGGGAAAGGCTACTGACTACCCTGAGAAATGTCTGGACTATGCTTAAACTTTAACCTCAGATTTAGGTTATTGCAAAGAAGTCTTTTCATCATATATTCATAGCTTATTTTATATTGATATATGTACATATATTAAAAGATAGACTATATATGTATATCATCAAATTTACAAAATCTAATGAAATCCTTTTAAAGAGAAAAAATCTTGAAAGGTCATTAATCTTATCTCTTGCCTTCAGAAGGACCTATAAAAAGAGGCATTGTTTCTGTTTTTTTAATAAAAGGAAACTTTTGGGGAAAAGACTATTTTATAATGTTTTCTGAAAGCTTATTTCAATGTTTAAGCATCTATGCTGTCAGAAAATTTCAAAATTAATGTAGCAATTTCACAGCATAGTAAAGTCTGCAGATCTAATCTCCTCTCTCAATGCTCTTAAAATACAGAAGGAATCATTCTACATGTCCTGGCACATCCTATCAGTGTATTAGAAACAACCCCAGGTGAAACTGAGGGGAATTGCTTTTAGATACACTGCCTTCTGCCTACCGCAGGCACCTTGGTTCCTTAAGCTTCAGTCACAACCCTCAGGAGGTCAGCCTTCACCATGGACTCCTTCGTGGACCTTCCCTGTGCACGCAGCCCCATGTTTGGGATATTTTCAATTGTAAAGCTGACAGTTTTTCTTATATTTGCAGAACCCTGAGAGCACCATTTTTTTTTAATTTGATAAACTGTGACAATGTGTTAATTAGCGTTGAACCAGTTGTATATTTTAATAGTAATGTCCTAGAAATAATTATTTCACCTCGATTTGGAGAAGTACCTCTAGCGATGGGAATTTCATTCCAGATGTAAGCAGAACAGGGCCCC
Organism: Antilocapra americana; assembly: GCA_007570785.1. Taxonomy (NCBI): domain Eukaryota; kingdom Metazoa; phylum Chordata; class Mammalia; order Artiodactyla; family Antilocapridae; genus Antilocapra; species Antilocapra americana. The sequence continues at coordinate 9,961,370 of ML663008.1, read as the reverse complement.
ATGGTAACCCCATGGAACTCTCACTTTTCTGTCATCTCTGTGTTATTTGCGATCTGTGTTTTTAGTTCAGAGTTGGAGACAGTAGGCTTGAGGATTGGAGGGGGATCTGACATTACCCAAAGCACTTCTAACTCTGTAGGGAAGATGCTTACCTTGAATTGGAAACTCCAGCAGTGACTTTTTTTCTTGAGCTACAGTTACAATATAAAAGAAACAATTCTAAAGCATAATCTCACTTTTCAATCACTTAATAGTCTCCTTTGTCTCTCGAGAGGATGCATGGCCATGCTATTGGCAGACTTTGATTCCAAACAGCAAATGGTGGTAGAACAAAGGAAGACGTGCTTGTAGGCAAAGACTGCTTTTAATTCTGTCCCAGATTATCACATAATTAGAAGCCAGTCAATGTTGTTTTTCTAACAGTTAAAAATATCAAAGATTTATGAATTTAGTGAAAATGGTCATGGGGGAGTTTGGATGTTCATTAAGACCTCCAGTATAGACGATTTTAGATTTTATTGAGAACATAGCATGAAACTTCTATGCCAGGCAGATCTCTCAGAAAAGACTAATATTCTACATAATAGCAACACCAGCTATACAGTATGCTTGTGTTGAAGAAGAGAAGCATCAGGGAAGGGAGTGGGGTTAAGTTCAAAAGGAGAGAACAGAATAGTAATTAGGATAGCAGAGGTAAAATCATAGGATCACGGACAGTTTACAAAACACGTAGTTTCTGGAAACCTAACTGGCAGAAATGGGAGTAGGTTCCTCACTGCAGGCTAGAAGATAAGCAGAGACTGTTTAATGTTTGTCTGTTCTGAAACTCTATGCCCTTCCCCTCACGATTGCAAATATTTGTGTTACTTGAACATTTCCAATTTTCGCATTTATATTCCACTAAGTCAAAAGCATTAGCATTCTCATTTTCCCAGCAAAAGACTGAAAGATCCTTGAGTTATCCCCTACACAATCCCAAACCAGTCTCCAGAGCCAAGAGACATTGCTAGCCCCACTTTGTAGTGATCGTTCAGTCACCAAGTCATGTCTGACTCTCTGTGGCCCCATGGACTGCAGCCCACTAGACCTCCCTGCCTCACCATCTCAAGAAGCTTGCCCAAGTTCATGTCCATTAAATCGGTGGTGCCATCCAACCATCTCATCCTCTGTTATCCTCTTCTCCTTCTGCCTTGAGTCCAACTTTACAAATGAGAAAGCTAGTTATGAAAAAGTATTCAATAAAGGATTTACATTTGTAAACAGTTATGAGGGTTATTTTGCATGAGGAAGGGAACTCTTTCCTCAGGAATAGTATTCAGAAGTGTTTCTCTGATACATTTAAAATCATTCACTTTTATGTAGATTTTCAATTTCAGCTTTAATATTCAGAAGATAACAATAAGAAAAATGCATAATGTTGCTGACAAAATGTAAACTTTGCATGTGCTATTCCTTTACATCTTTTTTCACTGCAGATTCAGCTTTTAAAAATGATTTATTTTTATTTTTTACTGAAGTAAATATACAATATTATGTAAATTAAAGGTATATAATATACTAATTAACATATTTTTAAGATTATACTCCATTTATAAGTATTATAAACTATTTACTATAATCCCCATGTTGTACAATGTACCTTTGAAGCTTATCTTAAATAGTTTGTATCTCTTACTTCTTTATCTCTACATTGCCCATCTCCCATTCCCTCTCCCCTCTGGTAACCATTAATCTTTCCTCTGTATCTTTGTTTTTCTCTATATCTTCTCTATATCTTTGTGAGTCAGCTTTGTTTTATTACATTCACTAGTTTTTTTATGTTTAGATTCCAAATATCAACGATATCATGAAATATTTGTCTTTGTCTGACTAACTTCACTTAGCATGATGCCCTCTAAGTCCATCCATGTGGCTGAAAATGTAAAATTTCATTATTTTCTATGGCTGAATATCATATATACACTACATCTTCATCTGTCTGTTGAGGGACACTTAGTTGTTTCCATATTCTGGGCAATTGTAAACTTGAACACTAGGGTGCATATAGTCTTTTAGAATTAGTGGGTTTTTTTTTCTTCATATTTATACACAGGAGTGGAATTGCTGTGTAATATGGTAGTTCTGTTTTAGTTTTTGAGAAACCTCCATACTCTTTTCCATAGTGGAGTCACCAATTTACATTCTCACCAACAGCGTACGAGGGTTCCCCTTTCTCCACAATTTCACTGACATTTGTAATTTGTGTTCTTTTTGATAGCAGCCATTCTGGCAGGTATGAGGTGATATCTCATTGTGGTTTTTATTTGCATTTCCCTCATGATTAGCAATGTTGAGTATCTTTTCATGTGCCTATTGGGCGTCTGCACTTCCTGTTTAGAAAAATGTCTATTCAGTTCTGCCCATCTTTTAATCAGTGTGTTTGTTTGTTTGATCCTGAGTTATATTAGCTGTTTATATATGCTGGATGTTAACCTCTTATTAGTCATATCATTCGCAAATATTTTCTCCCATTCAGTGAGTTGTCTTTTCATTTTGTCGATGGTCTCCTTTGCAGTGCAAAAGCTTTTAAGTTTAATTAGGTTCCTTTGTTTACTTTTTGTTTCATTTCCTTTGTTTTTAAGAGATGGATCCAAAAATATTGCTATGATTTATGTCAAAGAGTGTTCCATTTATGTTTTCCTCTAGGAGTTTTATAGTATCTGGTGTTACATTTAGGTCTTTAATCAATTTTGAGTTTATTTTGTATATGGTGTTCTGTATTCCTTTAAAATTTCTTTTTGTTTTTATTTTCCTCTTGTGATCAGTAAATAAAACCATTTTTGGAAGATAGGCAAAGTTATAAATATCAACTTTAAACTCACAATGAAGAAACTAAATGTCAATATCAAACAATATTTTATTGGAACCATACATTGCTTTGCTCATGATGGCTTGTCTGAGGAATCATCAATTTAGTTCATTCTGTCAAAACAAATTAAGAAATGGCATAATATTATGTGAGAATCATACTGTACAAATAATAAGGCATGAAAAAATGAGAGATTATATATTATTAAAAGAAATTTATAGTTCTAATACTGAGGCATAAATGTACAATATCAAGGTATGTTGAGAATCCCTGCCATCATTCAGTGTTTACATTAATAAGCAGTATATATCTCCATGTTCTTTTGCTCTGACTTCATAGAATTTACCTGTATTTCATATTTAATATATGACATGCATGATTGGAAGACATGCCATGTGTTTAAAATTAGTGATGGTGAAAGTCATCTCTATATTTCTAAAATATATTAAATGAGACATACATACATACATACATACATACATACATACGTAGCATACTTGGGATCTGTTGAAAAATAAAGAAAGCAGGAGAATTCCAAAGACAAAATATTTTTGCTTCATTGACTGCATTAAAATCTTTGTGTGGATCACAAAAAACAGTGGAAAATTCTTAAAGAGAAGCAACTACCAAACCATCTTACCTGTCTCCTGAGAAACCTGTAAGCAGGTCAAGAAGCAACAGTTAGAACCAGAAATGGAACCAATGGACTGGTTCAAAATTAAGAAAGGAGTACATCAAGGCTTGTCAGGGAACATTTGGCAGGAGGCTTCCTGTGTGCTGTTTTCTGATGTCCCTTATCAATCTCTGAATATTCAGAGATGAGTGGAGAGGCACACCTTTCCCTGGGACAAAAGAAATGCATACATTTTTAAAGTAACCATTTACAGCCTTCTTCCCTCTCTGTTATGGAAAGTGAGTTTTTACAACCCCCTCTCTTTGAGATGGATTCTAGCCCTATGTTTTCTGGATAAGTTGCAAGATTTTTATCCTTGCTGAAAAGGCTATCTTATAAGAGTATATATATGCCCACATTATGCCAAATAAACACCTTTACTCCATCAGAGTCTTGGTCCCCATGTCTCTATTCATTTCTCTCTCTCTCTCTCTTTTCTCTCTTCCTTTATTTTCTTATCGTCAACTCTGTACCCCCAAGCCCCGTCCCATTAAAGGGCCATAACAAAGGCTGTATATTGTCACCTTGCTTATTTAACTTAAATGCAGATTTACATCATGTGAAAGGCCAGACTGGATGAATCACAATCAAGATGGCTGGGAGAAATATCAACAGTCTCAGATGTGCAGATGATACAGATGATACCACCCCAATGGCAGAAAGTGAAGAGGAACTAAAGAGCCTCTTGATGAGAGTGAAACAGGAGAGTGAAAAAACTGGCTTAAAGCTCAGCATTCAAAAAATGAAGATCTTGGCATCCAATCCCGTCACTTCGTGGCAAATAGATGGGGAAAAAGTAGAAACAGTGATAGATTTTGTTTTCTTGGGCTCCAAAATCACTGTGGATGGTGACCACAGCCATGAAATTAAAGGACACTTGCTCCTTGGAAGTAAAGCTATGACAAACCTCGACAACATATTAAAAAGCAGAGACATCACTTTCCCAACAAAGGTCCTCATAGTCAAAGCTATGTTTTCTTTTCAGTAGTCATGTATGGATGTGAGAGTTGGCCCATAAAGAAGGCTGAGCACCAAAGAACTGATGCTTTCAAATTGTGATGCTGGAGAAAACTCTTGAGTCCCTTGGACAGGAAGGAGATTGACCCTGAATATACATTAAAAGGTTTGATGCTGAAGCTGAAGCTTCATTCATTTGGCCACCTGAAGCAAAGAGCCGACTCACTGGGGAAGACCCTGATACTAGGAAAGGTCAAGGGCAGAAGGAGAACAGTGACAGAATAAGATGGCTGGATGGAATCGTGGACACAATAGGCATGAATTTGAGCAAACTCTGGGAGATAGAAAAGACAGGGAAAACTGGCACACTGTAGTCTGTGGGGGACATGACTTAGTGACTAAATAAGAATCAACCATCAAACTTTAAGCCTAATAATGTTTGTCATGTATGTAAATTAAGATTTGCATTTAATTTGCTTTGTTCTCCCTAAGAAATCAATGTCATACATATGTACTATTTTCAAATTTTCACAAACAGCAAGCATGCTTTACTAAAATTGCTTAATAAGTATTAAAATTCTCTAATTCCCATGTCTTATTTTATTTTTTTTCTTTAAAAAATACATTACTGACCAGTTTTAATGCTCCCATATTTTCTAGCTGTAACACATTTGGTTGGTAAAAGAAATTTTGCCTCCAGCCTCCTATCTATATTCTGATCAAAATCGTTATTTTACAAAAAATTTAAAACCCAGGTGAGTTGACTAACTTCCATACTGTTTCATTTTAGAAACAAAGACTTTATTAAACCTACACGTACTGATTGAGTACCTGTTATTCCAGGCATTCTCCTAGTTAATAGGGACCAAGTAATGACAGGTAAAACGCTGGCCTTCACATACCTTGTATCTTAGAGAAACAAAATAGTCAATAAACATTGATTATATTAAATGAATATTATCAATTAATCTACTGGTTAGTAGCAAGGAGAAAATACATTATGACTTCAGAAAATAAAATGGAGCTTTTACTGTGCTGTGGGATAGGATATGGAAGAAGCCATTTCATCCCAGGTGAGGAGGAAACCAAAAATATTTTCACTGAATTAATGCCAAGAAATTTGAACATTTTACAGAAATTCCAGCAGTTAGAAATTTCCAAATAATCTATGAGAAAGCAAAAGGAACAAACTTCATTTTCTGGTGAATTGTTGATGACTGGTCCATGAGTCAGAGAAATCCAAACTTTTGATTTAATAGACAGAAAAATAAGAAGTGGGCTGGGGCACATGGAATCCTCCAAGAACACAAATGACTGCATTCCTTCTAGATGCTCTAAAGTGGCTTTTGCTCTGTCTCTCCTCACTTGACTTACTTCAAAAGGAACAGCTACATAATTTCATCTATGCTGTTGTTTTTAATATGTCTCTCTGGTTGGCAGAATGTCTTGCATTGATGAGAATCAGATAAAGCTGATTAAAAAATCCATATTCCAACTCTAAAAATACTTTCCAGGATAAAATCAAAGATTTCCCTTAGCAGACTGATTCAAGCCCCAGTTCAGTTCAGTGCAGTTGCTCAATCATGTCTGACACTTTGTAGCACCATGGACTGTAGCACGCCAGGCCTCCTTGTCCATCACCAACTCCCAGAGTTTACTCAAACTCATGTCCATTGATTCGGGGATGACATCCAACCATCTCATTCTCTGTCGTCTCCTTCGCCTCCCACCTTTTATCTTTCCCAGCATCAGGGTCTGTCCAGTAAATCAGTTCTTTACATCAGGTGGCCAAAATATTGGACTTTCAGCTTCAACATCAGTCCCTCCAATGTATATTCAGGACTGATCTCCTCTAGGATGGACTGGTTGGATCTCCTTGCAGTCCAAGGGAATCTCAATAGTCTTCTCCAACAAAAGCATCAATACTTCGGCACTCAGCTTTCTTTTTGGTCCAACTCTCACATCCATACATGACTATTGGTAAAACCATAGCCTTGACTAGATGGACCCTTGTTGGCAAAGTAATGTTTCTGCTTTTTAATATGCTGTCTATGTTGGTCATAACTTTCCTTTCAAGGAGTAAGTGTCTTTTAAATTCATGGCTACAATCACCATCGGCAGTGATTTTGGAGCCCCCCAAAATAAAGTTAGCCACTGTTTCCACTGTTTGCCCATCTATTTGCAATGAAGTGATGGGACCAGATGCCATGATCTTAGTTTTCTAAATGGTGAGCTTTAATCCAACTTTTTCACTCTCCTCTTTCACTTTCGTCAGGAGGCTCTTTGGTTCTTCACTTTCTGCCATAAAGGTGGTATAATCTGCATATCTGAGGTTATTGATATTTCTCCAGCTATCTTGATTCCAGTTTGTGCTTCATCCAGCCCAGTATTTCTTATGATATACTCTTCATATAAGTTAAATAAACAGGGTGATAATATATAGCCTTGACATACTTCTTTCCCTTTTTGGAACCAATCTGTTGTTCCATATCCAGTTCTAACTGTTGCTTCCTGACCTGCATACAGATTTCTCAAGAGGCAGGTCAGGTGGTCTGGTATTCCCATCTCTTTCAGAATTTTCCACAGTTTATTGTGATCCACACAGTCAAAGGATTTGGCATAGTCAATAAAGCAGAAATAGTTGTTTTTCTGAAACTCTGTTTCTTTTTCGATAATCCAACAGGTGTTGGCAGTTTGATCTCTGGTTCCTCTGCCTTTTCTAAAACCAGCAGGAACATCTGAAAGTTAATGGTTCACACATGTTGAAGCCTGGCTTGAAGAATTTTCAGCATTACTTTACTAGCATGTGAGATGAGTGTGACTGTGCAGTAGTTTGAGTGTTCTTTGGCATTGCCTTTCTTTGGGATTGGAATGAAAACTGACCTTTTCCAGTCCTGTGACCATTGCTGAGTTTTCCAAATTTGCTGGCATATTGAGTGCAGCACTTTCACAGCATCATATTTTAGGATTTGAAATAGCTAAACTAGAATTCCATCACCTCCCCTAGGTTTGTTTGTAGTGATGCTTCTTAAGGTCTACTTGACTTTGCATTCCAGGATGCCTGGCTCTAGGAGAGTGATCATACCATCGTGATTATCTGTGTCATGAAGATCTTTTTTTGTATAGTTCTTCTGTGTATTCTTGCCATCTCTTCTTAATATCTTCTGTTTCTGTTAGGTCCATACTATTTATTTCCTTTATGGAGCCCATCTTTGCATGACATGTTCCCTTGGTATCTCTAATTTTCTTGAAGAGATCTCCAGTCTTTCCATTCTATTATTTTCCTCTATTTCTTTGCATTGGTCACTGAGGAAGGCTTTCTTATCTCTCCTTGCTATTCTTTGGAACTCTGCATTCAAATGGGTATATCTTTCCTATTCTCCTTTCCTTTTTGCTTCTCTTCTGTTCATCGCTATTTGTAAGGCCTCCTTGGAGAGCCATTTTGCTGTTTTGCATTTCTTTTTCTTGAGGATGTTCATGATCCCTGTCTCCTTTACAATATTCTGAACCTCCATCCATAGTTCATCAGGCACTCTGTCTGTCAGATCTAATCCCTTGGATCTATTTCTCACTTCCCCTGTATAATCATTAGGGATTTGATTTAGGTCATACTTGAATGGTCTAGTAGTTTTCCCTACTTTCTTCAATTTAAGTCTGAATTTGGCAATAAGAAGTTCATGATCTGAGCCACATTCAGTTCCCAGTCCTGCTTTTGCTGATTATGTAGAGCTTCTTCATCTTCGGCTGCAAAGAATATAATCAATCTGACTTTGGTGTTGACCCTCTGGTGAGGTACATGTGTAGAGTCTTCTCTTCTGTTGTTGGAAGAGGGTGTTTTCTATGACCAATGCATTCTCTTGGCAAACTCTATTAGCCTTTGTCTTGCTTCCTTTGTACTCCAAGGCCAAATTTGCCTGTTACTCCAGTTTTTTCTTGACTTCCTCCTTTTGCATTCCAATCACCTATAATGAAAGGACATCTTTTGGGGGGTGTTAATTCTAGAAGGTCTTGTAGGTCTTCATAGACCCGTTCAATTTCAGCTTCTTCAGCATTACTGGTCGGTGTATAGACTTGTATTACCGTGATATTGAATAGTTTGCCTTGAAAACGAACGGAGATCATCTGTCATTTTTGAGATTGCATCCAAGTACTGCCTTTCAGACTCTTTTGTTGACTATGATGGATACTCCATTTCTTCTAAAGGATTCTTGCCCACAGTAGTAGATATAATGATCATCTGAGTTAAATTCACCCATTTTAGTCTATTTTAGTTTGCTGATTCTTAAAATGTTGATCTTCACTCTTGCCATCTTCTGTTTGACCACTTCCAATTTGCCTTGATTCATGGAGCTAATATTCCTGGTTCCTATGCAATATTGCTTTTTATAGCATCAGACTTTACTTCCATCACCAGTCACATCCACAACTGGGTGTTATTTTTGCTTTGGCTCCATCTCTTCATTCTTTCTGGAGTTATTTCTCCACTGATCTCCAGTAGCATACTGGGCACCTACTAGCCTACTAGAAGTTCATGTTTCAGTGTCCTATTTTTTTGCCTTTTCATACTGTTCATGGGGTTCTCAATGCAAGAATACAGAAGTGATTTGCAATTCCCTTCTCCCGTGGACCACATTTTGTCAGAACTCTCCACCATGACCTGTCCATCTTGGGTGGCTCTACAGACCATGGCTCATAGTTTCATTGAGTTAGACAAGGCTGTGTTCCGGGTGATCAGATTGTTAGTTTTCTGTGATTGTGGTTTTCAGTCTGTCTGCCTCTGATGGAGAAGGATAAGAGGCTTATGGAAGCTTCCTGATAGGAGAGACTGACTGAGGGGGAAACTGGGTCTTGTTCTGATGGGTGGGGCCATGCTCAGTTAAATCTTTAATCCAATTTTCTGTTGATGGGTGGAGCTGTGTTCCCTCCCTGCTATTTATCTGGGGTGAAACTATAGTGGAGGTAATGAAGATAATGACCATCTACTTCAAAAGATACCATCGGTGCACTGCCACACTCACGGCCCCCAACCCTGCAGCAGGCCCCCGCTGACCCACGCCTCTGCTGGAGGCCCTTGGATACTCCTGGGCACGTCTGGGTCAGTATCTTTATAGGGTCACTGCTCCTTTCTTCTCGGTCCTGGTGCACACACGGTTCTGTCTGTGCCCTCCAAGAGTCTACTTCCAGTCCTCTGTAAGTTCTGGCAGCTCTTTGGTGGGGTTAATGGCTACCTCCTCTAAAAGGGCTTATACCATACCCAAGTGTGTTGCACCCTGTCCCTGTGGCAGTCCACTGCTGACCTGTACCTCCACAGGAGATGCTCAAGCACAGTTGTGTCTCAGTCTCTGTGGGGTGTGTGCACAAGGTTTGTCTGAGGCCTCTGTCAGCTGCGAGGTGCTGGAGCGGCCATGAGGAGAAACTCCACATCCAAGGTCAGAGAAACTCCAGCAAGATGGTAGACACTGGAGTGGGAGCTGCATGGCAGTGGAGCAGCTTTGAGGAGATAACCCACATCCAAGGGCAAAGGAGAAGCCCCAACAAGATGGTAGGAGGGGCAAATTCCATTCAACCCTACTTTTGGCAACATTATTAACAGTATTGTTTTCATTATTAAATATTACTCATTTAAGGGCCTCCCAGGTATCCCCAGTAGTAAAAGACCTGCCTCCCAATGCAAGAGACATAAGAGTTATGGTTTCAATCCCTGGGTCAGGGAGATTCCCTGGAGGAGGGCTTGGCAACCCTCTCTGGCATTCTTGCCTGGAGAATCCCATGGACAGGGCAGCCTGGAGGGCTATGGTCCACTGGATCACACACATGCACACAACAAGAAATTCAGTGGTCACCCCAGCTATAGCTATTTTCATCATTATTTTGTTGGTATTATTGATAGACTATGAATACCCTTCATTTGAACTTTTGAAGTTAAGAAAATTAAAAAATTTAAAATAAAGAACATTTAGAAAGAAGCATGAAAGTATTTGCAGTATTAGACTCTTCAAGGATGCAATGATATAGAATTATGATTTCACTGTTTAAAAGTTCCCTGAAGTAAATTTATTTTAAATTCAAAGACTATTTTTAGTTATCAGAGCACTTAACATAGTTTTGACAGGTGATTACAGTCAATAAATCTTCTTGAGTGAATAAATAAATGTAGAGGAGGTCATTTCTTGAGGAATTTAAATTAACTTTAAGATATTAGCCTTTGTAAACTGTATATAAATGTATTAGTTTGCAGACTAAACATGTAAAAAATAAAAGAAATAATGACAGAAGACAAAATGCTACATGGACAAGGTTTTTCTTGTTCTATATGATTTTCTTTATCCTGGATAAAGACAAAGAACTTACATTCTGTGAAATAACCAGTTATTCCTAGGTACAGTTTTAACTCACTTAATGAATAGACTTTTAGTAGCCAAACTTCATATACACAAACAAGTTGACTGAGAGATTTTTATGAAGATAGTTATAATATTATGTATTATGGGGGAGTGGTATAATTCAAACAAGACAGCTTTTAGTAATGAGTAAAAAAAATCAGCAAAAAACTGGGAAATATATCAGGGAGGAAAAATAAAATTAAGCAGATGAATGGAAGTACATTAAGAACTTGATATGGATTATGCCAATGTCTTTGACTATTTCAACCATAGTATAATAATGAACTCAACTTGGTAGTTAGGCCTTTATCCCTGAAGTATCATATCCAGAAAATGACTAAGGACTGATGACTCTTCTTTGTATTCCTTATGACCCTAATAATAACTTTCTGGGAAGTTAGAAATGTTTCTAGTTTATTGAGGCCAGTGACGAAGGCCACATTAGATTAAACAGTCTTTCCTGGAACCTCATATGCTGTAGATTATCATAGAACTTCAAGCATAAAGCATACCTATTTTGTAACATGAATTTAAAGTAATGAAGATTTTTACAATTATTATAATTTGATGAAGGTAAATAACTTTAATTTATTTCAGTTTAATAATCAAAGTATCACTAAATTATGTGTTTACTAAATATCAAAGATGAATATATCCATTTATACATAATATTTAATTAGAAATTAATAGAGTTAATTTCATTCTTAGCAGTTATTGTTGGCTCATTTATTTATTCATTAAAAAAATTCACAGCTATTAAGGACACGGCATAGCATCTTACAGCATAGAATCTTATGATAAAAATAACATTACCTTAATCTAAATATCAAGACATAGTTACTATTTTCTAGCAAAATTATGGGAATTTTTTTCTTGTAGTTTAATTTTCTTTGTCATGTTGGATGTTAGGTAGCTCTTTATTCACTTATAAAGTACAGACCATCTTGTATTATGTAACTTATATATCAAACATTCTAGACGTTTTCTTCTTTTCCTATAATTGTTTTCTTTTGCTTTCTTCTTCTAACTACATTTCACATTGCTATGGTGTGTGCCTAACTGTAAGTTACCTTTCGTTATTTTAAAAAGTCTCAAAGCAGTGTTTTTCCAGTAAATAAAAGATATTAAACGTATGACTATAGGAAGCAAAAAAAATTGATGAAGTGTCTTTCTAAATCAGATTCTTCTTCCCCAAATTCTTTCCCTAATGCTTAATCTAAACCTATTTTAAGGGAAACACAAATTATGTGGTTGAGTCTTTTTAAACTATCAAAACATGTGAGCAGAGTGGCTCATCTGAAGAAATTGTGCTTTTACTATAGTACCAAACAGTGACGCTTTGTGTCAAAGTGTTATCAACATATACCCTTTCCTCCCCTTCATCCTCTATGTCTGCATATCTTCTTATGAGGAAGACACTGCTGTCTTATATTTGTCCATACTGTCAATAGAGACCAAATGGAGTTAAGTAAACTAAAGTGCAGAATAATAAGAAAAAACATGGGATTAGAAGAAATAGGTCAGTATTTTTTAAGCTTGCCTTAAAAATGCATTTATTAATACAAAAATTAGTCTATTAGATATACATTTCTTACAAGAAAGATTTCTCCCCACAATGTCTGGAATTCCAATATATTTCTTAGAATATTATGTATTCATTCATTAAACAAATATTTCATGAAGATCTATGTTGTAGACCAATTTTAGGAATGACTGTTATATACCCACATACTGTCTCTACTTTTTCTGGGAGAGGCTGTGCAACTAGAGTCTTCATCTTCCAGCCTCCTAAGGAGTGTGTGGCTGATGAATTAACCTTTTTTCAAAGCAGGAAATGTGTACTTGTCTTAATTCCTAAAATTCACAGAACCAGGCTAAAGGGCTACCAGTAACCAGTGTGAACAAATATTGTCCCTGTTCTGAGCTCATCCTTCTGGAGACGCCATTCCAGCAGGTCGCTTTGGCTCCCCCCCAGATCACTGCAGACACCCTGAAGCTGCAACCTGGGAAGGAGGAAGTCCACGCTACTCCTCTTGGACTTACGGGGGTATGATGGCAGGTGTCCATTCTGATTTCTTGTTGTCTATAGTATTTTTATTGTTGTTTAGTTGCTAAACTGTGTCCAACTATGTGACCCATGGAATATAGCCCACCAGGCTCCTCTGTCTCTGAGACTTTCCAGGCAAAAATACTGGAGTGGGCTGCTATTTCCTTCTCCAGGGGATCTTCTCAACCCAGGGATTGAACCCCTCACATCTTCTACATTGGCAGGCAGATTCTTTACTTCTGAGCCACCAGGGAAGCCTAGTCTACAGCAGGTGTGTGTGTGTGCTCAGTCACTCATTTATGCTTGATTCTTTGCAACCCCATGGACTGTAGTCCCCAAAGGACCATGCAAGGCTCCTTTGTCCATGGCATTCTCCAGGCAAGAATACTGGAGTGAGTTGCCATGCCCTCCTCCAGGAGATTGTTAAAAAATTGAAAGCAACCCCTGAAAATAAATATGTGCTCTCCTACACAGAAATATGTGTATGCAAATAAATATTGTATTATTATATCTTGATATAATTAAAACCTTATTTGTGAAGCATGTGAACAGTTATTAAATAAAAATCCTGCTCAAATATTCTAATCTATCATAAGAAATTGATTTAACAAATTATACCGTATGGTATAGTGCAAAGCAGCAACTGAAAAGAATGAGAAGAGATATATCTATATGTGTTAGTATGGGTAAATCTCTACAATTTTTATTTCCTTTTTTGTCTTCCATATACGTACATTTAAATTTTTATTTTATATTGGAATATAGTTGATTTAAAATATTGTGTTAATTTCAGGGTGCAGCAAAGTGATTTAATTACAGAGATATATATATATATATATATATATATATTTCAGATTCTTTTCCCATGTAGATTATCACAGATTATTGAGTAGAGTTCCCTGTGCTGTACATTAGGTTCTTGTTGATTACCCAATTTATGTATAGATGTGTGTATATGTGAATCCCACGTTTTCACTTTGGTAACCATAAATTTGTTTTCTAAATCTGTGAGTCTGTTTGTAAATGGTTCATTTGTATCATTTTTTTAATGATACACGTAAGTGATATCATATGTTAGTTTTCTTTATGTTTGATTTATTTCACTTGTATTATAATCTCTAGATCCATCCGTGTCACTGCAAATGGCATTATTTCATTCTCTTTAATGGCTATGTAATATTCCATTATATATAGGTACCATTTCTTCATCTGTTTAATCTGTCAATGGATATTTACGTGTTGCTTCCACGTCATGGCTATTGTAGATAGTGTTGTAGTGAACCTTGGACTTAATGTATCTTTTTTTGTTTATAGTTTACTCTGAATATATGCTCAAGAGTGAGATTTCTGGATCATATCCTAGTTCTATTTTAGTTTCTTAAGGAAACTCTATACTGTTCTCTATAGTGACTGTAACAACCTACATTCCCACCAAGAGCACAGACAGATACCCTATTCTCCATACTCTCTCCAATATTTATTGTTTGCAGACTTTCTGATGATAGCCATTTTGACTGGTATAAGGTGAAAACATTTTGTCAGTAGTTTTGATTTGCATTTGTCTAATAATTAGTTATACTGAACATATTTTCAAGTGCTTTTTAGCAAACTATACATCTTCTTTGAAGAAGTGTCTATTTAGATCTTCTGCCCATTTTTTTATTATATTGTTTGTTTTTTTTATTGAGCTGTATGAGCTGTTTGTGTGTTTTAGAGATTAGTTCCCTGTCAGTTGCATCACTCACAAATATTTTCTCCCATTCTGAGGGTTGTAAACTGTATTAGCTTACAGTTTCCTTTGCTATTCAAAGATTTTTATTTTAATTAGGTCTCATTTGTTTGTATTTATTTTTATTACTCCAGGAGTTGGATTTAAAAAGATATTGCTATGATTTATGGCAAGCTACAGATTGAATGCAATGCCTGTCAAATTGTCAGTGGCATTTTTTTGCAGATCCACAACAAAAATCTTAAAATTTGTATGGAAACAGAAAAGACCCCAGGTAGCCAAATCTGGAGAAAGAAAGACAGAGTGGAGGAATCAGGCTCCCTAACTTCCAACTAAAAACCATTTGGTATTGGCACAAAGACAGAATTGTAGATTAATGGAACAAGATAGAAACTTCCTCCCCCCCCCAAAAAAGAAACTCCTATACACTTGGGATTAATTAGTCTATGATAAAGGAAATAAGAATATATGATGGAGAAAAGATAGACTCTTCAATATGTTGTGCTGGGAAATCTAGACAGCCACATGTAAAGAATGTGTCCAGAACATTCTCTTACATCGTACACAAAAATAGCCTCAAAATGGATTAATGACCTAAATGTAAGACTAGATACTACAAGATTTTTAGAGGAAAACATAGGGAGAAACTTATTGGAAAAAAAAATTTAGAGCATTCTTCTTGTAAAATAGTGTTACTAGTAATTAGAAAAATTTCACCTTTAAGGTTCAAAAAACATTCCATGTTTGAACAGGTTTCATTGCCTTTAGAAAAAGTGTGGTAAGTACAAAATAGAAACACAAACAAACTTCACTTTAGAACTTTCAGATTAACCTTATCATTCTCATTTACAAAACTATATTAAGTGAGATACTTGGCTAAATATATATGCCTGTACAAAGAGTGCTAGCAAGAGTATACACAAATATTGTTACTATTCTATTGAAAAATTAGTTTCCTGATCTTCATTTTGCTCACTATTACACTAATAGCTATATTTAACTTACACTCTATTGTGGGGTGAGGCATAATGCCAAATGATTACACAACAACATGTATAATTTTAACTGTGATATGTGATTTACAAAACAGGTACGTAGTATACAAAGTCCTATTAACAGTAAGGTTGGTCTAGTCAAGTAACTTAGCAAAGGGGCCAGGGAGGAAGTAAAATTTAGCTGAGATTTATATGAAACCTTTATAGGTTAACAGGAAAAACTGAAAAGAAAAATGAAAAACAATGCAGAGGAGGCCATAGCTTTTGCATGGATCTGTGGAGAGCAGAACATGTAGCAAATGGGCTGAAGGAAGCCCAAGGCTGGAGCATTTGGCTAATGGCAAGATTTTGCAGGAGGGGAAGCTGAAAGGCAGATACTGGTAGCTGAGACAAACATTTGTAGGCTTGTTAAAATCTCTTTTTGCCTGCATTTTGTTTCCATGAAGCTAAAAGTGTAGAGGATTTAATGAGAAAGCATTTAAAGTGCTTCTCTAACTGGTGTGTGCATCAGAATCACCTTGGTTTGTTTAAATACCAACTGTGGAATCTTACCCCTGGAGTTTTTGACTCAGAACTGAGAACTTGCGTTTTAAAAAATTTCCTGGTTATATCCATGCTGCTGGTCTGGTGAAAATCACCAACACTCAAAATAAGTGAACAACTGTAATATCCCACTTATCTATTTCTACATAGCTAAACCCTTCAAAAACTTAATGAACTCAAATAATATTTTAATAAGTTCTCATGACTCAGTGGGTTGATTAAGCTGGGCTGGGGTGCCTCCCTTTGATGGCTGTGGGAAGAATCTGTTCTGTGCTTCTGGTGTTTTTTGGCAATCTTTGGAGTCCCTTGGCTTGTGTATCTCTGTTTCCATCTTCACATGACATTCTCCCTGCATTTGTCTTCCTTCAAATTTCCCTGTTTTAAAAGGACACTAGTCTTAGGGGATTAGAACTCACCCTAATGACCACATTTTAAGTCTTTGTGAATATCTTATCTCCATATAAAGACACATTCTGAGATTACTGGGTGTTAGAATATTAACATTTGAATTGGAGAGGGGGACATAATTCAACCCCTAACATAGAGTCAGCCCTGATTTAAGGGGAGAGACTATAGGGGGATGTGAATCTTAGCTGTTTTGGTTCATTGACTGGGCTGGGTTTGTGTATCAACTACCACATTTCCTTATATTGAAATACCAGGTGACAGGTAAGTATAGAAGAAACTGCCTTTTTTTTTCTTTTAAATATGATAGGTAATTCTTCCACTATTCCCATAGTAACCTCATTCATTCATTCATTCTTCTTTGTATAGTCAAGTAATATTTACTGCCAAGAATGTCTAACACACACACACACAAATTCTTGCTTCTGCATTGAGAGGAAAAAAATGTGAACTTTAAACTTTAAAAAAGTCACCACTGGCATTATCAACTATTAAAATTGAAATAAAACAGAGAAAATAATTTATTGCTTTTAGTTGTATCTAATTATGGTTAAAGTGTGTCCTCACCAATTGGTTCTCAAATAGCATGTCCTTCTTTAGGACATATGAAGTTTTACTTCATATGCAGATGGAAAATTGTTAGAATGATAAATAAATTCAGAAAAATGTCCTCTCTTATCCTTTACAAGACTTCAGTGTCACAGTTTTCATGATATAGTAAAATTCAGTATTATATTACTACATTCAATTTTTATTCTCAATCCCTTCCAAATTTTTTTAAAAAAGACATTTCAACTAAAAAGTAAAAACTTTTACTTGTACAAATGATGTTTCAAAATATATATTTATTTTGGCTGTGGTGTATATGATTCAGTGAGAATTTAATAATCTTCCCAAAGGAAAGATGTAGAAAAAAACATAATCCTCAGCTTCATATTACTGAAAATAATTTTTTTGCTCCTATTTATGTTAAAATGATTTAATTCAATGTATTAGAGAAATTATTCTCTGATGACTTAGAATATACAATTATTGGGCTAGAGACTGGTGCTCTAATAGTGGACAAAATAGGCATATTCTTCCTTCTTGAAGTGGATTTTCTATTGGGAAGGCAAACATCATAAAACTAATCTATAACAAATATGAGAATTTATTAAAAACAAATCATCCTGCAATGTGGGAGACCTGGGTCAATCCCTGGGTTGGGAAGATCCCCTGGAGAAGGGAAAGGTTACCCACTCCAGTATTCTGGACTAGAGAGTGGGGTCGCAGAGAGTCAGACATGACTGAGCAACTTAAAAAAATAAAATCTAAGTTTCAAAAAAATGATAATTTAATCTGAAAACAAAAATAAAAAGGATATGAACAGGGAAAGATATAGTTATGTTGTAGTGTTTAGGGAGGACTTTCTAGAGAGAGTTGATAGTATATGCAAGCATTAAGAGATGACATGATCTTTAATCTATCTTTATTATGTGTCATAATTGTGTTGAAATCAACATTTTTTAATGTATGAGAATTTTTAGATTTGTGAGTCATTTTTATTTTTTATGAGTTATTTTTAGTATCTCTCAAAGCTGCATCAAAGTTCCTTCTGCTACTTAATTCAAGTGAAATATAAGTTTGAAAAAATGTTTATTTATTCATAAGGCACAAAGTTCTTAGTAATAGCTATGAATTCTCACTATCGTTCTTAAATAGTGAGGTAAACACTTTTTACCTAGGGTAAGGATGAAACAAATCAGTGCATCCTTCATATCAAAAATCAAAATAAATCAAAATTCTAAACCAAGCTGCCTCTTATATTTCTTAATTTCCATGGTTTTGTGTGTGTATTTTTTTAATGCAGTTAGTAATACTGATTTTTTAAAAAGCCTAAATGAAATAAGCAGACATGCAGTTGCAATGGAGAATGGATCAAGAAATATAAAAAATCATAAATATCTTAGTTTAAGAGGATATATAGAATAACCAGGCTCCCCTGGCAGTTCAGATGGTAAAGAATCTGCATGCATTTTAGGAGACCCAGGTTCAATTCCTGGGTCGGGAAGATCCCCTGGAAAAGGAAATGTCAACCCATTCCAGTATTCTTGCCTGGAGAATCCCATGGACAGACGAGTCTGGTGGGCTACAGTCCATGGGGTCGCTAAGTCTGACGCAACTTAGCTACTAAACCCCCACGACCCTCTGGTGGTTCAGATGGTAAAGAATCTGCCTGCAATGAAGGAAACCCAGGTTTGAACCCTGGGTGGGGAAGATCTCCTGGAGAAGGGAATGGCAACCCACTCCAGTTTTCTTGCCTAGAGAATTCCATGGACAGAGGAGCCTGTTGGGCTACAGTCCATGGAGTTGCAAAGAGTTGGACATGATTGAGCAGCTAACACACACAAGGAATAACTAGAGGGAATCTACCTTTGGAATTACTTAATCTAGAGAAGAATAAGAGAAAATTTTATGTCCTTCTATAAAAGTAAGTGATGCCACCTGCTTAAAATTGGAAACAAAATTGGATTAGACTATATTGTAAAAATTGTAGATGATATGTGAGGCAGAAATTCATTTTTGTGGGAAATGTAGACTGTTTTTGGTTTCTTTAAATTTAACTGTTTTAGTAATACTATTGTTCTGTTATTACGTTTGCTAAAAACTGTTTTCTATTTTTCTGTATGTTCTTCAATTAACTGTTTTAAAAAAGCATAAATATCTATGATAAGCATAAATACCTAATGCTTTAAATAAGCGTTAAATATTTATTAAATAACATTTAATGAAATGACTTGACTATTTATCTTATTAACATTAAGACTGAGGTAGAAGGGAATCTTCCTACCAAGTGCAGCATCTGGTTATTGAAGCTGGTATTATTTGCAATGTTATATGAAAGCCTCAACTCAATAATTTGAGTTTTGTTTTAAGTGAGTAATAGAAACCATTATTTTTAGCTTATGTCAAACAAGGGAAAGGATTGGCAAGATATTGTAGGAAATGACAGTTTAAGGACCAGATGATCAGAGCTCCAGACAAGAACCTCAGCAATAGAAATTTTTAATTTTTTTAATATCAACTCCAAAGAGATTAAATATCATTTTAAAAAATTAAAATATGGGTTATTCTTACATGTTTCTTATATTTTTCTGAGACTCTTGGAAAACCACAAAGCTCTGCTTTGGTTTCCTCTTTTGAAAAAATAACGTCTTCTAGACACAGGTACATCATGAATGATTTTCCACAGTATAAATACTTAATGTAAAATAAATATTAAAAAAAAAATCTTGGCCATATTTCAGGATTAAGAGATACACAGTATATGAAGGAGTTATTCATTACATACTATACATATATATTTATTCAGTTAATGCTGTCATTTTATGAATTAATACCATAGGTATGTTTGCTATGCTTTTTTAAGCCTATTAGTAGGAAATTCAAGCAATAAAAACAAAGAACATAGCCCACCACTCAATAAGAGTATTAAGATTTAGTTAATAGGCTTGCAGACATCTATGCATTGATAAGTAAATATATACACATATAGATTTAACATAAATATTCCACATAACTTTATAAAAAAGTTAATTAAAGATAAATAAATTTATTTTAACAGGAGAAACATTCCTATGAAATGGAAAAAAAAATTTCTATATTTTCAATGACTATTCCTTCAACATGATATATTAGTGACTAAAAGATCATTTTAAGTATGATAAGAAAATTTATTGAAAATCATCAAATAGTTGTAGTTGTTATTTTGTAAATCACAAGTTAGACAATTATAAACAAGAGATGATTTGCACTTTCCTTCTCCTACCTCTGAATTTTTATTGCTTGTCTTCATTAGATTAGTATTTTTATATACAGTTTTTTAAACCATAAGCCTTCTCATTCTTTTGTCTCTAGCTTTATAATAAATAGACTCATTGCTCCAAACCAGTCCTTTTACCATGCCTTCTGTAACTTAAAATTATTCTTTCAATTAATCTTTTTCAGCCTTAATCTTTTATTTTTTTAAAAAAGAAATTCTTGTAGAAGTTACACTTTGCATTTCCTTTACAAAATGTTCTCTTCCAACCTGAATTTTTCATCTGCCTGTTTATCATCTTTTGGTGATTTTCCTGTTGTGTTTGTACAATAGAACAATTTTCAGTCTATTTATTTCATTTCAATTTAACCTAACATGGGTAAATTTGTTTAGATATTGTACTTACTTTTGGAAGAAGTGGGAAATTTTATTCTAAATTTTTCCTACTTTGTCTGGAATTGCTTTGTATTGACTTAGGCAATTTGAGTGGGATGCGAGGGACCAAGTTGGTTTTACTCACATGACAGTGCCTTGCCCGAGGAAAGCAGAATGACATGGAACTGGTTTGGCTTCTCATCTCCCCTCTTGTCTCCTATTTTCCAAAGCCTCTCTGTATCCATCTGGCATCTTTTTACAAAAGAAGAATGCTTTGATTTTGTTTTTGTTTAAATGGCAGCTGACTTCCAAGGGGGAAAAAAAAAAATTATAAGCTCCCACAGTCTGGAACCATCTAGTACCACTTTGATTTTATTCTACTTGGCTCAACAAATCAAAAGGCCAACCCAGTTGTGGATAGTGAACATAGAGGCCACTTTGTGATGGGGGAGAAACACATTTGTTCCGATATAAAACTATTTGCTTTTCACTGTTACATACTCTCCAGGGTCTAAAACAGTCATATTGCAACTGGCACAGATCTTTGGAAGGATGAGTGAATATCAACATCACCATTGCATATAGTTTAAGAATATATTTTAGAACAGAAATGGTTGTCTCCTTCATTTCCTCCTCCTTTTCCTCCTAATCATCTTCCTCCCCTTCCTCTTCTTTTTCTCCTTCTTTTTCCTTTACCACAAGCCATCTATTATCATGATAGAGAATCTTAGAATTCATTGTGGTAGATGTGACCAATTATCATTCTTCTAAAATATATTGGCTTTCAAATAATGATACGTAATGACACCACCCTTATGGCAGAAAATGAAGAAGAACTAAAAAGCCTCTTGATGAAAGTGAAAGAGGAGAGTGAAAAAGTTGGATTAAAGTTCAACATTCAGAAAACTAAGATCATAGCATCCGATCCCATCACTTCATGGCAAATAGGTGGGGAAACAGTGGACACCGTGTCAGACTTTATGTTTCGGGGCTCCAAAAACACTGCAGATGGTGATTGCAGCCATGAAATTAAAAGACGCTTACTCCTTGGAAGGAAAGTTATGACCAACCTAGACAGTATGTTAAAAAGCAGAGACATTACCATGTCAACAAAGGTCCATCTAGTAAAGGCTATGGTTTTTCCAGTAGTCATGTATGGATGTGAGAGTTGGACAAGCAAGAAAGCTGAGTGCTGAAGAACTGATGCTTTTGAACTGTGGTGTTGGAGAAGAGTCTTGAGAGTCCCTTGGACTGCAAGGAGATCCAATCAGTCCATCCTAAAGGAGATTAGTCCTGGGTGTTCATTGGAAGGACTGATGTTGGTACTGAAACTCCAATACTTTGACCACCTGATGCAAAAAGCTGACTCATTGGAAAAGACCCTGATGCTGGGAAAGATTGAGGGCAGGAGGAGAAGGGGACGACAGAGAATGAGATGGTTGGATGGCATCAATGACTCAATGGACATGAGTTTGGTTAGACTCCAGGAGCTGGTGATGGACAGAGAGGCCTGGTGTGCTGCAGTTCATGGGGTCGCAAAGAGTTGGACATGACTGAGTGACTGAACTGAAGTGAACTGAATATAGCATTGAAAACTGAGGTTAGTAGCAGGAAACTAAAAAAATGTTCTGATTTGTGTTCTTGCATGTTTACAAATTGATAAATATTTTATCAACACAAGGTTTGTGGATTCAGAAAATGTTTAATTGGGAAAGTCAAGGACCCTGATTTTTTTTTTTTTTCCTTTGAGAGCCTCTTGAGAAATCTCAAGGTTTTCCGTACTTTTCTTCAGTCCCTTATTGCACATTTAATCAAGAACACTGTACCATAGCTTTTGCAATTTGGTCTGATTTTCTCAGTGGAATTTGTTTCTTGAGACTTGTTTCTTCAAATGAACCTGGATACACAAGTGAGCTTATTTGTTGCTTCTATAGAGAAGTTGGTCCCACTGTCTTTCTTTTCCTTTTGTCTCCTCTCTTTGGACTTTTTTTATATCAAAAAATGAAGTGAGAAGCAACTTGGATAAAACTGCTGGATATTTCATCACTATTTCTTTCATTTGCTATTTACTGACAGGTGAAATAGGTCTGTGATGCTGCCATTTGGTTGTTTCCACCCTACACCAGTGGTGTTTCCTCCCTGAATTCTCCATTCAAATTCTTTTATTTCACAATTAGTGCAGCAATATATAGACAGCCCTGGTGCTTCTCATTTCATGCAAAGGCCTTTCTCTGAGAAATTTACTCAAAAAAATCTTGCTTTGGCATTGTGGAAAATAACATTATTTTGCATAACTTATTTATGCTTACTACCAAAGTAACAAAATACAAATGCTTAAGTATCAGATATTCCTTTTGGAGTTCCTGAAAGGGATTATGTCTATGGATTAAATGAATCACCAGTCTTAACATAGACCCATTAGTGATAGGTGGAAACATTATTGATTCAAAGTGTTTAAGGGCAATTCCAATTGGCAACTGTGCTCTGCAGGTGCAGAGGTGACACCTAGGAAGCCAGGATTAAAGTTGGATAAAAGCATTCATGGAAAAAAGGCAATACCATAGAGGCAGAAAGCAAATAATTAGCCTGGAGTTGTGACAGACATAGGAATTCCTGTTATTTGTGTTCCCCCAAATTCATACATTGAAATTTTAATGTACAGAAAGTGGTATTAGGAGCTGGGCCTCTAAGATGTGCTTTGATCATGAGGATGGAACCCTCATAAATGAGATTCTTATTCTCATAAAAGAGACCCCATAGGGTTCCCTAGCCCCTTCCACTTTGTGAGATAACAGTGAAGAGGTGACCATTTAAGAAATAAACTCCTATCAGACACCAAATATGTCTGTACATTGATCTTAGGTTTCCTAGCCTCCACAATTCTGAGAAATAAATGTTTGTTGTTATTAAGCAACCCAGTTTATATTATTATCATAGCAGCCCAAATGGACTAAGACAGGATTGACCGCAGAGTTCTAAAACAAGATAGTGCTGAAGGTTGCAACTCTGTAAATTTACTAAAAATGCTGAATTTCACTTAAGTGGATGAATTTTATTGTGTGTAAATTGTACCTCAATATAGTTTCTTTGGGGCTTCCTAGAAGGTACTATTGGTAAAGATCCCATCCGCCAATGCAGGAGACACAGGAGACAGGTTGGATCCCTGGATCAGAAAGATTCTCTGGAGGAGGGCAGAGCAACCCACTCCAGCATTCTTGCCTGGAGATCCCCACTATGGACTGTACCCCTAGTGAGCTACAGTCCATAGGGTTGCAAAGAGACACAATTGAAGTGACTTAGCACGCACTCATAGTTTCTTTAAAAAGGTTATGAATGGCCCTCATCTTTAATAGTTATTTGAACTTTAACCTCCCTCACACATGCACACACATATAAAAATTTTTCCAGAAGTATAATACTCTGCCAGAACTAAAATAAATATTGTCTTTAATATTTGGAATTAATAAAGGGTCAAGGTACCTGAGATTAAGCCACTTAGAAATCACAGAATGAAATCATTTCAAGTTAGCAAAAAAAATAAATAAATAAAAAGGAAAAAACATCTATTGTAAAACTAATATGATGTGCCAAAGAAATGGATCATCAGGGCGAAAGGAGAAAATTGAACACTTCAGAGTAAACCACCATATGAAATAGAAAAGGGAAACAGGAAAGGCAAAGCAAATGCATCAGTTTTGC
This sequence comes from Antilocapra americana, assembly GCA_007570785.1. Classification (NCBI taxonomy): domain Eukaryota; kingdom Metazoa; phylum Chordata; class Mammalia; order Artiodactyla; family Antilocapridae; genus Antilocapra; species Antilocapra americana. The sequence goes on along the minus strand of ML663008.1, from coordinate 9,936,917 downwards.
AATTTTCATAAAATTTTTGAGACCCACAAATTACTTTGCTTTTTTCTACTTTATGATTCAAAGGTGCATTTCCCTAGCAAAAAGTGACACGTTATTTGGCAATAATACAGTTAGTTATGTCACATGCTGGATAACAAATAATGGATCCTTATGCTCAAGTAATTTTGAGAGAAAAGAAACTTGTTATCATGTAGTTCAAATCCTAAGGGATTTAGAATTATCTCTATCTATGGCAAGTGAAGTCTCATAAAGTTCCTAATCCATGGCTTTTTCTACTAAAGTAAAGGGTCATTTGTACAATCCTAAAAATATCATATTTAAAAAGAATCACAAATAAAACATATCCTTCAAGAGACCCCTCCCTGTGTCCTGATAAGGACCAAGAACATTAATGTCAGTAGAATAAATGATATGGTACCCAACATTTACATGTAACTTGTTTCAAGGGAAAGATTTGACCAATAATTAGACAGTATCCTGATCCACTGAATTGTAGCTTTTTAAATACGTCCTATTGATACCTTACTGTGAGCAATGTTGAATTTGTGATCTCTGAAGATTTAGCTTTAGGCCATGCTGGATTTTTGATCTCTGAAGAAGATTTAGCTTCAGGACCAGGAACCAGGCTTGATCACTCAAGAGCCTTTGTGTAGGAGAGTTTTATTAAAATATGAAAAGGGGCAGAGAAAGCTTCTGACATACACATCAGAAGGGAGACAGAGAGTGACCCACTCACTACTCTTAGCAAGGGAGCTATATACTTTTTAAATTGGTTATTCGGTTCAGTTCAGTGGCTCAGTCATGTCCAACTCTTTGCAACCCCATAGACTGCATATGCCAACTCCCCGAGTTTACTCAAACTCATGTCCATTGATTAGCAATGCCATCCAACCATCTCATCCTCTGTCATCCCCTTCTCCCACCTTCAATCTTTCCCAACATCAGGGTCTTTTCAAATGAGTCAGTTCTTCGCATCAGATGGCCAAAGTATTGGAGTTTCAGTGTCAACATCAGTCCTTCCAATGACTACTTAGGACTGATCTCCTTTAGGATGGACTGGTTGGATCTCCTTGCAGTCCAAGGGACTCTCTAGAGTCTTCTCCAACACAACATTTCAAAAGCGTCAATTCTTTGGCACTCAGCTTTCTATATAGTCCAACTGTCACATCCATACATGACTACTAGAAAAACCATAACCTTGACTAGATGGACCTTTGTTGACAGAATAATGTCTCTGCTTTTTAAGTTTCTGTCTAGATTGATCATAACAGTAAATCAAAAGAATATTTCAAGGTTGTAAGGGTCTTACCAGATCTACTCCCACAGTTTACATTTTAAGATGACAGGATTAGTCAGAAGATTCTCAAGAAGGAGAAACATGTGCTCAAGCCAGATACATTGTTGTTATATAGTAATTGGTACAGAGTTGAAAGAAAAACATATCCTGGAGCAAGATGAGTTGTTTCATTGTGTAATCATTAGCTCTGGGCTTAAAGAAAAAAGTTTGTCCTTTTCTCTTCCTTGAGAACACTAGACCCCTTTCTCTTCCTCAGGGATCCCAGACTTCTTATCAACCCACGTAAGAATAAATTATCTCACTATGTTTCCCTGGTGGATCAAATGGTAAAGAATCCATCTGCAATGTTGGAGACACGGATTCGATCCCTGGGAAGATCTCCTGGAGAAGGGCATGGCTACCCACCATGCCTGGGAAACCCATGGACAGAGAAGCCTGGTGGGCTACAGTCTACGGGGTCACAAAGAGTTAGACACAACTGAGTGACTGGCATTTTTAAAATTATGTGTTCAAATTCATCTAACTCTGTATATTACTATTTCAATTAAGCAGAAGATTTTTTGAGTACTAAAATTCCAAACTTTACTATTTTTATGTAGTGTACCAATAATTGTAGTAATGGCAATACTTATTACTAAATAAATATTTATTCAATGCTTACAAGTGTGAAGGGAAATTACACTGTAGTGGTAGAAAATAGTGGTAGGAAACAGATGTTTTAAGTCAAACCATTGAATGATAATAGTAACAATATATTAGTAATAAGTGGCATGAAGGAAACAAGCAAAAGTAATGCTATTGAGGAAGGGAAATAGAGAAGAACAGTTTTAGCTTAGTGTCTAGGACAGGGCTCCCTGAAGACTAACATTTGAGCTAATGAACACTCTGAGAGGGAGAAGACATGCAAATATCTAGAGCAAATACTCTGAAAGCAGGAGAGCAAGCAATTTCTAATACTCTGAGGTGACAAAAGCCAGAGCAGAAGACTCAGAAAGTTCACTGAATTGGATGAGTGCTGAGTTAGGGGAGCCAGAACCAGATGATGTTGGAAATGTGACCAAGCATTCCAATGGAGGGCATTTTAGTTCCCATTTTGAGTTTTTATGCATTTTAAATGTATCAATATATTATTAATAATGAATAATAATATATTTGTTAATAGTTATTAAAGTATTTACCTGAAAAATATGATACAATGAGAAAAAATTATTTCCTTTACTAATTTTAGCAGACTAAGGAACCTCAGTAAGAATTTGTTGAAATGCTTCCTGGAAATAAGATTTGTCTTTGTAGAGCTGAGAAGAGGTTGTTATATTTTACCTACAATGATGGTCTTTTAGATCCTTTAGGTCAGACCAACAGGTGTATATGAACCATGAACTTCCAGATATTCAAGCTGGTTTTAGAAAAGGCAAAGGAACTAGAGATCAAATTGCCAACATCCGCTAGATCATCGAAAAAGCAAGAGAGTTCCAGAAAAACATCTACTTCTGCTTTATTGACTATGCCAAAGCCTTTGACAGTGTGGATCACAATAAACTGTGGAAAATTCTGAAAGAGATGGGAATACCAGACCACCTGACCTGCCTCTTGAGAAACCTGTATGCATGTCAAGAAGCAACAGTTAGAACTGGACATGGAACAACAGACTGGTTCCAAATAGGGAGAGTAGGTCAAGGCTGTATGTTGTCACCCTGCTTATTTAACTTGTATGCAGAGTACATCGTGAGAAACGCTGTGCTGGATGAAGTACAAGCTGGAATCAAGATTGCCAGGAGAAATATCAATAACCTCAGATATGCAGATGACACCACCCTTATGGCAGAAAGTGAAGAATTAAAGAGCCTCTTGATGAAAGTGAAAGAGGAGCAGGAAAAAGTTGACTTAAAACTCAACATTCAAAAAACAAAGATCATGGCATCTGGTCCCATCACTTCATTGCAAATAAATGGGAAAACAGTAGAAACAGGCTGACTTTATTTTTCTGGGCTCCAAAATCCTTGCAGATGGTGACTTCAGTGATAAAATTAAAAGACACTTACTCCTTGGAAGGAAAGTTATGACTAACCTAGACAGCATATTAAAAAGCAGAGACATTAGTTTGTCAACAAAGGTCTGTCTAGTCAAGACTATGGTTTTTCCAGTAGTCATGTATGGATGTGAGAGTTGGACTATAAAGAAAGCTGAGCACCAAAGAATTGGAGCTTTTGTACTGTGGTGTTGGAGAAGACTCTTGAGACTCCCTTGGACTGCAAGGAGATCCAACCAGTCCATCCTAAAAGAAATCAGTCCTGAGTGTTCATTGGAGGGTGATGTTGAAGCTGAAACTTCATTTTCAAGGATGCAAGGAACTGACTCATTGGAAAAGACCCTGATGCTGGGAAAGATTGAGGGCAGGAGGAGAAGGGGACGACAGAGGATGAGTTGGCAGGATGGCATCACCAACTCGATGGACATGGGTTTGGGTGGACTCTGGGAGTTCGTGATGGACAGGGAGGCCTGGTGTGCTGCAGTTCATGGGGTCTCAAAGAGTAAGACACGACTGAGCGACTGAACTGAACTGAACAGGTGTATAATTTGAAAACAGGCACTGAAGGAAAGCATAAGCGAAATTAATAATTAAAAAAAGACTCATAAATAAAAGAAGAACCCTGTAAATTATAAGGCAGAAGGAAAATATTTATCTTCTATGAATTTTGATTATATGTCCCTGCAGAAACCTCAATGCCTCTGTGTGTGTGTGCATACATGTGCATGCTTCTCCTAGTTAAGGGATCTTCAAGGACCTCAACTTGGAGATTCATGCCTCCTAAATATATTTTATGTGTCAATATCCATCAGTGAAGGTCTTTGGGATATTATTCAAGGTGAATGAGTAAAATTTAGGGAAATATGCAAGTATATTCGTGTACTAAGTATATCAAAATTGTAATGTGTTAAGAAATTGGACCTTGCGGCAATGTCAGTATCTCCTGGGTTAGGTGGAAATTTGAGAAACAGTGATTAGAGCTAGTAGAATTTGGGAAAAGAGTCTTAGGTTAAGGACGCCTGATTAGCACCCTTGGTAACCTGGCAATGTTGTTTAGTCACTAAGTCATGTCGGACTTAGTGGACTATGGACTATGGACCATAGCCCACCAGGGTCCTCTGTCCACAGGATTTCCTAGGCAAGAATACTGGACTGAGTTGCCATGTCCTTCTTCAGGGGACCTTCCTGACCCAGAGATCAAACCCAGGTCTCCTGCTTGGCAGGAAGTTTTTTTTTTTTTGTTACCAGTAAGCCACCTGGATAGTCGAACTTGTTAAAGTATGTGGAGATTTCTTCCCCTAAATGGTATGCTTAGCACACAGATACAATGTTTCTACTCCTATATAGCTACTGTTTTTCCTTATCTTTTTGTTTGAATTATCTCCAGTCTCTCAGGTAAATTTGATGCAATTGTCTCTTAGTATTATGCAGAATAAAGACAGAAGCCAAGGAAAGTCTAGCTTGTTTTACTTCAACCTCCTCAATTGCATGAAAGAGTAGCATCTAAAGGGGGGGTGGTGTCCAGGAATTCCAAGCAGAGCATTAATTAAAGCAAAGACTTAAAACATATTGTCTACAAAAGGGTACTATAAAAAAGAGAGGCAGTATCTAAACGGATGATTCAAAATAAATATGATATGGTGCCGCATTTTATACATAGACTGGGCTTCCCAGATGGTGCTAATGGTAAAGAACCTGCCTGCCAATACAGGAGACATAAGAGATACATGTTTGATCTGTGGGATTGGAAGATCCCCTGGAGAAGGGCATGACAACCCACTCCAGTCTTCTTGCCTGGAAAGTCCCCCATGGACAGAAGGCCTGATGCGCTATAGTCCATAGAGTCACAAAGAGTAGGACAAAATTGAAGCGACTTAGCACTCATGTACAGAAGAAATTCGCATTTGAGAAATTGAAGGATCAGTGAAAGAGCTAAATATCTGGCATACAAGAGCTAACACTAACAATGGTCCTTAACTGTAAACATCACGTATCCTGCCTCAGATCATTTCAGATCACCTTCTACACAAATCACTTTTGAAAATACCAGCTTAGAACATGGGTAATTTGACTGAAGATGACTTCAAAAATATTGCTTTATGTTTGACCTTCTGACCAGGATTTCTCTGATAGACAGTCTTTGGGAACCTGTTTCGACACCCACGGGAGGACAAACTTGAAAGCGTATGGTGGTAACACATCTAGGGCAACTGTTGACCAAAGGAGGATGGCAGGATTGTTGGGTTAATTTCCCCTTGACTCATTCCTCAGAAGTTAATTCTGTAACACATTCTAAAATGAGACATATATGCCATGTGGTTGTTGTTATGTTAGTCACTCAGCCATGTCTGACTCTTGCGACCCCATGGGCTGTAGCCCTCCAGGCTCCTCTGTCCATGGGATTCTCCAGGCAAGCATACTGGAATGGACTGCCATTCCCTTCTCCATGTATAAGTCACAGACGGCCACAACTGCTGCTTTCCCAGTTCAGCTCGCCAGGAACAAGCTTATGAATTTTTTTTGGAAAATATAGATTCTTGTCTATTGAAATCAACTGTTTAAAAAGGACTGGTAAAACAGTAATATTCTAAGTAGTTCTCAAAAATGTATACCTATATTTACTAATGTGTACATTTACCCAAGCCCTTTTCTTTGGTCTGCCTTTATATTCTACTACTAGATTCCCACTCAATATGGTTATTTGTCCTCATAGATCAAATAATTTCAGGATGCTGTATTGCATTTATACTTTTCTATCACATTATAATATAGGAGTGGGTTGATGTTATTGACTACCTAGTTTAAAGTAGGTTGTGATGGTAGCTAATACTGATTCAAAAAATATTTCGGCTTTTAAACTCAAGGATATGGTAGATTTATACATTCTGGCTACTTTTTAGATTGGTAGGATAGGAGGAGAACATGAAATGAGTTCCAGTTATTTGTTAACATGAAAGTCAAATATTTGCAAGTGTGAGACCTTTCAGCTCTACTTCCCCAGTTTAGTAATTGACAACCACAGTGCTACTTTCATCAGCCTTGAGTCCTGAGTGATTATGCTAAGCAGAAACTGCCTTACAATCTGAAAAACCTGTGATAGATATGTAGACTGGTTGAGAAATTACTTGCTGTTTATAATTATGAAGATACTGGTGCTATTACCATAGGAGAATCAAGACTCATGCACTGATGCAATTATTCTGATAAACTCTCAGTTTTTTGTGATAAACTCAGTTTGTATGCTTTCATATGGTCAGTAATTATTAGTAGGTTTTTATAATTAAAACTATAAAAATCAGATTTATTTTCTGTTTTATCTGTTTGACTTATAAATACCTGATGTCATTTAAATGATTTTTAGTGACTTTTTTTTTTTAACCCCTATAGTGCTCTGCTATATGGTTTCTAATTCAATTCTCCAATTAGTTAGGTACTAAATACCTCATATCTTATTTATGGGAAATCAGTACACTGCTCTATTCAAACAAACAAGAAGGTAGTCATGGAGAGGCATTCTCACGTTTTCTAACGTCTGAATGAACCCCTAAAGAGGCACCAAAATATTTTCTGCAGTTTAGTTATTCAGTTCATGTTTTATTGTGTGTTGCCACTTTACTGTTATTATTTTCCAAAATGTAAATCCTTTCAATTCATCTCCAATTATTTAGCAACTCAAGTCCAATGAATGCTAGTGCCCAGTATTAAAATTATGAGTTAGGCTGACAAAGAGATTCCTTCTCTTGTTCTTTATTCAGTTTCATTCATATGGCAATAATTATCCCTCTAGTCATATTTCTCTAATTTTTATTTCAGTGTTGTTTCAATGAAAGGATACTTGCATTTAAATCATTTATGCCTACTATTCAAATCAAATCACCTTCAATGATTATATTTCGTTGCAAAGACCAGCAACAAATCACACTTGGAAGATAAATAGCACAAAAGATGTCAGGATTAATTCTAAATATTTTATAAAATATTGAAAGAAAGATTATGCCCTTCAATTTAGTCATTTCATCAAAATGCACTAAGAAACCAAGCCAGAGTTATTTTAAGAATAAATTTAAAGTCATCTTTTGTTTCATTCACAATTTTACACTTTGTATTCATAAAAATCAATTGGTAAGTAAATATATTTTAAAATATGTGAAAATATTTTCTGGAAATTGAAAATTATGCAATCACCAATGAAAAAGTGTTTTAAAATAAAATTTCAAGATGATATACTTGTTTTGAATAAATCTAATAGAATTACCTAGCAAAAGTGAAAAAAAACTTCAAAAGTACCTATATGCACAAGTATTTATTAATATTTACAAATATTTAAAAGAAGAAGGATAGTAAAATGTTTATAGTAATAATAATGGAAAAGATGTTAAATATTATATCTATATTTAGGAACTATCACGTATTCTAATTGATATTCATATTCTGATTGTTACCCATATATTAAATAAACATGAAACTTAGGAAAATAAAGTATTGAGGTGATTTTTCTCTACAAATGATTTGCTATTCATTTTTTGCATTTAGCTTGAAAATGATTGGTATGTACAAAATGTTCCAGTAATGTATTCCTGGAATGTTTCTGCATAATATAACAATATAACACCAGCAAGCTCATTATTTTACTTTCTATGATTTTCAAAATGGAAATTAGAATGCATTGTTTTCTAATTTCCTGATAGTATCCATCAATAAAAATTAGCATTATGTCTCTGGGAAGTTGATGCTACTTATTTTGGAAATCAGTGTAAAGGATTTGGGGAATTTCTAATGTGAATTGTTGGTGCCTTTTGTATGCATCTCATTAGAGACATAAAATGAGTTGAAATTTAAATCAAGGGTAAATAACACATTAGAACAAAATATAGAAAGCTCATTAAAATTTAAAGTTTGAAAACTATTCAAAGGAATACATTATTTTGTATCTGAAAGGATAGATTTTTGTTATAATTTTAAAATTCCAATGAATAGAAAAATAGAATTTTAAATTTAATTGATTTATACAATAAGAAACATATTATTGTTCAAGTTTAAAACCACATGATGTATATGTTTTAATTTCCTCATGATTACTAGAATAGGGCTGCAAATCATATATCTAATAAGGGGTTAATATCTAAAGTATATAAAAAGCTCATATAACCCAATAGCCAAAAAAAACAGTTTGATTAAAAAATGGGCAGTGGAAGCTTTTGTTGGAGCGCTGGTTTGGTGTTGCTGAATTCTCTCAGCTTTTGCTTGTCTGTAAAGCTTCTGATTTCTCCTTCAAATTTGAATGAGATCCTTGCTGGGTACAGTAATCAGGGTTATAGATTATTTTCTTTCATGACTTTAAGTATGTTCTGCCATTCCCTTCTGGCCTGAAGCGTTTCTATTGAGAGATCAGCTGTTATCCTTATGGGATTCCCCTTGTGAGTTATTTGTTGTTTTTCCCTTGCTGCTTTTAATATTTGCTCTTCGTGTTTGATCTTTGTTAATTTGATTAATATGTGTCTTGGGGTGTTTCACTTTGGGTTCTTCCTGTTTGGGACTCTCTGGGTTTCTTGGACTTGAGCGACTATTTCCTTTCCCAATTTAGGGAAGTTTTCAACTATTATCTCCTCAAGTATTTTCTGATGGTCTTTCTTTTTGTCTTCTTCTTCTGGGACTCCTTTGATTCGAATGTTGGTGCATTTAACATTGTCCCAGAGGTCTCTGAGATTGTTCTCATTACTTTTAATTCTTTTTTCATTTTTCCTCTCTGTTTCATTTATTTCTACCATTCTGTCTTCTACCTCACTTATCCTGTCTTCTATCTCTGTTATTCTACTGTTAGTTCCCTCCAGGGAACTCATTTATTGCATTATCACACTGTTGGTGGGAATGCAAACTAGTACAGCCACTATGGAAAACAGTGTGGAGACTCCTTAAAAAGTGAAAATAGAACTGCCATATGATCCAGCAATCCCACTGCTGGGCATACACACTGAGGAAACCAGAACTGAAAGAGACACGTGTACCCCAATGTTCATGCCGCATTGTTTACAATGGCCAGGACATGGAAGCAACCTAGATGTCCATCAACAGATGAATAGATAAGAAAGCTGTGGTACATATACACAATGGAATATTACTCAGCATTAAAAAAAAATTCATTTGAATCAGTTCTACTCAGGTGGATGGAACTGGAGCCTATTATACAGAGTGAAGTAAGCCAGAAGGAAAAACAATACAGTATCCTAACGCATATATATGGAATTTAGAAAGAAGGTAACAAGAACCCTGCATTCGAGACAGCAAAAGAAACGCAGATGTATAGAACAGTCTCGTGGACTCTGTGGAAGAGGGCAAGGGTGGGATGATATGGGAGAATGGCATTGAAACATGTTAATTATCATATGTGAAATCAATCGCCAGCCCAGGTTTGATGCTCAGGGCTGGTGCACCGGGATGACTCAGAGAGAGGGAATCAGGAGGGAGGAGGGAGGGGGTTTCTGGAAGGGGAACATATGTATACCCATGGCAAATTCATGTCAATGTATGGCAAAACCAACACAATAAAGTAAAGAAAATTTAAAAAAAAAAATGGGCAGTGGAACTGAATAAACATCTTTCCAAAGAAGACATACAAATGGCCAACAGGTACAGGAGAAGGTGCTCATCATCACTAATCATCAGGAAAATACAAATAAAACCTATAATGAGATATTACCTCACAACTGTTAGGCTGGCTATTATAAAAAATACAAGAGAGAATAGTTCTTGGTGATAATGTGAAGAAAAGGGCCTCCTCATACACTGTTGGTGAAAATGTAAATCGATGTAGCCTCTATGGATCATAGTACGGAATTTCCTCAAAAAAAATAGTAGAACAATTTATTATTCAACAATTCCATTTCTGAATAAATATGCAAAGGAAATGAGAAAATATCTCTACACTCCAATGTTCGTGGCAGCTTTACTCACAATAGCCAAGGTATGGAACAATTTAAGTGTCTGTTAATGAATGAATGGATAAAGAAAATGTCACATACACACACAAACTCATACAGGGCCTAATAAAGAAGGGCATCCTGCTGTTTTTCAACAGCATGAATGGACCTCGAGGCATTATGCTAAATGAAGTCAGACAGAGATATAAATGCTGTACGATATTTATATGTGGAATCTAAAAATGCCAAACCCACAGAAATGGAGAGGAAAATCATGGTACCAGTGGCTGGGAGACTGGGGAAAAGGGCAAGTGATGATCAAAGGGTATATGTTTGAAAGTCGCTCAGATGTGTCTGACTCTTTGTGACCCCATGGACTGTAGCCCACTAGACTCGTCTGTCCATGGGATTCTCCAGGCAAGAATATTGGAGTGGGTTGCCATGCCCTTCTCCAGGGAATCTTCCCAACCCTGGGATCGAACCCAGGTCTCCTGCATTGCATGCAGATTCTTTACTGTCTGAGCCACAAGAGACCTTTTTCAAAGGGTAACTTGCAATTATGAACCAATTCTTGGGTTCCAATGTACAGCATGATGATTATAGTCCATAATATTGTATTCTATACTTCAAAGTTCCTATGAAAGTACATCTTAAATGTTGTCACCACAAAATGAAATAGTAATTAGGTGAGGTGATGCAAGTGTTAGCTAGTACTGTTAATAACCATTTTGAGGTATAAAGTATATTAAATTCATGCATTGTACACCTTAAACTTCATGCATGTTTATGTTGTATGTCAGTTATATTAACAAAATGGGAAAAATTCTCATTTCATAGTATGAAATTTTAAAATCCTAGAGTTAGAAAGGTCTCTAATATTATAAAAATATATACATATTTATTTTATATGTAATTATGTAGCCTAATTTTTGGGAAGAAGCTGATAGGATATTCTTCCTCAACTAAGAGATAAAAAATGGCTTTTTACATGTGCACCGTGGGATTTCATAGTTTGAAAGTTTAATATAGCCTTCTCCCTGATAGCTGCATAGTGTTATTTATTATAATATGTTAAAAAATTTTTAATGAGGCCATTCCATTTCCAAAAAATTAATGTCAATTTTAAAAATTATCTGTATTATGATAAGGGCTTCCCATGTGTTTCTAGAGGTAAAGAAGAAGACACAGGAGACATGGGTTCAATTCCTGTGTCAGGAAGGTCCCCTGGAAGAGGAAATGGCAATCCACTTCCGTATTCTTGCCTGGAAAATCCAATGGACAGAGGAGCCTGAAGGGCTACAGTCCATGGAGTTACAAAGAGTTGGACATGACTGGGCACACACATATAGTATAATCAACAATAGTCTTGAAAAATACTGTCAGAGTAAAAGAAATTAAAATGAAAAAAACTTTGTCAGGTGGAAAGGTCATTTATTTTCCTTTGATATCTGAAACAAAGACTAGCTAAATTATCAACTAAGGTATAGTCAAAGACCCTGAAATCCAGGACTCCAAGATCCTACTCTATTTAGAAAGAAACAAATTTTCTATAGTCTGCAAGACTCTAAGTGGTCCATTTTTTCCCTGATTTCTCATCCCGATCACTCACTTCCCTTATCTTTGCTCCTGATATTTCTGCCATACTGGCCTATTTTCAGTAAGTTACCCACATCAAGATCTTCCCGTTGAGAGATTTCTGTGCTTTTGGTTCTCTTTGCTTGGTATGCTTATCCATGGTATCCTTTCAAAAGCATCAGGTGTACTTTTTCAACGTTTCCATTGAAAAATATTCTGTTGGAGATTCTTCCATCTAATTTACCCCCTAAAGAATTTTGAAAATATTATCCTACCCTATTCATTACCTTCAGAGCACTAAACTAATTGTAATAAGATAACGTTTAATTTGCTACATGTTTGCTGCCTCTCTCCATTAAAATATGGGCTTCCCCGGTGGCTCAGACAATAAAGAACCCACCTGCAATGTGGGAGATCTGTGTTTGATCCCTGGGTTGGGAAGATTCCCTGGAGAAGGGCAACCCACTCCAGTATTCTTGCCTGGAGAATCCCCATGGACAGAGGAGTGTGGCGGGCTATAATCCACAGGGTCACAAAGAGTCGGACATGACTGAGTGACTAAGCACAAGCACTCCACTAAAATATAAGTGCCATGAGGGCAAAAAGACACTTTTTGGACATTATTCAGTTGTATCCCCTTAGTACCTAGCACATATTGCTTAGAATTGTGTTTTCCTGCCATATTTATGATATTCTTTCAGTGAATGAATAAGCTTGAATCTAGTTTTTATGGTTAAGAAGGTGAAGAAATTAAAAGAAAGTGAAAGTGTTAGTCGCTCAGTCGAGTCTGACTCTTCCAACTCCATGGACTGTAGCCCTCCAGGCTTCTCTGTCCATGTGATTCTCCAGGAAAGAATACTGGAGTGGGTAGCCTTTCCTTTCTCCAGGGCATTTTTTCAATCCAGAAATTGAACCTGGGTCTCCCACGTTGCAAGCAGGTTCTTTACCATCTGAGCTGCCAGGGAAGCCCCAGGTGACCTAAATAGATATATGTAATGGAGATTGAGCAATTTCTCACTAATTCCTGTCTTCATTTTGAGTATGTGAGAGACAATACTCGGCACAGTTGCAGTCCTCCTGTGGTTTCTGTCAGCAAATTTGGAAAACTCAGCAGTGGCCACAGAACTGGAAAACGTCAGTGTTCATCCCAATCCCAAAGAAAGGCAATGCCAAAGAATGCTCAATACCACACAATTGCACTCATCTCACACGCTAGTAAAGTAATGTTTAAAATTCTCCAAGCCAGGCTTCAGCAATACGTGAACTGTGAACTTCCAAATGTTCAAGCTGCCTTTAGAAAAGGCAGAGGAACCAGAAATCAAATTGCCAATGTCCACTGGAGCATTGAAAAAGCAAAAGTTCCAGAAAAATATCTATTTCTGCTTTATTGACTGTGCCAAAGCCTTTGACTGTGTGGATCACCACAAACTGTGGGAAATTCTGAAAAAGATGCGCATACCAGACCATCTGACCTGTCTCTTGTGAAATTGGTATGCAGGTCAGGAAGCAACAGTTAGAACTGGACATGGAACAGACTGGTTCCAGATAGGAAAAGGAGTACATCCAGACTGTATATTTCCTTTGGAGAAATGTCTGTTAAGTTCTTTGGCCCACTTTTTGATTGGGTCTTTTATTTTTCTAGAATGGAGCTGCAGGAGTTGCTTGTATATTTTTGAGATTAATTGTTTGTCCGTTGCTTCATTAGCTATTATTTTCTCCCATTCTAAAGGCTGTCTTTTCACCTTGCTTATAGTTACTTAACAGACATTTCTCCAAAGAAGACATACAAATGGCTAACAAACACATGAAAAGATGCTCAACATCACTCATTATCAGAGAAATGCAAATCAAAACCACAATGAGGTACCACTTTACACCAGTCAGAATGGCTGCCATCCAAAAATCTACAAGCAATAAATGCTGGAGAGGGTGTGGAGAAAAGGGAACCCTCTTACACTGTTGGTGGGAATGCAAGCTAGTACAGCCACTATGGAAAACAGTGTGGAGATTCCTTAAAGAACTGCAAATAGACCTGCCATATGACCCAGCAATCCCACTGCTGGGCATACACACCGAGGAAACCAGAATTGAAAGAGACACGTGTACCCCAATGTTCATCGCTGCATTGTTTACAATAGCCGGGACATGGAAGCAACCTAGATGCCCATCAACTGACGAATGGATAAGAAAGCTGTGGTACATATACACAATGGAATACTACTCAGCATTAAAAAAGAATTCATTTGAATCTGTTCTACTCAGGTGGACGGAACTGGAGCCTATTATACAGAGTGAAGTAAGCCAGAAGGGAAAACAACAATACAGTATCCTAACGCATATATATGGAATTTAGAGGGATGGTGACGAGAACCCTGCATGCGAGACAGCAGGGGGAATGCAGATGTATGGAACGGACTCGTGGACTCTGGATGAGGGCAAGGGTGGGATGATATGGGAGAATGGCATTGAAACATGTTAATTACCATATGTGAAAGCAATCGCCAGCCCAGGATTGATGCTCGGGGCTAGTGCACCGAGATGTCCCGGGGTGGGGGGATCGGGAGGGACGAGGGAGGGGGGTTCTGGAGGGAGAGCATATGTAAACCCATGGTGGTTTCATGTCATTGTATGGCAAAACCAACACAATAAAGTAAAGAAAATTTTAAAAAAAGACTGTATATTGTCACCCTGTTTATTTAACTTATATGCAGAGTACATCATGAGAAATGCTGGGCTGGAAGAAGCACAAGCTGAAATCAAGATTGCCAGGAGAAACATCAATAACCTCAGATAAGCAGATGACACCACTCTTATGGCAGAAAGTGAAGAAGAACTAAAGAGCCTCTTAATAAAAGTGAAAGAGGAGAGTGAAAAAGTTGACTTAAAGCTCAACATTTAGAAAACTAAAATCATGGCATCCGGTCCCATCACTTCATGGTAAATCAGTGGGGAAACAGTGAAAACAATGCCAGACTTTATTTTTGTGGGCTCCAAAATCAATGCAGATGTCATGAAATTAAAAGACCCTTACTCCTTGGAAGGAAAGTTATGACCAACCTAGATAGCATATTAAAAAGCAGAGACATTACTTTGTCAACAAAGGTCCATCTAGTCAAGGCTATGGTTTTTCCAATGGTCACGTATGGATGTGAGAGTTGGATAGTGAAGAAAGCTGAAGGCCGAAGAATTGATGCTTTTGAACTGTGGTTTTGGAGAGGACTCTTGAGAGTTCCTTGGACTGCAAGGAGATCCAACCAGTCCATCCTAAAGGAGATCAGTCCTGGGTGTTCATTGGAAGGACTGATGTTGAAGCTGAAACTCCAATACTTTGGCCACCTGATGCAAAGAACTGACTCATTAGAAAAGACCTTGATGCTGGGAAGGGTTGAGGGCAGGAGGAAAAGGGGATGGCAGAGGGTGAGATGGTTTGATGGCATCACTGACTCAATGGGCATGGGTTTGAGTGGACTCCGGGAGTTGGTGATAGACAAGGAGGCCTGGTGGGCTTCAGTTCATGGTGTTGCAAGGAATCGGACATGATTGAGCCGCTGAACTGTTGAGGCTTGGCCAAACAACTGTGGGTAGAAGGTTTTTACCACATAGACTTTGCCATCTACTTTATGCTTTAGTTTCTATCGTATGGTGTCTTTACTACTGGACAACTGTGCATAGAGGATCCAGTAGAAAATTCTGAGACAGCCATAGGGGATGTTGGAGCACCATGGTGCAGATAGCCTGGATCTCTGGATCCTTCTTGAAGAAAAGCAGCACTGAATTGAACAAAGATGTATATAAGAAATACTTTTATCATATTAATTACCTAACATTTTGTGGCTGTTTTTAAGATAAAGTAGGAAGTATTATCCTGACTAATATAATATGCAACCATATAGTGAGATTTTCTGGTTTTTTATGTTCAAAAACAATAGTGCTAGGTATTTAATAATAATATTTAATCTATCCTATTTTGATTAATCAAATTATAATAAAAGAGGTACTTATATGTTTTGTTTCTTAGGTTTCAAATGATTAAGGCAGTTTCTAAAAACAATAAGAATATAAATTTTAGAGAGTTTTAAAGCTGGTTACCAATTACAAATAATATAAAATAGAAGTATGAAATTTAGCAATTATGCTTTTATTATTTTGACTTATATGCCATTGCTTTCTCGGCACACACTTTCCTGTATAAAATGAAGCTTACTAACACACAAATGGGATCATCATTAATGTAATTCAGAGACCCATAAAGCATGATTAAAGCAACCCAAATCTCCCTTGATCATGTTTCTGACCACTTATCAGAAGTGTCTTTATACTGTCATTAGCTGAGCTTCTCCTTTATGATTTTCTATGACCTTGTCAAGTAATTGCTTCAGAACCAGATCAATGAGAATCTATAAAAAGAATTAAGATCAGACTCTGCTCAAATATTCCTTTCAGTGTGGAACTGTCCTCTTTGATATTAGCATAGAACAATTAATATGCATATATGTTCAGTGTTGCCTCCCTTCCCCCACCCAATCCAGTTCCCTCTACTGGGCAAAAGAATTGCAAAGCATATGGATTCTTTACAGAATTCAACATAACGTCCAGATAAGGATAAAACATGCTATTATGGCATCTCATACTCTACCAGTTCAGTGCATTTCCTCAGAAAGATTATAAGTGTTTTATGGTTGATATGCCTGAAGAAAATGTTCTGCATGATGAGAATAAAGTAATTAAACCTAGTGACAGTTTCTTTCGTGAGCTGCCAAGGTGAAAGACTAGAACTTATAGAACACTAAATAAGTGCTGATCAAATAGCTGTTGAAATTCATTCAGAATAAGTAGCCAATACATTCAATTATATTTTTCAATGTAACAATTGCTGAGAATATAATGTGAACATGTAGACGGTGGAGGCTATGCTGTCACTGAGATAAACATATTTATGATCTGGTATGTATAGTGTACAAACAAGTAAATTATAAGGACAATGTGTATGTGTATAAGGACAATGACAATGTGTATAAAAGATTTCAGGTATGCACTATGATGAACCAAAGAATGTCAGTAACTTATAAAAAATATTTGCATTTTTTAATTTATTTACTTCTGGATTTTTCTAGTTAAAATATATATGTGTATTTGTATAGATTAAAATAACCATTTATTTTCATTTTTCACATTCAGAGTTATTTTATTTTTGTTTATGTACACATCACTACCTAGTACTTTTTGTTCCTTGTTATTTGCTTGGATAGAGTTATCTGATTTTTTCAGGGTGCCAATAAAATGTCACCTTCCCTGAGAAGCCAACACTCACAGACAACATGAAAGCAGGTCCTTCTGTTCATAGTCTCTTAACAACCAGTGTTTCAAAATGTTTGATTTCCCTAATAAACTATAAGACCTGTGTGGGTGTTGTTTACCTCTGCTCAGTACCTAGAGTGCATGGAAAAAAAGCAAGTGCAAATGCTCAAAAGTCAACTTTTTGAATGAATTAACATGCTCAGTTCTGTGCTGATAAACAAAAATATAGCCAAGCCTTCTGTATACTGGGACAGCTAAAATAGCCTAAAACTTTCTTTGTATCTACTTGTTTTGGTACTACTGCATTTTTCATTTCCTTTTCATTACAAAGAAAAATTTCATTAAGTGTAAATCTGATCATAATGCATTTCTTCCTTAATATTCCCCCCATTGTTTTCCATTGTGCTTAATATAAAGCTAATATATATTTCATTACAATTCCATTTTAACAAATATAAAAATACCTATCATGACATCCAAGGTTCTATAGGACAGACTGGTCCTCAGTTCCTCCATGAAGCCTTCTGGAAGTCCCCAAAGAAAATAAAATGTGCTGTTTTGTTATATGGACATTGATATGTTAAAAATAAAATAATTATTTTTTTTCCTATAAGATTATAAGCTCCTTGAAGACAGGTCATGGCTCATTACACCCAGCAGGCACATACTAGGTGATAAATACATATTTTTGATGTTAATAAGTTATTAAACAAAAATAAATATCCATGCTATTGGGTGAGCCTTTAAAATGTTAATTGATTGAATGATTAATCATTTATTTAATAAATATTTAAGAATAAATGTTTGTGAGTAAATATTTATAATATTAACCATAAGGTAATAGAAGTAATATAATGCCATCATATATAAATATTTAGATAAACTATGCATCAGGCACTGTTCTATGCAGCAAGGAAAAAAATAATAGATGAAAAGCTTGACTCTTGGAGAGCTTATATTTGTATAGGGATAAATGTACAGTATGTTAGAATATAAGTGCTAAATTTAAAAAAAAAAAGGAAGAAAAGGCAACAAGTGTTGGATTGCATTTTCCATGAGTTGAAAAAGGTACAGTTGTTTCTAACAGGAAGAAGAACATACCTGACTGGAGGTGTCATATGCATATAGTCTTGTTCTTGAGGAAAACAGTTCTTTCTTTTATTCACTGAGGACACTGGGGGCTTTGCTGAGACTCATTAGAAACTATGTGGCATAATCTTTCCAATATTAATGAAGCTTTATACTTTTCCTTTTACGTTAACCTTGAGGACTTTACCATGAACAATGAAACACCACCCAAGGGTGTCTGAAGCCTTCATGCAACAAATATCCCAGGCAGGAGTAATAATTATCTAAGATAACTTTGCTAAACTTCCATAATATCCTTTTCTGATTTTTATATGATTCTACATATTTGATAAGGATGCATGAGAAACAATACCCTTCTCTCATTTTCCACAGATGATGTGATTAGTCAAGCTGTACCTGAAAGAAAATACAATGTCTGGAGAAAAAGGAATTAGACTAAGAATTGGAGAATCCATGCTGGCATTTCTGCTCAACTTCTTGCATGTCTCAAACACTCTGAGCCATGGTTTCTCCTGTTTAATTGCAGTAAGGATTCATGCCTGCCTGCACACAGCTACTGTGAGTATCTACAAACGTTATGTGTTTTAAACTCATTAACCAATTTTAAAGTAGTAAATAAATGTAAAGTGACACATCATTCTTATTAAATCCTTTAAAGGTACATAACTGAACTATATTTATGGCAGGTAAGTAAATGCCTAGTCCGTCTAGTCAAGGCTATGGTCTTTCCAGTGGTCATGTATGGATGTGAGAGTTGGACTATAAAGAAAGCTGAGCACCGAAGAATTGATGCTTTTGAACTGTGGTGTTGGAGAAGACTCTTGAGAGTCCCTTGAACTGCAAGGAGATCCAACCAGTCCATCCTAAGGAGATCAGTCCTGGGAGTTCACTGTAAGGACTGATGTTGAAGCTGAAACTCCAATTTTTGGCCACCTGATGCAAAGAGCTGACTCATTTGAAAAGACCTTGATGCTGGGAAAGATTGATGGCAGGAGGAGAAGGGGACGACAGAGGATGAGATGGTTGGATGGCATCACTGACTTGATGAACATGAGTTTGGGTGGACTCTGGGAGTTGATCATGGACAGGGAGGCCTGGCATGCTGCAGTTCATGGGGTCGCAAAGATTCAGACTCGAGTGAGTGACTGAACTGAACTGAAGTAATAGAAAATTTCTAGTTCTTAATTCATACCTATACGTCTAAATTTTTTTTCTCTGAAGATTTAGCTTATTTGCATTGTTAGGCTTAATAACTTAAATTCTATGTATAGGTACCCAATCCTTTTGATCTTGTATTAGCATTCATTTTACATTGCAAATATGCACCTAATAGTTTCATTATACTGACATATTTGACAATAAAAACAATCTCTTGTTCCTATACCTTCCCACAAATTTTCATATTCATATTCTAAAAATAATAGAATTAATTAATTAACATTTCATATTAAATTTAACTTACAAATACCTTGACTATTTCCCCAGAAAACAGTGAAAGAATACATCAGTTTGTCATCACTGAGTGTGTTTCAGTTTTACAAGATTCAAGTTATTTCTTGGAGCTTTCCAATGATTAGGCAATACGTATTTTTTAAAAATATCATTATAATCCCTAGAAGTTGCACTTTAGAGAACAGAGCTATTCTTTGAAGATTTACTGGAATACCAATATTTTATTATCTTGAATCTGAAATTCAGTTTCCAGCCCAGTGCATATATTTAATCAATATCTCATTGCCATTGTATTTTTCAAGAATCTGTGAAATTTCATACCTATTCACTTGATCCTGAAATCATTAGGCTGACTCTAAAACCATGGGAACTACTAAGTTTCTATAACCCCTTCTTTTTGATCTGTTTGTATAGAACTCTGTTAAGCATAGATTGTGAAAGCACACTGATTACAATACATATGATTTATCATCTTTTGCTTTCTTATTTAAATGTAAAAATTGATATAGTTTGTTTCAAAAGAATCATCTTGTAGAAAGTATATATGTATACTTTATTTGTTATTAGAAGTTTCTTCACTTATGACAAGTATGCCGTTGTCTGCACTTTGTACCAGGGATCTTCTTTGCCTTTGTTAATAGAAGGTTCACACTGAACTTATCCTGATCACAAGAATATCAATCCTAACTCCTTCCATTCTCACCAGAGAGGAAAGTGAAGTAAATACTTTTCCAGAGGTTATTTCAGTTCTTTCAGGTTATCTCTAGTACAGAGTTTTCCTACAGTAATAAATACAATATTTGCAGATAAACTTAAAATGAATATATGTATAAGATTGTTTAAAGCATTCATGTTAAGTGAGTAATTTGAACTTCAATATAAACTTTATTTGCTTAATTAATGAATAATTAACTTCAGAAAGTACCTATCTATTGAAGTCCTGATCAAGACTGATAATAGGAAAATGTTTCTCAAAGCAACTGCGATTGAGATGACTACTATCTGACTGACCACTGCAAAATAAAGTGGTTATATCAGTTTGATTAGCTCTTCCTTTGTGTGAACATGGTGGGAATGTATTAACTACATGACTGCCCTTCCACCCTGTGCTCAGTTCACTAGAGTTACTAAAATAAGTGTCCTTCCCTGTGCTCTAATTTGAGCACTGGTGCCTTTGCTCATGCTGTTCTCATTGGGTGGAATCCTTCCTCCCATTTTTCAAATTGTGAAGCTGTTGACATGCTCAAACGTGGCAATATATATCAAAGGTTGAGCACTTGGGTGGTGGTCAGAGACTGAGCTTGAATTCCTACTCTGCTGCTTATCTGGTATGTGCTGTTAGAAAGTCACTTGACCTCTCGAAGGCGTAGTCTACTCCAATGTTAAAAGGCCAAAATTAAAACTAACTTTTTAGGTAAAGTTATATCTGACTTCCTGTTTTGTGAGAATGAAGCCACTCCACAAATGCAATACTTCTAAAATATTGTCTGGTATAAAGGTGCCATGGTACAGTTTGCTATAAACTTGAAAATCTGGCTCTTGTCCCCTTTCCTCCCCTTAGCTTTTCATTTAAGTACCAGTTCAAATAGTGTAATTTTCTATTTATCACTTTGCAAAAAACAACACTTCTCATCTATTTTTCCATAGCACTTATGGTGTGCACTTATGACACTTAATAAGATGGGTCAAAGTCTTATGTGTTTATTTCCACTAATCTGTGAGCTCATTGAGGGACTTAAGTCATTCATTTCCATTTTCACTGAGTTTAGTACAGAATTTTCTTAGAGTAATAAATACAATATTTGTAGGTAAACTTAAAATGAATATATATATATTTATGATTGTTTAAAGAATTCATGTTAAGTGGATAATTTAGTTAAGTTCAATATAAACTTTCTTTGCTCAATTAGTGAATAATTAACTGTAATGTATATAGAACACTGCATTAATTATCTGAAACTATAAGGAAACTTAATTGTAGCTGTTATCTGTTCTCAAAACGTATTTCAAATTTGTATCTTTATTCATTTAATTCTTTATAACTTTGGTAATTTACATGCATTTCCTCATTCAGTTCAATTCAGTTCAGTTGCTCAGTTGTGTCCAACTCTTTGAGAACCCATGGACTGCAGTATGTCAGGCTTCCCTGTCCATCACTGACTCCCAGAGCTTGCTCAAAATCATGTCCATCAAGTCGGTGATGCCGTCCAACCATCTCATCCTCTGTCGTCCCCTTCTCCTCCCACCTTCAATCATTCCCAGCATCAGGGTCTTTTCCAATGAGTCAGCTCTTCGCATCAGGTGGCCAAAGTATTGGAGTCTCAGCTTCAACATCAGTCCTTCCAATGAATATTCAGGACTGATTTCCTTTAGGATGGACTGGTTGTATCTCCTTGTAGTCCAAGGGACTCGCAAGAGTCTTCTCCAACACCATAGTTCAAAAGCATCAATTCTTCGGCACTCAACCTTCTTTATAGTCCAACTCTCACATCCATACATGACTACTGGAAAACCAAAGCTTTGACTAGAAGGACCCTTCCTCATTAGAGTCTCATGAACACTGTGTGTTTGTCAAAACAGATATTGTTAGTCCTAATTTATAAAATAAAAGGATGATTTGAGAGGCTAAATGGCACATTTAATTTTTAAAAATGGGTAAGATAACTGTAAGCCCAGAGCCTATGCATTTTGTTTCTTCATTAAAGGCTTTTCTACCAATTGCCCACTCTTCCATTTGTGCTCTATTATGAACTAAATTTAAACATCTCAGATACCCCTTTTTATGATTTCAACCTAGATGATTTCATACTTTTCACGATGAGTACTGCCTTGAATGTTGACTCCTCTAAATAAAGTTGAAAAAAAAAACAAAAGAACTGGGATATTCAACTCAGAGTTCAAAGTTGTGAGTTTGACACTGATTCTTCTTATGACTTATTTTATTATTTTTAAGGTGCTCTCAAATATTTTCATGTAAATATCGTTAATTCCTCAGGGAAGTGAGAATAATTTTCAGCTTCATCATTGATCTGTGCTTTTATCAAATAACTTTGGCTCTCCTTGAGGTTCCTATTTTAAAACTTTTATATTGCCTGTAAATATATCCATGTAAAGACACGTGAATCTTCATGGAGACAAGCAAAAATATTAGATGCATCATTGATCCATGCTTCTTTCAGATAACTTTTAAACCAGCCTAGGTTTTTCATTACATTCAAACTTGAAAGTGCATGTATATATATTACCTTGTATTAAGGGAAACATTAAAACCAATATTTTTTGAAATTCATCCAAACTTTTTTGCTTTTTTTATCCATATAATATATTTGCTTCATCTCTGAGCAGATCTGTAACTGGAAAATGTAATTTTTCTCAACAAAGAAACTGAAAAATTGAATTTTCTTTCCTCAAACAACAAAGTATACTTTTTGATGAAAAGTAAAATTTAGATGAAACATAGTAAGAACTAACCTTTGTTTCCTTTATTCCTATTGAATTTTTTTTGCTGTAGAATATTTTCATTAAAAATATGCTGATAGAAAATAAGGAATATAAGTAGATTAGCTATATTGGGGGAAAAAGCATAACCATGTTAATATGAATTTGAAAATATGCCTTCTCTTGCTTAGTATAATAATAGATGAGGCATTTGTGAAATCTACTGACAAGTTTATCTCTATACAGGACATATTATAAAATATCTACATTATGTTATTGATGAGTTTGCAAAATCTAGAAAACCAACAAGGCCAAAATGCAAACAGACAAAAACAACAATGAAAATGATTAAATCTAAAGGTAGGCCTGAATTATAGTCAGTACAAATATTAGTATTAAGCTTGATGACAGTAGAGTTTCCTTCTGACCTGGCTATGTAAGTTCCTATTGGATAGGTCTTCCTATTGATAGCAACTATAAATTCAGGGCAAACAAATGAAAACAATAAAATCCAGATCCCTGAAGATAATAGAAAGCAGCACAAAGCAGGTACTTATACAAAGCAAATACTTTGGAGTGAATTTTCATAGTTGCTAGCTCTGGTCATCATCATCATGGGACTGGGGAGATCTCTGAGATAACCTGCTATCTTTGTGACCTAAAGAATCATACTCCGATTGTGTGTTTAATAATCAAAGTTATTTAATAGTGTGTGGGAGGGGGGCAGAAGTAAGAGTCATAGAAGGGAAATCCTATATTCTGAAAATAAGCCCTAACCAAATTTACTGACCACTAAATTATACATACACAGATTAGATTCCAAGTAATACAGCTAAGAATTAAATAATTAAACTCAGAGCTGACTTGTTGCTCTAAATATAGAGACTACAGTCTAAGACAATCAAATTAATTGCCTCATAGAGTAAAACAAACTATGTAATAAAAATCCAATATTCTCTGGAGGAATATAATGCAGTCTAGATGGCCTACATATAACATCCACCTGCCCCAAATGTAATTCAAATTATTACATATATGAAGAAACTAGAAAATGTGAACAATTCTCAAACCACAAAAATGAACTTTATGAATACTAATCCTGAGAAAACCTTGTGATTGGCATTAGTAGATAAGAATGTTAGACTATTGTAATTATACTCAATATAAATACAAAGTTTACTAGTAATTAATTAATATTTAAACAACTTCAACAGAGACATAGTAACTATAAAAAGAAAAAGACTTGATGGAGGGAAATCAGAGTGGAATGTTTATGCAAACAATTTTGGGGAGAACAGAACTTGAAACACCTAACTAAAGCTAGAATGGTCACATGCATCTCATGCTCAATTATAGAATGAGCTATAAAAGAAAATCTAGTTACAGAAACAGTGATCTAAACACTAAAAATGTCCAACCATATATGAACATTACATAGAAAAATATAACTATAATTGTCTTCCCCAAATATTTGAACCATAGCTCCAAAGATTATTTGGGTATGATATTCAAAATTATAGTACCTGTGTGGTTAAAAATTTCAAAAATAATTGTCAATAAAAAATAATAGTTTGAAAGAAACCTGTTTTGTTTCTTTTTCTGAGAAGTAGGTCACAACAGTGGACCAATGGACCTAAAATATTCAGTAAAACAGGTCATATACAAGTATCCTGTCAGATAGCCTGTCATTTGGGCCTTGTTGCTTCACTAATAGAACACAGGTAGAGTAGATTTAGTATAGTTCTAAAGGGTCTTAGAATTTTCAAAATGTTGGTAAGCATCAGGCTTCCCTAGTGGTTCAGCAGTAAAGAATTTGCCTACCAATGAAGAAGACGTGGTTTCAATCCCTGGGTTGGGAAGATTCCTTGGAGAAGGAAATGGTAACCCACTCCAGTATTCTTGCCAGGAAAATCCCATGGGCAGAGGAGCCTGGAAATTCCATGGGGTTCCAAAGAGTGGGACATGACTTAGCAACTAAACAACGACAAAAAAGAATTGATTTCAAAACTGTCACCAACTGCATTAGCCCTTAACAAAAGTCAGCCTATTCTTTGAAGCTCTGAAGCCAACAGGAACTTTTCCTCTCTAGCTAGGCCTCCTAGACAACATCTTCTTTGAATAGAAGGCTGTTTAATATGCATTGAAAATCTGTTATTTGATGCGGCCACCTTTGCTTATTATCTTAGGTAGATCTTCCAGGTAACTCGCTGCTGCTTCTATGTAGGCACTGGCTGCTACCTTGTACTTTCATGTAAAGATGATTTCTTTCCTTAAACGTCATGCAAAAACCTCTGCAAGCTTCAGACTTTTCTTCCATGGTTTCCTCACCTCTCTCTCAGCCTTCATAGAACTGAAGAGAGTTAGAACCTTGCTCTGGATTAGGCTTTGGCTTAAGGTAATGTGACTGTTGTGATCTTCTCTTCAGACCACTGAAGCTTTCTCCATATTAGCAACAAGCGTGTTTTCATTTTCTTATTATTCACGTGTTCACTTGAATTTCCTTGAAGAACTCTTCCTTTGCAATGTTACGTTGTCTAATGGGTGCAAGAGGCCTAGCTTATGGACTTTAGGCTTTGGGAGTGCCTTCCTTAAGCTTAACCGTTTCTAGCTTTTGACTTGCAACTCTTACAAATAATTGGACACTTAGAGCCTACTTCAGTGATATTAATCAGCCCAATTTTAATGTTCTTGTGTCTCAGGGAATAGGGAGACCTGAGGAGAGAGAGAGAGAGGAGAGATAGGGAAACAGCTAGTTGATGAAGCAGTCAGAACATAAACAAGTATTGATTACATTTGCCATGTTGTATTCATAGTTTGTGTCACCTCCTCCCCCCCCCAAACAACTACTATATTAACATCAAAGAGTGCATATCACCATAACAAATAGAATAAAGAAGAACATTTTTGAAATATTTCAAGAATTACCAAAATGTAATTTAACAGAGAGACACAAAGTGAGCAAATGCTATTGGGAAAATGGTCCTAATCGATTTGCTCAAACCAGTCTTACCACAAACCTTCAATTTGCAATTTCAAAACTGAAATATCTACAAACCTCAGTACAGCAAAAAGCTATAAAGGAATGTATGCCTGTATTATGCAGATGTAAGCTCCTTGTCCTCAGTTTTGATAACACTTTTCGAATTTGACCTGAAAAGGAACAATGCCCCCCTTCCCCCATAAAAAGTGGGATTATATCAAACTAAAAAGTTTCTGCATGGCAAAAGAAATCATCAGCAAATGAAAAGGTAATTTATGGAATGAGAGAAAAGATTTGCAGATCACATACCTGATATATAAAGAACTCATAGAACTCAATAGCAGAAAAGAAAGAAAGAAAAGAAAAGAAAACAGTTCAATTAAAAATGGGCAGAGAATCTAAAAAGACATGTTTACAGATGGCCAAAGGTACCTAAAATGATGCTCAACGCAGGAACCATCAGGGAAATGCAAACCAAAACCACAGTGAGATATCACCTTACACCTGTTAAAATGATGCCTGTCCAAAGGATAACAAGGAGTTATCTTGCACTTCCATTTTCATGGGGGTATTATTCACAATAGCCAAGATTTGCAAACAACCTAAGGATCTATCAATAGATGGGTGGATAAAGAAATGGTATCTATGATGCCATAGAATACTATTCAGCCACGAAAAAGAAGGAAATCCCAATGTCTGTGACAACATGGTTGGACCCTAAGGATATTATACTAAGTAAAATAAGATGGAGAAAGACAAACACCACATGGTATCACTTCTGTGTGAAACCTAAGCAGTTAAACTCATGCAAACAGAATAGAAAAGTGGTTACCAGGGCCTGAGGGTTATAGGGAATAAGATTTGAATGAATGTTTTTTCAATTATACTTCAGTAAAGCTGAGAAAAAATTATAATGGAAGATCAAATGAACTGTCTTGATAATTTCATTATGCTTTTGGTTTCCCTTAGTTATTTGTCCCTCATTCTCATTGAGCATTTATTGTGGCTAAGAAGGAAAACACCCAAACATATAATTTCTATTTTAAATGTTAAAATAGCTTTCTTTCATAAATTGTAATGTTAAGTCATCAATGGGTTTTATTCTACTTTGTGTATATTTTAAAATAGTCTTTACATTCAGTTAGTTAATTTGAAAGGAAAGATATAAAATAATGTGGCTTAGGTTGTAAGTAAGAAAATTGAATGCTGAGAAATAAGCTTTCATTACTAGATAAGCACCATAATGCCTGCTACCTTGAGCTGGAAAAATATTGACATCCAAAGTTTTAATTATCGAAATGTAAAGATGTTTGTACTGGGAAATAGGTATTTCTTTGCTGCAATACAATAAATGAGATTTTGAGCTGTGACTAATAAACATTTAATAATGACTATATTAGACTTTATTTTCCTTTCAGTGTTCTCTTGATGTGTACAATATAAAACAGGTGCCAGATTGTTCTACAGATACCAGAGTTTAATAATTCTTACTGAGCTTGACATTATTCATCTAGAATCAGGCCCCTGCATTGTTATTGCTTTGGAAAACTTAATTAGGAGTTAGGGAATTTGAAGCAAACGTAGTGTAATATGGTTCACTCATGATGAGAAATTATTTTGATGTATTATGTTGAAATATGAGTATTATACATTCAGTGTCTCATGGTTTAAAAATAATTTATTAGAACAGAGAAAGGCACATGTGACCAAATGAAACAACTCTAAAGACTTCTGCCTTAAGCAGTTTCCCTAACTTGACTAGTCAATCTTCTGTTTCTTCTATTAAAATCGTTATGGCAACTATAACTTCCATTATCAAGAAAACCCTAAACCCACAAAAACTGGAGCTCCTGCTGCAATTTCCTCTGCTTTTCCTTTAGTCTTGAGTAAAGTGTTCTTTCTTTAAAAATAATTCTCTTATAAATATGAGATATATCTATATTTTAATCCTCAAAATTTCCTGTCTAAGCAGAGGTATGTTTGGAATTGTAGCTGGAGGAATTTCTTTCACTGAAATCATGTTTCTACCCATTTGTAGTCCAGTCTCCTTATTACCCCTAAACTAAACTTCTGACAGTGTGAAGCAAGCTTGCTAATGAAGTAGGCACTTCCCAAAGAAGCCTGCCTGCTCTCTTACCCTGTGATTTGAGTGCTCTGTTACAGATTTGCTATTTCTCTACCCTTGAGGTGCATGTGGAAGGGATAACCATGGGTAATCTCTGCAAAGCATTTCTCTCAGCCATTTCCAGGCTTCTCTCAGACATGAATGCAAAACTGCATCTTCGGATATGCCATTTCCATTAGGATACAAGTCAGTGTATTTACACTTTTGTTGGTTTGTTCACTTTTTTGGCTTTTTAAATTCATAACTGTAGCAATAAACATTTCCTCTTCTGAAGGCAGTGGTAGATAATTTAATCCATTCTAGTAAAAATGACCATTATTTTCTTTCCTTAGCCCTTTTTTACTTGTCAGAGCAGCATATTCTGCCCTATTAAGTCCTCTGTTCCTTATTAGTTCTACAAATCCTTTTAAACAATTCGACTTCTTGAACTCCATTTTTCAATTATGAATGCTTGCAATTGCTGTCCCAAGAAGGAGGAATTCAAGTGTGTGTCTCTAACCTCTCTGCTTTTTTTTTTTTTACAAACTTTTTAATATCCACAGAGGTATTAAAAAGATCCATGTAAAATGTTAAAATTCTAAAGCTATGCACAAGAATAGATCGTTGCCATCATCCTATTTGCTGCATAGAAATGAAAGGAAATCTCAAATCATGCCTTCTAGGCCCTCTGAGAAACTCCTCTGAAAACAACATTTCAATGAATCATTAATATTTCGACATTCATAAATTGCAGAGAGAATGTAAATCTATCTGTGCTCTAATTACAATCTAGTCTTCCTATATAAGTAATAACACACAATTACTTTAGATCATAAATAATACCTAGGTATTAATGAGCATTTATTTGTACTAGAAGTGCAAAATGCTTTTTTTAAAAATTAATTTGCATCACTTCTCTTAATCATCACCTCTAACAAGATTTTTACTTCATGAAGAGTAGACAATTAAATTTCAGGCTGCATCTAAAAAAAGAATACGCAAAGAGTTGGACATGACTGATCAACTTTCACTTCACTTCAATACTAATAATACTGTATAGTGCTAAAAATAATACTATCTAATAAAAATAATAATACTGTGCTATGCTTAGTTGCTCAGTCATGTTCTACTCTTTGTGACCACATGGACTGTAGCCCACTAGGCTCCTCTGCCCATAGGGATTCTCCAGTCAAGAATATTGGAGTGGGTTGCCATTTCCTCCTCCAGGGAATCTTTCCAACCCAGGGAATGAACCCAGGTCTCTTGCATCACAGGTGGATTCTTTACCCATCTGAGCTCCCAGGGAAGCCCATAATAATACTATATAATACTACTACTACTACTTTATAATAGTAATAGTTATATTTAATACTATTAGTTCATTTTTGCTTTCTGCAGTAACATCATTTCTTATGTAATTCAAGGTACATATACAAATAATTGCAATAAAATAATCTTTAGCTTTCAGAACATCATAAGAGCACTATACTTTGTTCAAAAACTTAATTCATATGCAAGCAACACTTTTTTCAAAGTACAAAACACTCATACATATTAACACAAGTTCATCCTAGAGTTATGGAAATGGACTTAAACTATAATCCACTTTATCTGACCTGAAAAAGATTTTTTGTGATGCTCCCTAAGCCAACACCATCTTGTCCCAAGTTCTACATATTCTAGAAGTGCTTTCCTACACCTAGTCACAAATGTTTTTGCCCAGACATGAATATAACAGGCTTTCCTTGTGGCTCAGATGCTAAAGATCTGCTGCAATGTAGGAGACCAGGGTTCTATCCCTAGGTCAGGAAGATCTCCTGGAGAAGGAAATGGCTATGCAGTCCAATATTCTTGCCTGAAATTCCATGGGCAGAGGAGACTGGTGGGTTCCAGTCTGTGGGGTTGCAGAGTCAGACATGACTGAGTGACTAACACTTACACTTATTATATAAAACAGTGATTATTTTGCAATCCTGTGGATTAATGGAGGGGAATAAACTAAAGTGTATGGAAGCTTATGAATTATGTTTTATTCTCCAAAATATTCATAATCAGCATAATAAATATTTGAAATATCTTATTGTTTTATATTAAACATTGCTTTGGACATGAATGTTTTGCCTCATCAAAATGCATATATTGAAATCTTACCCCAAATATGATGGCAGTAGATGGAAGGACACTTGAGAGGTAATTAGGTCTTGAGAGTGGAGGTACAATGAATGAAATTAATGCCTTTATAAAAGATAGGAGAGGTTCCTCTCTTTCTTCCTGACATGTGAAGATAAAGCAGGAAGAGGGTCCACACCAGACATTGAATCTGTCACTGCCTTGATCTGGGGCTTCCCAACCTTCTGAATTCTGAGAAATAAATTTTCATGTTTAAGCTACCCAGTCTTTGGAACTTTGTTATAGCTGCCCAAACTGACTGAGACAAACAACAAATGCTTTCTCTAATATGAACATTACAGAGTTTAATGATTATGCATATTTATCCATTGGTGAACAGTAATTCACCAAAACACAGGAGGTGGCAAGAATACACAGAAGAACTATACAAAAAATATCTCCATGACCCAGATAACCACAGTGGTGTGACCACTCACCTAGAGCCAGACATCCTGGAGGTCAGGATGTCTTAGGGACATAAGAAGTATCACTACGAACAAACCTAGTGGAGGTGATGGAATTCCAGTTGAGGTATTTCAAATCCTAAAAGATGATGCTGTTAAAGTATTGATATATGCCAGAAAATTTGGAAAACTCAACAGTGGCCACAGGACTGGAAAAGGTCAGTTTTCATTCCAATGCCAAAAAATGTTCAAACGAATCCACAATTGCACTCATCTCACATGCTACCAAAATAATAATATTCTCCATACCAGGCTTCAACAGAATGTAAACTGTGAACTTGCAGATGTTCAAGCTGAATTTAGAAAAGGCAGAGGAACCAGAGACAAAATTGCCAACATCTGCTGGATCATCAAAAAAGCAAGAGAGTTCCAGAAAAGCATTTACTCCTGCTTTATTCACTATGCCAAAGCCTTTGACTGTGTGGATCACAACAAACTGTGGAAAATTCTTAGAGATATGGAATACCAGACCACCTGACCTGCCTCCTGAGAAATCTGTATGCAGGTCAAGAAGAAACAGAACTGGACATGGAACAACAGACTGGTTCCAAATTGGGAAAGGATTATATCAAGGCTGTGTATGGTCACCCTGCTTGTTAAATATATGCAGAGTAGATCATGTGAAATGCCAGGCTGGATGAAGCACAAGCTGGAATCAAGATTGCCAGGAGAAACATCAATAACCTCAGATATGCAGGTGATACCACCCTATGGCAGGAAGTGAAGAAGAACTAAAGAACCTCTTGATATAAGTGAAAGAGGAGAGTGAAAAAGTTGACTTAAAACTCAACATTCAAAAAACAAAGATCATGGCATCTGATCTCGTCACTTCATGGCAAATAGATGGGGAAACAATGGAAACAGTGGCTGACTATTTTTGAGAGGCTCCAAAATCACTCTAGATGGTGACTGCAGCCATGAAATTAAAAGACGCTTACTCCTTGGAAGGAAAGTTATGACTAAACTAGACAGCATGTTAAAAAGCAGAAACATTACTTTGCCAACAAAGTCTGTCTAGTCAAGGCTATGGTTTTTCCAGTGGTCATGTATGGATGTGAGAGTTGGACCAGAAAGAAAGCTGAGGGCTGAAGAATTGAAGCTTTTGAACTGTGGAGTTGGAGAAGACTCTTGAAAATCCCTTGGACTGCAAGGAGATCAAACCATTCAATTCTAAAGGAAATTAGTCCAAATATTCATCGGAAGGACTGATGCTGAAGCTGAAAATGCAATACTTATGGCCACTTGATGCAATAACTGACTCATTGAATAAGACCCTGATGCTGGGAAAGATTGAAGGCAGGAGGAGAAGGGGGTAACAGAGGATAAGATGGTTGGATAGCATTACTTGACTTGATGGACATGAGTTTGAGCAAACTCTGGGAGTTGGTGATGGACAGGGAGGCCTGGTGTTCTGCAGTCCATGGAGTCACAAAGAGTCAGACATGACTGAGCGACTGGACTGAACTGAACAGCAATTACAACTTAAATGCATTAGGGGTTTAATTAGTTTTTGAGTAAGTGATTATTTCTTGTTTTCCTTGGTGAAAAATTTTTATCCTAGACTATGGAAGAATTATTAGAAAGTTTATTTGATGGTGTTTGTCACCTACTTTATTTATTTATTTATTTATTATGTTATTTTTATTTTATTGTAACAAATTCAAGAAAGATTTTTTTCTTTATTGTGTTGGTTTTACCATACATTGACATGAATCCACCGTGGGTATACATGTGTTCCCCTTCCAGAACCCCCCTTCCACCCCCCTCCCTATTCTATCCCTCTGGGTCATCTCGGTGAACCAGCCCTGAGCACCCTGTATCATGCATCAAACCGGGGCTGGCAATTTATTTCACATATGATAGTTTACATGTTTCAATGCTGTTCTTCCATATCATCCCACCCTCACCCTCTACCATAGAGTCCAAAAGACTGTTCTATACATATGCGTCTCCTTTGCTGTCTCACATACAGGGTTATCGTTACCATCTTTCTAAATTCCATATATATGCATTAGTATATTGTATTCTTATTTTTCCTTCTGGCTTACTTCACTCTGTATAATAGGCTCCAGTTTCATCCACCTGATTAGAACTGATTCGAATGTATTCTTTTTAATGGCTGAGTAATATTCCATTGTGTATATGTACCACAGCTTTCTTATTCATTTGTCTGCTGATGGACATCTAGGTTGCTTCCATGTCCTGGCTATTGTAAACAATGTGGCGATGAACATTGGGGTACACGTGTCTCTTTCAATTCTGGTTTCCTTGGTGTGTATGCCCAGCAGTGGGATTGCTGGATCATATGGCAGTTCTATTTCCAGTTTTTTAAGGAATCTCCACAATGTTCTCCATAGTGGCTGTACTAGTTTGCATTCCCACCAACAGTGTAAGAGGGTTCCCTTTTCTCCACATCCTCTCCAGCATTTA
This sequence comes from Antilocapra americana, assembly GCA_007570785.1. Classification (NCBI taxonomy): domain Eukaryota; kingdom Metazoa; phylum Chordata; class Mammalia; order Artiodactyla; family Antilocapridae; genus Antilocapra; species Antilocapra americana. The sequence goes on along the minus strand of ML663008.1, from coordinate 9,903,675 downwards.
TTGCTTGCAGACTTTTGGATGGCAGCCATTCTGACTGGTGTAAAGTGGTACCTCATTGTGGTTTTGATTTGCGTTTCTCTGATAATGAGTGATGTTGAGCATCTTTTCATGTATTTGTTAGCCATTTATATGTCTTCTTCGGAGAAATGTCTGTTTAGTTCTTTGGCCCACTTTTTGATTGGGTCATTTATTTTTCTGGAATTGAGCTGCAGGAGTTGCTTGTATATTTTTGAGATTAATTATTTGTCCATTGCTTTGTTTGCTATTATTTTCTCCCATTCTGAAGCCTGTCTTTTCACCTTGCTTTTAGTTTCCTTTGTTGTGCAGAAGCTTTTAATTTTAATTAGGTACCTATTTATACTAATGGCTACATACATCAGAAATAGAGATTTTTGTCTTAACATATAATACATATGACATGAGTAAGATAGTCAAACATATGCTATACTGTGCAAAGGAACTAAGATAATTAACTTCTATTTATCTTCTCAATTGGTGTAAAAATAGCTTATATTGAAACAGAAATTTTATTTTTGCCTTTCTATTACTTTTTTGTTGGAAATAATTCAGAAATGAACGACTTTCTATTTTATCATGAATTTTTTATTTTGCAAGGGAAAATTAATTTTCTCAATAATATTAGAACCTTTGATGTTGAGGAAGCATTGAATTGCTGTTTATGAATTTCATGTGTCTATTCAGTCTTATATTTAATACATATGAATTGTACATAATACAATGTATATTCATTTGAATTATTATTTATATTTGTCCTATATTAAAGATAATAATTGCATTATAGAAATAATGTTTCCTATTTACTTTCTTGGTAATACCCAAAGAGCTAGTGTTATTAGTGTTTCAGTAAAACGAAACTAATAAGTAATCATGGGACATTGATGAAACACATCAGTTTGAAAGATATGCATTTGAATTTCATCTTCTCAATCACATTGGATTAGTATTCTTTTATAATTCTTTAATATCAAGATGCATATTATTTCTTTTGCCTCTATATTTTCCACACTTAAATCATGCTAAAAATAATTGATTGAGAGCCATTGTAATTTAAAAGAAACAATGAGTCATATGTTCAACAGACCAATCTATCATAATTAAAAGACTATGTTTTTTTCTTGTTAGGCTAAACTGCTGATGCTGCTAAATAACTGCTTAGAATTAAAATCTGATGTTGAATTTCATTAGCAATGTAATTTTCATTTAGTACATTCATTTTTTCAATAGAATTATTTTCAATCTATTATTATTATTATATGGCTTAGAGAAGACTGAAACTAGACATATTGTCAATCAATATCAGGTGTGTTTCTACTGTGTTTTTGAACATATTCTCTTCCTTATTATCCAAAGATGGATTTTAGAAAGGTCAGTACTAATTCACATAAGGTTTAATTGAACTCTTCTTAAGAGTATTTCATTAATAAGCCTGCCAACACGTGTTACCTTTAGAGCACAACATGGTGGACCCTGATAACACTGATTACTATTCTTGGTGAATTTTAATGAGGTCAGAGCAGCAGAAGGGCTATGTACAGATTAAGGAAGTATATCACAGTATATTTGGAGGTTAGCTACATTTCTAAGATAATTGTGTCTTTTAAAATTAATAGGACACTTCATAAGAGTAGACAATTTCATGACAAGTCCCCCAACTTTGCTGTGAAGTACTTGTGATTTGATTAATAAGAAAGGAAGGAATGTCCTATTTTCATGATTCTCTCAGGGTATTTCAATTTGTCAGAAAAACTGGGTGACCAAAATATTGTCAATACAGCTATTAGGCAAGCCAGAAGCTACAATTAACTGGTTGGAGGCTTTCTGTAGATATGTTTCCTATAGCCTGATTCAGCTCTTGGCGTAGTGGTATCTTATTGTATTTTCCAGGTTTAACAGATATCTAGTACATGTTCATTTTCTTTATCACTAGAGAAACAAGGAAGATTCCAGAAGAATCTCTGGAAAATAAAATTAAAATTTGTTAATAAAATTACCAAAGAGAGTAAATCATAGCTCCTAAATCACATAATCATCCTGCCTTAGGTTTTGAAGGTAACTGGAAATTTGGCTATCCATTGCCATTTCAAGTCAAAGAGGACAACTTAAAGGACAGTAGTCTATACTAAACATAAATAAATAAAAGATAATAAACCCACACCAATATTTTTCCTGCAATAGTTTTTAATTTCAACCAGTGATCTGATGCAAAGAAAGTAGAAGCCAATTAGCTCTGTATATAAAGTCTTCTGTTTTTAAAACTAATAATAAGTGATTATTTGTCAGTCTGTCTTAAAGTTTAGGATCTGGGATTGATATTTAAGAATTCAGGATTCCAGTTTCTATAGAATAATAAATCAATTATTAAGCAAAACACTGTTTTCTTGTTAAGATACTTTGATGGGTAGATCCTAAGAATGGAAAGACAAATTATAAAAGATAAATATTTGCAAAATGAAGTGAAGTCACTCAGTCGTGTCTGACTCTTTGCGACCTCACAGACTGACTGTAGCCTACCAGGCTCCTCCGTCCATGGGATTTTCCAGGCAAGAATACTGGAGTGTGTTGCCATTTCCTTCTTTGGGGGATCTTCTCAACCCAGAAACTGAAACTTCTTCTCCCACATTGACAGGCAGATTCTTACCACTGAGCCATCATGGAAGCCACAGATTATTATTAATGTAGAAATAATTCCTGTTTTAAGCCAAATTAAAGCTAGAAAATTGAGATACAAATAACACTGAAAGAAAAGTGGTAATCATGATCATCTATAATAGACTAGCGATCAGTTAGTGTGAACATCTTATTTTTCAGAAGAAAAAAAACTATGGTATTTTAAGTTTAAGTGAGCTGTACAAATTCACAGTAACTTCAGTATTTAATAACCAAAATTATTTTAAAACTTCATTTTTATCAAAATAAGCTATGTATTTTAGATAGTCATATTTGATTTCAGTGTTTCTAAAAGATGGATCTCACTACAAAAGCAATATTTTCAATAGCATTTTTTTAAAATTTTCTTTACTTTATTGTGTTGGTTTTGCCATACAATGACATGAAACTGCCATGGGTTTACATATGCTCCCCCTACAGAACCCCCCTCCCTCCACCCTCCCGATTCCCTCCCCCTGGGACATCTCGGTGCACCAGCCCCGAGCATCAGCCCTGGGCTGGCGATTGATTTCACATATGATAATTAACATGTTTCAATGCCATTCTCCCATATCATCCCACCCTTGCCCTCTTCCACAGAGTCCACGAGACTGTTCTATACATCTGCGTTCCTTTTGCTGTCTCGCATGCAGGGTTCTCGTTACCATCTTTCTAAATTCCATATGTATGCGTTAGTATACTGTATTGTTGTTTTTCCTTCTGGCTTACTTCACCTGGATAATAGGCTCCAGTTCAATAGCATTATTTTTATCTGGATAAATTTGAGAGGAATCCTTTGTGAACTCAAGACTAATTTCCATAAAACATCAGGGCTCTAAAACTATATCCCCTGAAACTAGCAGGGGAAGCTCAGATCATGGGATACAGTGTTACAAGATAGCCGATCTGGTTTCTGTATCTGTTGAAATGTCTCGATTCCAGGTGTGGAGTGTTTTAATTGCAAGCATTACAGTGATGTTGATTATGTGATGTGTCCTTGTTCTTTCTTCCACTCTTCTTCCTCAAGGTTTCCTTCTATTCTTTTTGGTTTCAATTTATTGACTATACTTGGTCTTTGACGCTTCCATTTGAAATTTATGTTAGCTTACTAAGTTTCTCAAGAGACCTTTCCTGCTATAATTTATATTAGAATTGTATTAAGTTTATCAAGTGATGGGAGAAAACTGGGTTACAGATTTTGATCTGTTTTGCTCCCTGAGATATCTCAGTTCCTCAGAAGAATACCTGACACTTAGTTGGCATTTAATAAGCAGCTCTTAGATCAATGGACGTATCTTTATGTTGATATTAATTTTTCCTAACAGGAATATGATTCTCTTATTTATTTAGTAAAATTTGATGTTTTTAATTATATTAAAAGGAATATTAGATCATATTCCCAGATTGCTAACTTTTCTCTTGTTTAAATTTATATTCTATCTGCCTTGATCTACTCTCTGTATGACTTGCCACATACACATCTTTCTGGCAACTATCAGCATATGTTACTCTGAGACATAGTTCTTTTTTGCCATTAAACTCCTAGCATTTCTCTGGAGCGATTACCTTTTCACATAGCTTGTTATTGGTATGGTAACCAGAAGGGAGGTGGGGGTATCTTAATCAGGTAAGTGTGTGTTGTCTTGCAAGGCAAAGACCTTTGTATGATAGACAGAAAATAGGTGGCTGTAATAGGGAAGAGTGGGATAACTCTGAATGTCTACAGGCTTTAGATGAATCTGGGGGTTCAGTATTTTTTAGTATATAGTCCCAATGTTTCTATCCCGAATCTCACAAAGTTACTTCTTTCCAATGAGGGTGCCAATCTTGACAACTACTGATGAGATCTAGAGTTCACCCTTGTCTGAAGCTCTGCTACTCTTATAATTAAGTCCTGGGCCTGGTTGTCATATATCCAGATTCAGCTGATGCAAGTCTATCTGTATGATTCCAAAGAGACCCTTTAGCTCTCACACTTAAGTTTTTATTAGTGATTAACCTCCCTCAGCACTTTTTGTCATTTTCCAAATCATCAAATGCTCTAAGTCAACCATTACGCTTCACAGTCCTTATACTTATTCAGTTCAATTCAGTCGCTCAGTCATGTCCAACTCTTTGTGACCCCATGGACTGCAGCACACCAGGCCTCCCTGTCCATCACCAACTCCCAGACTTGACTCAAACTCATGTCCACTGAGTCAGTGATGCCATCCAACCGTCTCATCCTCTGTCGTCCCCTTCTCCTCCTGCCTTCAATCTTTCCCAGCATCAGGGTCTTTTCAAATGAGTCAGTTCTTGGCATCAGGTGGCCAAACTACTGGAGTTTCAGCTCCTTTAGGATGGACTGACTGGATCTCCTTGCAGTCCAAGGACTCTCAAGAGTCTTCTCCAATACTGCAATTCAAAAGCATCAATTCTTCTGCACTCAGCTTTCCTCATAGTCCAACTCTCACATCCATACATGGCTACCAGAAAAACCATAGCCTTGACTAGATGGACCTTTGTTGGCAAAGTAATGTCTCTACTTCTTAATATGCTATCAAGGTTGGTCATACCTTTTCTTCCAAAGAACAAGCATCTTAATTTCATGGTTGCAGTCACCATCTGCAGTGGTTTTAGAGCCCCCCAAAATCAAGTCTGTTACTGTTTCCAATGTTTACCCATCTATTTGCCATGAAGTGATGGACCAGATGCCATGATGTTAGTTTTCTGAATGTTGGGTTATACTTATTGTTGCTCCATATTTTATAAATTTCTAATATGTTGGACTCACAGGCTCACCCATTTGTGTGCCAACCCAGTTCACCCTTGCTGGAAATTTCACAATTGTGATACTGCTGCTGCTGCTAAGTCGCTTCAGTCATGTCTGACTCTGTGCGACCCCATAGATGGCAGCCCACCAGGATCCCCCATCCTTGGAATTCTCCAGGCAAGAACACTGGAGTGGGTTGCCATTGCCTTCTCCAATGCATGAAAGTGAAGTCGCTTAGTTGCTTCCGACTCCTAGCGACCCCATGGACTGCAGCCTACCAGGCTCATCCGTCCATGGGATTTTCCAGGCAAGAGTACTAGAGTGGGTTGCCATTGCCTTCTCCGAATTGTGATGCTAGCATATGTCAAAGCTACCCATCTTCACCTACTACCCATCACCTGTTATGTGGTACTCCAAGCCAGTAAGTCAGTAACTGTTCTAGCTCCAAATCCTATTTTATGATCTGCTGTTCAGGCCACTTGTTGTGCAAAATATTTCATGTCAGGTTCTCCAAAAGGAGTAATTTAGCTTTATCTTTGAGTTCATGAAAGATACTGAGTAGAGTTTGAGAAACTACCACCCGTAGAAGACCGAAGGAAAAAGGTTCTAGAAAAAATAAAATTTTATCTGTGAATCAGTAGTGACACATATTTCAGCTGTTCCTGTGGGAGCTCTGAAGCTGGGATAGTCATGTGGATTGAGCTGTGTTCCTCCCTAAATCCGTACTGCCACCCTAAGATAGAGTACCTCAGAATGTGACCTTATTTGGAAGCAGATTTGTTTCAGATATGCTTAGTTAAGGTGAGGTTAGAATGGGATAAGGTGGGCCCCTAATGCAATATGACTCGTGTCCTTATAAAAAATGGAAATTTGGACACAGACACGCACAGGAGAGGACAGAATGTAGTGGGCAGATGAAGACAGAGATTAGCATGACACAGCAAAAACTAAGAAGGAAGATTTCCAGGCAATCACTGGAAGATAGGAGAGAGGCCTGGAACAGGTGTTTCTTTCACGACCCTCAAAAGTAAGCCACCCTTGATCTCAGACTTCTAGCTTACAGAACTAGGAGACCATGGGCTTCTAATGTTTAAGCACCCAGTTTGCAGTACTTTGTTAACAGCTGCTCTGGCAAGTGAATACAGAGTTTTCTAAAAGAATTATCCCAATTTGAGACACTGGGGCTACCAATTTGTTTCTTTGCATTAACCAGTCTCTTGATATGAGGTGTTTTGTTTAAGGGAGGGGAATGTGAGACCTTGGGTGAAGTGGCTTTATTCATCCAAAACAAACCCCAGGCGTGGATTGATCTGAGAGCTCTTGAGAGACAATACTGCCTACATGTAGCAAAAACAAGTGTTTCAGTCTTGGGGTATGGAACAGGTAGATCCACATGCCAAATCTGCTACATCAGACTAAGGAATTAATTCCATTGAGAAGAGTAAGTTTTGGTTTATACTAATAAGCAGTATATAGTTGTAAGTTCTGAACCAGCAAGTGCCTTTTTCTGTTTAATGGAATTATTATGCCACCAGTGATACTGAATCCATCAAAATAGGTAGTCCAGCATTCAGGCCATTGTTGCTGGATTATAAGAAACCACATCTGTGTCTAAGCAATGAGGTTAAACTATGGACAGTCAGAGTGCTACAATTAGATACAGTAATTGGTAGAGAGCTAGTGAGGTCTACTTTGCAAGGGGATGAGAATGTTTTATTTTGAACGTGGGATTATAATGGTAAAGAAATTGTTTGAATGCTGTAAGTGAAAGTGCTAATCACAACAATAATAAACATTGAAGCAGAAAGTGTGGGATGCTTTTGACAGTGTGTTAGACTTCAGTTGGTGAGTAATATTTCTTCAATTTTACAAAATTTCATTGGTTGTATTGGGAAGGAGATTAGAAGACAGAGGAGATGAAGGTATGGAACCTAGTAACTGGTGCATGTGGATTCCAGGGGTGAAGTGACAGTAGAGTTGGCTTTTATAATGATCATTAAGGTGCAATGATCTTCAAGAAATACTTAAGGGGTTAAGTTTGCAGAAGGTAGAAATACACTAAATGTGAGCAGTAAGGGAGAGGAGACAGCAGGCATGTTGGTAAATGTCATGCATTGAGATTGTGCCCCTAGAAGAAGACTGTGTCAGTGCATGTGTGCGTGCTTGATGGAGGAAGGGGAATGCATGCATGCTAAGTCACTCAGTATGTCTTACTCTTTACAATCCTATGGACTGTAGCCTGCCGGGTTCCTCTGTCCATGGGATTCCCCAGGCACGAATACCGGAATGGGTTGCCATTTCCTCCTCCAGGGGATCCTCCCAACCCAGGGATTGAACCCAAGTATCTTATGTCTTCTCCATTAGCAGGCAGGTCCTTTACTCCTAATGCCATCTGGGAAGCCTGAAGAGGAAGGTAACATGTTTTTATTTAGGGCATGTTTAATTAAAGGTCCTACAGATACCTTCAGGACAAATTTTAGCATAGCAGTTTGGTATAAGATCTGTAGCTCAGAAGGAATTCCTCAGTTGGGCATTCAGAGTTTTAGCCATCTCTGTACCACCTGTATTGTAAGACATAACCATGAGTGGGACGACTTATGGAGGGAATATAAAGTGAGAAAAGAGAAGTGGGCCAAGGGCCAAAAGTTGCAGTACTCCCGAATTTGAGAGCTGGAATAAGGAAGACGAACCTTCAAGGAGAACTGAACGAGGATTAGAGATGCTAGGAAATTCAAGGTAGTAACATAAAGTCAGTTTTTCAAGGGAAGAAGCTTCTTCAAGATGTCAAATTCCGTTGAGATGTCACGTTAGTTGAAAACAATAAAGCATTTCTTTGATTTAGCAACAAGAAAGTTACATGTAGCCTTAAAAAGAACTGTTTCAGTAGAATGACCTGAGCTAGAGAAGACAGGAAAGAAAAAGTAGAGGCAGCAAGTTTTGGAGCTTTTTTTTTTTCTTTCAGAAATCTGCATGTGAAGAGCAGAATCAGTGGAGAAACTGCTGAAGGGTAATGTTCAGGCAAGGGAGGAGCTCCTGTGTGTGTGAGTTAAGAGAATCGGGAACTTGCTTAGAATATAATGAAAGGATTTCCTTGGAATGGCATGTGCCTTCTAGAATGCCTCTTGTGTGTACTGTACCTGTCTGCGTGTCTGTGTGACAGGTTAGATGTGGGAGTCAGGGAACATTTGGTGTCTTGGTTTACTCAGCAGGCCTTTTTCCTTTTTGTGGTAAGGACAACCTGGGCTTTTGGCGGAATGCCCACCCTCTTTGTCCTGTGTTTCCAATGGTGCCTGACTAATCAAAGCATCCTCATTCATGACCACATTGATTCTGGCAATTAGAGTCTTTAAAAAAAAAATTTTTATGTGTGGGTAATGAGAGGGAGTTTTCTGTTTCTTTGGGTTGTTTTCTGGGGTAATATAAGTCTGGCCCCAGGGACTCCGGCTAACTGCACTTGTGCACAAACAGATGGGTGATTGAAAGATCAAATTCAACCCAAATGCTGTTTGCCAAGCCATGTGCTGTGACATGGGGCTTCTTTCCCCAGAGAAAGAGGCATGCTTCTCTATGATCTGTCACTCTTTATCTCAGAGATCTGGCCTTATTTTGAAGTGTATTTTGATAATTTGTTTACCCACAAGGATACATCTTCAATTTCACACGGAAGTTCCAAATAGGCTGGTCCATGGTGACCTGGCCTCTATCTCTCTCTGGCCATTTCTTGGGACTTAGAGCATAGAGAAGCTGCGTAAAGTTTTGTCGCAGGTCTGTACAGAGAGAGAAGGAAGTATGAGTGAGAACACAGTACAAGAAAAGATTACAGAGATCTGAACTGACATGGTGTATCCCTTGCAGCTGTGAGACTCACACCACACCTGAATTTCCCAGAGGCAATAACTAATTTCCTTTAAAAATTTTCTTGTATTAGACATCAGCTAAGCTGAGTTAGGACTTTGACATTTTCAACTAAAACAGTTTAATTAATATACTGCTTATTTTGTAATTTAAAAAATTTACCATGTCCTCCTTGACCTTTCCTTGGAAATAATTTCCTAAATAAACAGCTTATGATAGAACTACATAGGCTAGAAGTCAAAATCATGTATGTCTTATCTTATACCTAGAAATAGAATTCCTCATTTCTCTAGTATCCTAAGTTTTATTTTATGCTATGGAGAATATAGTTTTCCTCTTTTATTCTCTTGTTAGGAGGAAAATCTCCTGTTAGTTATCTGATTGTCATAGTGCCTTCTTATCCATGTGTGTATGTGAGTGTGTGTGTGTCTCTCACCATGGCCACAGTCTATTTGTGTTCATGGCCAAGATTGTTTCTATTCGTAGCTGGAGTCACGCCAAGACCCCTGTAAATCAAATTTTCCTTAATCTCCAGGTTACATCATGGCCCTCACCGCTGGTGGTGAACTTTTGCTCAATGACTACATTATTTAGGCTGAAAATGTCCTAAATCATGTTTCTCTCTGACCTCTACTCCAACACTTTCAGCTTCATTTTTTTCTTTATTTCTCAGCCATGGACTTGATATCTATCACAATACCAATAAGGTCTTCCCTGACATCTCCCTGGTAAAGAAACTGCCTGCAATGCAGGATACCTGGGTTTGATCCCTGGTTTGGGAAAATACCCTTGGAGAAGGAAATGGCAACCCACTCTAATATTCTTGCCTGAAGAATCCCATGGACAGAGGAGCCTGGCGAACTGCAGTCCATGGGGTCGAAAAGAGTCGGACACAACTGAGCTGCTAACACACACACACGCTACCAATAAGTATGCTTGCCAGGTGAGGGGAGGATGTTATTTCCCAGGTTCTCTTCTGGTTTCCATGAGGTAAGCTTTTGCTGAATGCTCCTAGTCTCTAGTTCCATTGCTGCATGCTCTGTTCCACAATAGCAGTTAGAGTAACTTTTGAGATAGTAAGTTTGGAAGCCTGAAGCCCAGTGAAAGCATTTTTTCTGCTCTACTCCACAATGCTATGTCATTTATGGATCGGTCCCCTCTACAGAAAGCCTATGATTACTCCTGTGATTAAATAGAAAAGAAACTAATTCTAGTCTGAGTTTCTAAAATACTTATTGAAAGCCCAACAGCTGATCTAGACTCTATCAGTAATAAAGTAATCTTTATTCTTTTGTATCTATTGTGTCAATTTACACTGAATAGAAATAGAGGAAAGGGTACTAAATTGTGACCTCTCAAATTCTAAACAGGTTCTCATCATATTCTCTAAGTCATAATCCTTGACTCTGAAGCCTATATTCCTGCATCAAGTTCTTTTGCACCATAATCCTACATCTTGCCTGAGTCCTAATGTTGTATTAATATTTAGGAATTCTGCAATAGTTTCACATATCCTAGTTCCTTGTACTTCTGCCTACATCCTTTGATAATAGCTTCTGTCCAACTGTAAGAATTTTTATCAGTTAATTATTAACATTTCCTTGGAATATTGCTGCTTCTCTACACTCTTTTCTCTTGAGATATGTGACTCAACATTTCCTGACATTCTAGCAACTCTTGCTCTGAATCCTTGTCTAGGTCCTTTTCTTCCATCAACATCTAAGTAGTAGCATTCCTTAATTCTCTGTTCTGAGCTTTCTGCCCTTATCTAGGCATTCCCTTTGTTGATTATTGAAATGTTTTTATAATAGTGAACTGAATGTGTGTCCCAGAGCTGACCACTTCTTTGAGTTCCATACTCATATGTTCACTTTTCCCATGTTTCACTTTTCCCACCGACTAGCTTTCAAGAATATTAATCTTAAATCTAAAACTGAACTCTTGATTTCCTTTATTTTATTTTTTTTTGCATACCACGTGTCATGTGGGGTCTTAGTTCCCTGACCAGGGATTGAACCTGTTCCCTCCGCAGTGTAAAAACAGATTCATCAGGGAAGTTTCTTGATTTCCTTACCATTCAAATTAATTTCTGTCTGCTTTTCTTACCTACTCCAATCATATCACCATTCACTGTAAGGGGAAGTTTGGTAGTCATTCTCAGCCCTACCTTTCCCTTCATATCTTAATTAGATCTGTCTTTAAATTCCATAATTGTCTCTTGTAATTTCTTCTGACCATTCGGTTATTTTCACAGTGACTGCCACGCTTAGGAACGAAGGTCTCTTACTCTCATCAGGCCATTAAAATAACATTCAAGCTGGTCTGCATTCCTCCTACATTGGTGAAATTGTTTCGTTAGCTTCTCATTGCACTTCTGATAGTATCTCAAACTTTTGTGTGCTCAATCATGTCTGGTTCTTTGTGTCCCCATGGACTGTAGCCTGCCAGGCTCCTCTGCCCACAGAATTTTCTAGTCAAGAATACTGGAGTGGGTTACCATGCCCTCCTCCAGTGGATCTTCCTGACTCAGGGATCAAACCTGCATTTCTTGCATCTCCTGCACTGGCTGACAGATTCTTAACCACTAGCAACACCTGGGAAGCCCCTCTAAAACTTTTTTTTTCATCTATTTTTTAATTAAAAGATAATTACTTTACAGAATTGTGTTGGTTTCTGCCAAACATCCAGGGAGTCCTGGTGTGCTGCAATTCATGGGGTCACAAAGTCGGACACAAGTGAGTGAATGAACTGAACTGAACTGCCAAACATGAACATGAATCAGCCATAGGTATATGTTTGTCCCCTCCCTGTTGAACCTCCTTCCCATCTCCCACCCCATCCCACCCCTCTAGGGTGTTACTTTTAAATATGGTAAAGAAGGTACTGCATAATCTTATTTCATCTATACCATTTCACTTTGAAACAATCTCATTATGCACTACTCCAAAAAGATTGTTCTTCTTTTAATTCCCTAAATAAGTGAGTTCTTTCCCAAGTCAAGTCTTTAATAAACATAGTTCACTCTCTGGAAATATTTCCCTCAAATATTTGCATTTATGCCTTCTTCTTATCCTCAGATCTCATCTGCATGCCAGCTCCTCAGAGGGGCATTCCCGTAGCATCCATCTAAAAAAAGACACTCCATAGTGTTCTTCATGGGAGCCTCTTCTGGTGTGATTACCCCAATATTTAATGAAATATGTTTATTCTTCACCTGTTAGCTTGTAAACTCTAAAAACTTGAGATTCAGTCTGCCTTGCTGATTACTGTATATGCTAGACTAGTACAGTGTTTGGCATAAAGTAGACTCAAAAATATTTGTTAAATGAATTAGCAAATGTATTCAGAAATGAAACTTAATTAACTTTCATGAAAATATTTAAAGTGCTTAAATGAGTGTAAAAAAGAATTATTCTGACAGCTCTTCAAATGATTATATCTAGTAGTCAAATGGCTTGCTAATTTCAGTTGCCTAGCTAGTTAAATGATAATTTTTAGTGCATATATACCTCTTAAATGTCATTAGTTGGATATTCCACAATGCGTAGTACAGTCATACTTCATTTTTTATGTGTACCTCATTTTTGCACTTTATTGTGGTTTGCAAATATTGCATGTTTTACAAAATGAATGTTCGTGGCAATCCTGTCAAGCAAGTCTATTGGAGCCATTTTTCCAAGAGCATTTTTTCGCTCATTTCTGTCACATTTTGATAATTCGTACAAAACTTCAGACATTTTCATTATTATTCTATATGTTGTGATGATCTCTGGTTAGTGATCTCTGATGTCACTGTTGTAACTGTTGAGGGCTCCACAACCCAGGTCCATATAAAAATTTGATCTGACTGCTCCAGTGACTGGCCATTCTCCCATCTTTCTCCCTCTCTTTAGGCCTCCCTTTTCCCTGAGAAACAACAATGTCGAAATTAAGCCAATTAATAACTTGGCTTTTTCAAGGATGGGAGAGAAGGGAGGCAGAAAGATAGGAGAAAAAAAGCAAAAAGCAACATCAAATGAGGAGGAGAAACACTGGTGAATTTTGACCTCTATCCCTTTTCTTTCTTGTCACAGTGGCCTCTGTGCTTCCTCTTTAATAATAATTCCGTACTTATCCCTCCAAAGCATAACTCTTTTAAGAGAAAATAAATTGATTACATGAACTATACTTATTATGATTCCATACTGAAAGTAGTTTCCTTCGGTTAGGAAAATTTGATTCCAGACAATATTTGTAAATATGTTTTTATTTCTAATAATAGGATCAAAGAAAGACTTTCTTGATAATATTAATTTAACTTTGTTTTTCAAGCTTTCTGTTAACTTAATGAGAAAGACCCTTGCGATTTGAACAGTAAAATCCCACATGATTTTTTTTTTTTTAAGTAAGGCCACTTGATTTAATAGGACATAAAAGATGAGTGTGTAAAGATGCAAATTAATTTAATGGATAAACCACTAAAGGGCTGATTAGGAGCTTTTTAGCTGATTGCAAGATAAATCCAAAACCTAAGGGTGAAAGGGAAACACAGAGACAACAGGTTTTTTGTTTTGTTTTGTTTTGTTTTTTGCAAGATTCTTGAAAATAAAAAGAGAGAGTAAGTTATCACATTTATCTTAACATAGTCATTCTGAATAGTGTTTTAATAATTAAACCTTTGTATTCTAGAAATACAGGCATAATAGCAGTTCTAAGGCATTGTTCATCAAAGATGCCTCCAAAAAACTGGCAACAATTCTTTTGATGATCTGTTGCTGGTGTTTCTACAAGGCAAGTCACCCTCTTGATAGTGTTGAATTCAATTACCTTTTATAAAAGATAACTGTTCCCTGTCATGTTGCACAAAATTATGGTTTAATTTAATAAATGAAATTCTTATAAAACTGTATGATATCTGTATAAAAATAAATGCATGTAAAATATATGCATATATTTGTAGCTTTTTAAGGTTTATGCTTTTATTTTTGTATTTATTTTAATTGAAGGATAAATATTTTATAATATTGTGATGGTTTTTGCCATATGTCAACATGAATTGGCCACAGGTATACATGTGTACCCCCATCCTGAACCCCCTCCCAGCTCCTCCAACCCCATCCCTTTGGGTTGTCCCAGAGGACTGGCTTTGGATGCCCATAACATATGTAACAGAAATCTCTGTTAGTAATTGCAATAAAGTGTTAGAGTCTAAGGTATTTAATCTCAAATACTTACCATCCAAACTGATGAATTACCTATTTGATTAATTCTAGAAAATTTAACACCAGTACATTTTTGAATTATTATGAATTATGATGAGCATCAGGTTAGCATAATACCTTCAGTTAATGTGATTCTTTCTATTCGTTATACGGCGGTGTTAAAAAAACGTCTTTTGAAAACCTGTCTCTTAAATCTCTCTTTCAATTGTTTCAAAGTATTATTAAATTACTACTTAGCTGTAGGCAATATATCATGAGTAGACAGAAAGAAATTTTTGAATGTGTATATTTAATTTTTCATGATGTTCCATAAGCCTGATTATCTTTCTTTTTTCCTTCACTGACCTGGCCAATCAATTTTTCTTTCATTTCCATGTTGATATCACTTAATTACACTGGTTCTAATCTTTTTAATGTTTATGCTTGTCAATAATACAATGATTATGTCAGTTTGCGTTGTTGGGCATAGAAAAAGAATGGACAGGGAAAGTTTGAGTCTGACACATTTTGACACCATTTTTGATCCTTTTTTTTTTTTTTTCTATTCTGTCCTTCTCTGGTCACATTCCCCCCTCTCTCCTCTGGGGAGCAACAAGATTAAATACCTGGCTCACTATGCACTTCCCTGATTTTCCTATTCTCAAAGTTAAGTAGGCTGAAATTTACTTTCTATAATATAAAGATATGTGTCATAAAATATAGATGTAGTAAGTACGCAAAAATATGTTCATATAGGAGAAACAGATAACAGAACAATAATAATAAATAGAATCTTTATACTAATCAACTCTCCCCACCCCCCAAAAAAACAAAACTCTGTAAAATTCTGTTACCATAGAATCCCCTCTGCTTTTTCTCCTGTCTTATTCCATCTTTACCACCTTGAGTTAAAAGCTGTCCTAAAGTTGGTGAACTTAATATTCTTTTGGAACAGTTGCAATCATCCATGTGTGTTTCCTCAGAATATGCATTGCTTAATTTTCCATGTTTCTAATATTATTTAAATGTAAATTTATGGTGTATATATTTCTATGATTCACTTCTTTCATTTACCACTAAAATGTTGTAATGCAACTATATCCATGTATGCAGCCCTGGCTGATTTGCTATTTTCTTTAACTGTTTGTCCCAATGCTTTGCCACTCCCTGCATCCCTAACTAAGGCCTCATCATTAATCAGCATACTTCCTTGTACATTGAATGTGGGCTTGACAGTGGTGTGTTGCCATTTTTTGTCCTTGAACTGAACAAAGTCTTAAAATATGTGGCACGTTGGACTTGTAGAACTACTCAAGGCCAAAATTATCACAATTTTTTGTTAAGAACTTTTTAAAGAATTATGGTGGTCAATTATCATTTCAACTTAAAAACAAACAACAAATAAACAAAATCTCCAAGAAAGATCAAGAGAATAGACTTACAGTAGTCTAATAGATTCCAAATATCCCTAGTTGACTCTAGAAAGAGAAACACATCTTAAGAATTCTGATTGTGACTCTAGGCACACCAATTTGATAGACCCAAATATCTGAATATATATATATATATATATATATATATATATATATATATATATTAGGGAAAGGTATATTGGCAAAAGAATTGGCAGCTTGAACTAAAAGGGAATGAGGTACTAGATGATACAAGAACACATCTTGGCCCCCAACTTTCTACAAGTAAGGAGTGGGGTATGCAAAAAGCATGCATTTCAAAGTCTTGTTTAGAAATGGCAAAGGAGGCATTTAAAAAAAAAAGAAGCCTAATTTCCATATAGTAGAGCCAGGAGCAGAGGAGAAAAATAGTTGAAGAAGGCACTCCCAGGTTTTAGAATGGGAATGGACAAGGTATTTTTCCATTCTAAGTAAGGATATTTAGCTGCATTTTCCAGTAGAAATTCAGAATTTCCATGGACTAAAGATTGTCAGATGCTTCTCTGTCATATGCTTCTTCTGTCTTTTTTTAATCAAAGTGTTTATTGTTGTTTTCCTGACAAAGAGTCACTGTTTGATGATTGAAGGTTGGTGGTGTGCAGAGAAAATAACAACATTTTAGGTCACAGGTCTTTGAATCAAGAACAACTTCACTCAGACCCAAGAGCCTAATGTATTTAATGAGATCTTGGTGTGAGGATTAGATGCAGTTTACAAGGTCCTAAAACGAGGGTGATTGTATTTTGCATGTGAGATGGTTATGAATAATTGTAGCCAAGAGGAAAGTCTATGGTACATTGAGCTATTGGCCACACTCCTCTCACACTTGTAAACATTGTACTGCCTCAGGATGGAGGAGTTGGTGGGGTGTGTTTCCTGTCCCTTTGACTTTGGGCTTGGTTATATGATTTGCTTGAGCAAATTAGATGTGGCAGAAGTGAAAGTGCCAGTTTTGAGTCCAAGTCTTAAAAGAGTTTGTCCTTTTTCAGCTTGTCCTCCTATACCTCTACCATCAGTAATATTACTACTGTCCCTGCAGTCAGGCCTCCAAAACAGACCAGAAATTGCTAGACTTGGAGTTTGAAAAAGGACCACCCACCCCAGTCAAACCCAACCTAGGTCAGCCAACTCCTAGCCCATCTGAGAAACAAAGGCTTTTTCTTGTGTTCCAATGTTGTTTTGTAGAAAGTGGTTTGTACAACAGTTAATGGATTCAGAAGGATAGTATATTCTTGTTAACATACCATTATTGCATTTTATTAATGCAGAGATGGATGTTTGCATTCTTTCCAGTATTGGCAGTTATTAGGTTGTTGATCCTCAACTCCAAACCTGTAATGCTACACCTCACTATGTGGTTTGGGGCCTGGATTTCTGAAAGTCACTTTTCCACATTGTCAGCTGACTCTGGTTAGGTTCCATTAATGTGGGGCAATCCGGGGAGACTATAAAACTAGAGAAAGAAGCATGGTCTTAAATCTTTCCATTTGCTTCTGGTTGCTTCAGCCTGCTTCCTTGAGAACCATCCTAGCAAAAAATCTTAGCCATAGCAGTTTCTTCCTACAGCAAAATCTAGATCTGCCCTGTGGTTTTGCCAAAATTCACAAACCTTCCTGGATTTCCCCGAGAGACCTAAGTCCCAGGTGACTGGTGTCTCTTACTCAGATTTCTAGAGCCAACCCACCACTCCCTGCTCAGAGGCCTTGGCTATCTTTCAGCATTCTAGGACTTTCTTGCTAACCTTCTGAGTTTCAATACTTTGAATTTTTTAAATTATTCACACTACCCCTAGAGTTGTTAGCTGCTCCCTGCAGTTTGTACCTTTATAAAAGCTTCCTCTTTTCTTTCTGCCTTTCCTGGTACCTATCAAAAAATTACACCTACTTAACACTTTTTCATGTTTAATTCTCTCTGTTAAGACAACTCTGTTACTCACAATTTTTAAAAGATTGCTATGGACATTTTTAAGCATTACTGTGGTTGCACATATTTCAATTTCTCTAGCAGATACACTTAACATAGGCTTTTCCTGTTTAACCATAAGGCAACTCCCTACTCTGTCTGCATGTGGTTGTGTTCATTTACACTTCCAACACAGAAAATGTGAGTTCCCAGAACTCACTGTTGACATCAACACTGACATCTATTTTCCTTCTAATAATTGTGAAATTATATCTCATTGTCATTTTAATGTCCATTCTTGAGGTTACTAATGAGTTTGAACATCTTTATATATGTATAAAACCATTTCATGTATTCAAGATGGGACTCGAAATTAAGTGAAGCTACATTCAGGGGAATGAGATCTTTTCTCACATTACCCTGCCCCCAAGTTCGGCACTGCAGAAGTGTCATAAAGGGTGAATGATCTTCCTAGACTTTCACACAGTGTAGCAAATGTAGCTTCAAGGCGCCTGTATAAAGAGATGGTAGGATAAAAGTAAAACAGTTGAAGAATGAAGCCTCAACATGAATGGAGTAAGAGTGAAAAAAAGCAACTCTTCCCATTTTTCTCAAATGTAAAAGTTCAAAGTGACTTTTGAAAGGCAGGGAATAAGTTGCCTAATAAATTTTTAAAGCACTCCTCATTTTAAACCCATAGGCAGTATCTGCAGAGCCAAGGTCTTGGAAAATTGAAGCAATTGTCTTGTCTTTAACTATTTTAGCTAAACATCTGCTCCTCTATTCAATGTTCTTAGAGAAAACATGCATGCCTTAGTGTTTGTAGGACCAGTATTTTAAAATTTAGAAATGAGTTAGCGGTGAAATTAAGTTCCTTAAATACAGAGATTATATAGCCAAAACCTTGGTACTAATACTTGCCCGTCTAATTTACTCTACATAATTAGATTGTGTCCTATACAAAGGTAAAACACTTTATGTCTATTCAAACCAATAAAGTGTGGAAATTCAATTATGTAAAGTCATCTTCAGTGCTGGAGAAATACAGACACCAGCACAAATAAGATCTCCAAATGTATATCCTCTGTCCATGCAATACTCTTTTAAATCAAGTACAAAGCTTGAAAAGATGATTCACATGTGCCTGAGACAGGGGTTTAGCTATGCAGATATATCAGCTGTTACCTCTAACATAAGTTTTTAAAGTTTACTAGAAACAAAATGTACAGCACCTTTGAAGATTTTTCACATACTCAGATTCCAACATTTTGTTACAGTATTCACAAATCTTTGAGATGAAAGCCATGTTTTAGGAACTAAGAAATATTTAGTTTGATGCAGATGATTAAGCCACCTAGAAGAAATTTTTAGCTTCTTTCCTAGTGAAAAGACGTGTTATAATGAAAATGAATATTGCTAACTCTGGAAAAATGTACACTCTAATCAGACACCTTATTTTGAAAAAGAGATTTAGTTGTGATGTGACTTCTCAGTGTCCAAGGTTTACATTCGATCAATGAGGGAGTAAGCACAGATTTCAAGAGTGATTTGATTTCAGAAACACTGTGATATCATGTCTGTTATTGGTTTGACATTTTGTCAGCCAGGGATTCTCTATGCAGGGTATGCTCTCATGGCCTTTTCTTTCTAACTCACACCTTTGGGAAGTTCACCTGTTTGGTGTTTATCCTGTGGTTTACCGTGGTTATCTTTTTTCTTTACCTGACAAATAGATGTGACAATATTCCATTATTCTTTAAGGGAAATCTTTAACAGAATTGTGCAATTGGGCAGGAACTGTCAGAGCCCCTTTTTTCCAAGATCACAATTTTTTATTTAACACAAATGACATCCAATTATCTTTCCACTGTAGTTTGAGTGCTGGGTAAGCTCAGGATTTTCCAGTGCTTTCTCACATCGGAACTCAGATCCGCTCTCAAACAGCAGCTTTGGGATTTTGCCTTCATTAAAAAAAAAACAACAAATAAAATTAAGGGTTCATTTCAGTTCAGTCACTCAGTCGTATCCGACTCTTTGCACCCCATGAATTGCAGCACGCCAGGCCTCCCTGTCCATCACCAGCTCCTGGAGTCCACCTAAACCCATGTCCATCAAGTCGGTGATGCCATCCAGCCATCTCATCCTCTGTTGTCCCCTTCTCCTCCTGCCCCCAATCCTTCCCAGCATCAAGGTCTTTTCCAATGAGTCAACTCTTTACATCAGGTGGCCAAAGTATTGTAGTTTCAGCTTCAACATTAATCCTTCCAATGAACACCCAGGACTGATCTCCTTTATGATGGACTGGTTGGATCTTCTTGCAGTCCAAGGGACTCTCAAGAGTCTTCTCCAATACCACAGTTCAAAAGCATCAGTTCTTTGGCACTCAGCTTTCTTCGGCGTCCAACTCTCACATTCATACATGACTACTGGAAAAACCATAGCCTTGACTAGATGGACCTTTATTGACAAAGTAATGTCTCTGCTTTTCAATATGCTATCTAGGTTTGTCATAACTTTCCTTCCAAGGAATAAATGTCTTTTAATTCATGGCTGCAATCACCATCTACAATGATTTTGGAGCCCAAAAAAATAAAGTCTGACACTGTTTACACTGTTTCCTCATCTGTTTCCCATGAAATGATGGGACCAGATGCCATGATCTTAGTTTTCTGAATGTTGAGCTTTAAGCCAGCTTTTTCACTCTCCTCTTTCATTTTCATCAAGAGGCTTTTTGGTTCCTCTTTGCTATCTGCCATAAGGGTTGTGTCATCTGCATATCTGACGTTATTGATATTTTTCCTGGCAATCTTGATTCCTGATTGTTCTTCTTCCAGCCCAGCATTTCTCATGATATACTCTGCATGTAAGTTAAATAAGAAGAGTGGCAATATACAGCCTTGATATACTTGTTTTCCTATTTGAAAGCAGTCTGTTGTTCCACGTCCAGTTCTAACTGTTGCTTCCTGACCGGCATACAGGTTTCTCAAGAGGCAGGTCAGGTGGTCTGGTATTCCCATCTCTTTGAGAATTTTCCACAGCTTATTGTTATCCACACTTTTGCCCAATAATGCTTCATAGATTTTAAACCAATATAATGGTAAACCTAGGCTAAAAAGTATGTACTTTTTTGTTGTTTGTTTGTTTGTTTTCTCTCATGGTCAGTTTAACTATATAATGATTATGTTCTCTTTTCATTTTCCCTTTTTAAAAATGTATTTATTTTTAAATGAAATGAAAATTAATATTTTTAATGATAAAAAGTACCATTCACAAAGAAGACAGACATCATAACTAAAATATTCCAAAAGCACTTCACTGTCTTTCCTTTATATTTCCATTAGATCAAAGTTGATATGAGAGCTTCAGAACTTTTGTTGGGAAAAAAAATTTTTTAAAAACTGACATAGACTGTGATTGAAATAGATGATTATTAAGTTGCTGTGTCTAATTAATTTACATGTATAACACAGAAAATACAATGAGTTTAAAAGAAATATGACATAGATTTGTCACATGGCCACAGTTACTCTGTGTGCAAGACAGAGGCGTATGTCTCTATACTTCTGATATTTCAGTAATGTCTGTAAATATATATTAATACAGACACACATGTAGATCCTGTGTATATATATATATTCTCTTTAGATGTGTATATAGTCACTTTTCTCTTATATAAACCATTTATAGTTCATAAAGTATATTTAGTAGTGTCTCCTCTGAATAATCTTGAGAAGTAGGTATGCCATATCCTAATACTCACTTTCTAGATGAGCAAACAGAACTATAACTAATTTAAGCAACTTTCAAGAAGTGCCCTGAGCCCATTCACCTGTACATAATTCTAAAATATCATAATCTTTCTTAAAGATGATATTTATTTGCACCAATTTCCTCCATAGCCACAGAAGGATAATGTGAAAAAATTAACACATTGTGGGCTATTTGTAATTCTCTAGGATAGTTAAGAGTTAAAATGATTATTTATATAATAGTGAAAGAGAGCATGTCTCACAAAAGATAGCTGCTCTAATCAGATGCTGAAATTATTTTAATAGAAGATAACGCATTTTGAAGTAATTTCCCAACTGATTTAGTACTATTCTAAGAGATAAAGTAGGATATTGAATATTTTAGTACTTTTTGTGGCTTCACTAATTAGAGTTCAAATAAATATAGCTTTTTAAGGTGATTAGCTAGATTTAAGAATGTTTTTACTATGTACTCTTCTTAATATAATTTACTTTATTTGCATATTGATACCTGAGCTTACTGTTCTTGATATTAAACATGTGAAACATGAAATATTGCAAATGTTTCCTTTAAATTTGGACTGTTATGTTTTAACAACAGATAGTAATAACAGTAAATAATTTAATTGCAATTAATCAGTTGCTTTATTTAAAAATATCACTATCTAAATGATCAATGAACTTTTAGGAGAATACACAATTACTGTAAGCCTAGTGCAATATTTACATGCATAGTACTTTACCTGTCAAGAAAATAATAGTCTTTGTCCATTCATTTTGTAGTTTCTGCCATATGAACATATGTTTAGCATTGAAATAGTATCATATAAAATGTATTATATAAAGAAGCAATGTTTAAAAGATGTAGAGTTTCTCTATTATTTTATTTTTGAATTAAAATCTTGAGTTTAAAATTCATTTAAATTCACAAAATAGTTTAAATACTTCATTTCAAAAAAAGTATGAAAAAGTGGTCATTCTGGAACAAAATGTATAGAAAAGAACACAAATAACAAAGTTTTACTTTTCCTGCTCCTCAGATATTTTAGTTCAATGACCTATTTACATCAGAAGAAATGTGAGTTAAAAAAAATAATTGTACAGCTGTAGATGGTAGTGAC
Source organism: Antilocapra americana (assembly GCA_007570785.1). Classification (NCBI taxonomy): domain Eukaryota; kingdom Metazoa; phylum Chordata; class Mammalia; order Artiodactyla; family Antilocapridae; genus Antilocapra; species Antilocapra americana. The sequence continues at coordinate 9,880,998 of ML663008.1, read as the reverse complement.
TTTTAAATTTTTGTCAGAGTTCACTGAGATAATGTAAAATAAAAGATTAGATATTTTGCATATTTAAATCCATACTTGAAATTCAAGTCAACTCAAATGTATAATACCAAAGATGTGGCCTACCTTGTGAATAGCTCATTTAATTACTACAGTTTTTATAAAACTAATTGATTATGTACAAAACATATTGAAACATCCTCAAATCCATTATCCAGTTAGTTAAACATTAGGAGAAATTACTTCCAAGATGTATTCTCCTTGATTCAAATACCAAAGTGGAATTGAGGCTTAACATGTCTTTTAGTCTTACTCTCATACATGGTTTTGGGGTTTTTTTTTTGACATAAACATGGCCCAGATAAATTTGGACTCTAGACATGGTGTGATGTCCTTGATCACATCAGCACCAGTTAAAGTCACACAACTGCAAAGGCAGAAATGTCATGATTTTCAAAGGAAGACTCTGGTGGAACAAAGATTAGGGATCTTGATACAATTACTATCAAAGCCAATTTAATTATTTTCTTATTAGAGGGAAAAAGAAAGAGGGATAAAAGAAGTAACCGAACAGGAATTGCATAATATGTGTATATACAGTTTTCCTTATCTTATTTTTTTTTAGTAAAATAATGACTTTTTGAATGGAGAAATTAACAAAAATCCTTCTGTCAGCAAAGATAAACTCTTTGCATAGAGTATGTGGTATACAACCTTGATGTAATGTTTCCACATCTACTTTGTTACTCACAGTTAGGTAAATAGACACATGTGTAAGGAGCTGTGATAGCTAGGAGCAAGTTCTCCCTCTGACCTTGCCTTAGTTCTCAGATTCCTATTGCTCTATATTCTGCATTGATTACTCTGAAAAAGACTTTACTGAATATAAAGATAATATTCAATGTTGGCTCATTTTTTAATGTTAGAGAAAAATAAATAAGAAAAAATTTTAATTACTCCTAATATCACTAACCTAAACTACAGCTAAATCATGGTATATTTAAGTATTTTTCTAACATATAATTTTACTTAAGTTTCTACAAATACCATTTGTGTTTTTGTTTTATTTATTTATTTGTTATTGGTAGTAAGTAACAGTAACCAAATCTGATTAAGAATGAAAAAAATCAGATTTTTAAAAAATCTACCAAGATGATTATAGAATCAGTTGTTAGAATTAGAGTAAAAGAAAAAAATAAAAAACAAAAAACCAGGAACAAAAATAATCAATTGTTAGGGCACCATCATTAGTATTTAAAAATTCTAATGTTTTATTCTACCCTGCTTCATTTAGTCAAAATTCAAAATCTTTTAAAGAGCATTTACATGACTGAATCTAGCCCACATGACTTCGCTGTGGTGTAGTCTGGTGAGCCAGTGCTACAAGAACCCCAAACATGTCCAAAGACTGGGCTGGATACCTTTATGGTTTTCGAAAGACTTCACATTTTATCTGAGTTCATTGTAAATATGGATAATATAAACTAGGTAGTCTGTGTATATTCAGCTATATTTAAAATTCAACATTTCCTAATATATGATTAAAAGATATTGCCCATATGAAAGTAAGGCATAGAAAATTGGAGGTGGGTGGGAATCAGGACATTTGTAAGAAGGGAGGATACCGGAGTCCAGCCCCAGCAGGTCCAGGGGTCCTGAGGGATGAGTGGCGTCGGCAAAGTACTGAGCTGAGTCAATGTGGTGATGGAGCAGTCTCTCTCTTTATTGTGTTGGGTTTACAGTTTTATACCCACCAAAATTGCCATTACATCACACATCATTCTATACAGTCTTTTGTTTTCTATCTTCCATCAGCAACCTTATCACTGAGCTCATTACCCAATCTATCATCGAAACATTCCCCTTGCAGAAGTCAGATTTCTGCGTAATAATAGTATGTTTATTATTTTATTGTCTTCAGCATACTTCATTCAATCAAGATAAGTACATCAGTCTAAGCAGAAAGGTTACATTTCTCTCTTATCAGGTGCAACTATGTAGAGGCTTGAGGGAAGGGCTAAGCTTGAAACTGTTTTTATTCTAGTAACCTCAACCACTACCTGTCTCATTCTGTTCTGACACTCTGGTTCTTACGAGGAAAGAGGACAGTGAGATAGTCTAGCAGCACTGCTTTAGCAATAAAACCCTATTAACCTATATAACTACTATAATGAATTCCTATGTCTACACTATCCTAAAGCAATCAATGTCTCCAACTATGCTGGCCACAGTTATGAGCATTCCTAAGTCCCATTCCCCCTGGTCTCTTCAAGGAAGGGAGCCTCCACCGTGGAGTGGTTTGGGGAGTGGGAGGTGGAAAGGTGACCCAAGTATGAGCCCTTCTGGTGGTGGCCTTGCCATGACCCCAAGAGAACTCTTGGTAAACTCTCCAGTAATGAGTAGGAGGTGTAGTCATTTATTTAAATGTACCTTTTATTCCTCCTAAGTCCCCGGGGAAGGGAATCCACCTTCCTCGATCCTCTGGTCGATAAGGTCTGAGGGAATTATCTCAGGATGGATTTTTCTAACTGGGACTGACCTACTGAGATGAGCTAATGTTCTGAGTATGAACAGAACTTCCCAAGAAAAATACTAGGAGGGTCCTTGTCCTGGCATGCTTCGATAAGGAAAATCCGCTTTGCAGTTTCCTACTCAGTCTTGTGATCTTGTCATCCAAGCGAGGGGACATCCTGACGGCTCCTGGCAGGAGGACATATAGTAACATGTTTTAGTAAATAGTAAATATTAGTAAAATTTAGTAACTATTAGTAAAACCAGTATTTAGTATTTTTATTTGGTTTTATTTCATAAGTTTTTTTTGCATTAAAATTTTAGCCTTGCAGTGTATTATTAAGTGTTCTTTGGAATCATAGTTTTAATGATGGTATACTTGTGCCATATGAGTATATCTGATTCTCTACATTGCTGCTTTTTTTTTTTTTTTGCTTGCTGATTGTTAAAGTAACCCACATTGAGCATAAAAAATTGAAAACTCATTAAGGTAAAAAGGCAATGATAACTGTATTAAAATGTGCGGTTTCTGCTGTACAACAATGCAAATCAGTCATAACTATGTATATATATATGTGTATATGGGCTTCCCAGATAGCTCAGCTGGTAAAGAATCTGCCTTCAGTGCAGGAGACCTGGGTTTCATCTCTGGGTTGGGAAGATTCCCTGGAGGAGGGCATGGCAATCCCTTCTGGTATTCTTGCCTGGAGAATCCCTATGGACAGAGGAGACTGGCAGGTTACAGTTCATGGGGTCACAAAGAGTTGGGCAAGATTGAGCGACTAAGCACAGCACACACACACACACACAAATATATATATATATATTTGTGTAGGATGCTCCTCCTTGAGCCTCCCTCCCATCCATCACCTCCATTGTATCCCTCTGGGTCATCTCATCACACAGCACCACTCTGGACTCCCTGTGTTATGAACTGGAAAGTACAATAAGGAAAACAAACAAACAAACAAAAAACCCAAATCTCCATCTATAGGCTCAGAGCAGAATGAGAAAGATAGAGAGGGGAAAAAAATCAATAAAGTGGTAGGTGGTATAATAGAAATTACTCAATGTGAACAACAAGGTGGAAATAGACTAACAAATAAAAAGAAAGAACATGTATGGCCTCAGAGACTCTGTAGGACAGTAACAAAAGACCTAACCTTTGTGTCATATTAGTCCCAGAAGGACAAGAGGAAAAGGGTAATACTGAAAAAGATCTCAGAGAAATAATGACTGAAAATTTGGCAAAACACCCAAACCTAAAGATTAAAGAAACTGAGTGAAACTCAAACAGGATAAACCCAAAGAAATCCCCTTCAAGACATATCATGATGACACTTCTGACAACTAAGGTCAAAGGAAAATCTTGAAAGCAGCAAAAGAAAAATGACCATAGCTTTAGGGGAAAACAGTTGGATTGACAGTAGATTTCTCATCAGAAACCCTAAAGACCAAAATGAAGTGGTGCAACGTTTTAAAGAACTATAGATCAAGAATCCAAATCCAGTGAAAATAACCTTCAGGAATACAAGAGAAATCAAAACATTCTATGATCAAAGAAAATTAAAGAATTTACCACTATAGACCTATCCTAAAAGAGTGGCTAAAGGAAGTTTTCCTAGACAAAGAAGAGATGAGAAAATAATGAACTTTGGAACGTAATGAAAGAACATGATAAGCAAAAACTGCAGGGAAATACAGCAGATTCCCTCTTATTGAATATTTTAAATTATGCTTGTTTGTGGGAGCAAGATTTTAACACTGATGTGGTTCTAAATGTACATAGAGGAAATATCTATCTGAAAATATGCAAACAGCTCATACCACACAGTATCAAAAGAATAAATAAATAAAGCAACCCTATCAAGAAACAGAAAGAAGACTTAAATAAAGATTACTCTAAAGAAGATATACAAATGCCCAACAGGCACCTGAAAAGATACTCAATGTTACTAGTTATTAGAGAAACACAAATCGAACCTACACTGGGGGTTTCACCTCAAACTGGTCAGAATGACTCATAACAAAGTCTATGCATAATAAATGCTGAAAAGAGTGTGGAGAAAAGGGAACCCTCCTGCACTGTTGGTGGAAATGTAAATTGGTACAGTCAGTATGGAGAACAGTATGGGGGTTCCTTAAAAACTAAAAATAAAACTCATACATATTGCATTAACATTTTAAAATTTATACAGAAAGACAAAGGAAATAATGGATATACCGATTTTGAAAGAAATGAAAAACATGTCAAATACTTGCTGAGGAGGCAAAGAAACTGAGTCATTTATTCTTGGATTATAAAATGATCCAGACACTTTGCCACACAGTTTGTAATTTCCTTAAAGAAACATAGCATACAACTACCACGTAATCCAAGAAATTTACTCATGAGCATTTGCACATGCAGAAATGAAAATTTATGTCCACTCAAAAGACCTTCCATGGATGTTAACAGTAGTTTATTTGAAATAGCCGAAACTTGGAAAGACGCGCTTTAAAGGATGAATGGTTGATTAAGAAAAGAGAACTGGAGGCACATCCTCATCATTGGTTACTATTCAGCAATATAAAGGATATGCACACCATCTGACTCAATCTCCAGCGAGTTATGCTGAGAGAGAAAGCCAGTCATGAAAGAGAGCATCCTGCTGGGCTCTATTTGTGTATCATTCTTGAAATAACAAAATCCTTGAAATAGGGAACAGGATAGTGGTTGCCAAGGGCTAAGGAGGTAGTAGTGACAGGAGAGGAAGTGGTTGTGTCTATAAAAGGGTACCACAAAGGATTCTTGTGGTGATGGAATTATCCTTTACTTTCACTGTACTGATATGATTATCTTGGTTGTGATATTGCACTAGTTTCCCAAGATGTTACAATTGGAGAAAACCTGCTTAAGACTGCACAGGACCTCTCTGTGTGATTTCCTATAATTGTGTGTCAATCTGCAACTATCTCAAAATAATAACCCAATTAAAAAGGGAAATGTGGCTGGCGAGATTTTTTTTTTTTTTTCATTATTGAAGATAAGAACTAGGTTTAACCACTACCAAAGAGTATTCTTCAGACAAAAAAAGTATCTCTGAGCAGGTAATATATGTATTTCCACCAGGGACCTGTAATGGTGCTGAGAAAAACAGTCACATAAACTATGTAACTTTTCTGGAAATTCATGGAAGGTAACTTGGGCAGCTATATGTTGAAGAACCGTAAAAGTAGTTATACAAGATTAGGACACATTTAGAAAATAAAATGGTACCATCAAAATTATATCAGATCTTTCCTTTTCTCTTAATGGAAATTTTAGTTTTTCTATTGTCAAGTTTTTTATTCTGTTTTGTTCTTTTTCCTAACATTGAAACCAGATAGTTGGGTTTTTTTTAGTTATGTTATTATGGACTTGATATTTCATAAACTGATTAGGTGAGCAATATTTGATTAAATATTGATTCAGATAAAGATGAGAATTCTATTTTTTCTTTAATCTCCTCCCTCCCCAATCATGTGGTGTTGTCTGTTTCCTTTCTGTTTATTTCCTATAACATTCTTCTTTTCCATGAAAATCTAATAATGTTAGAGTGTTAGATTAAGGGAAGTAAGGCAGAGTTCTACTCTTAAGAGAATTTTTTAAGATTTGAATTGCCATCATACTGTCTCACCACTTGGAAAAGTCAGTAATGTGAACTACGTGTAGTAAAGGAAAAGCTTATGGAGAATGTAGTATGAGTTGGCCATGTAGTCAGTCATTTCAAAGGTATATTTCTGTATATCTATAGTAAGCATTATGGCCCTGTTTGGCACAAAAAATTTCCAACAAATTTCTTTTTCCTTTTCCAATCTCTCTTTTTACTTACTGTCTCTATTTCATTCCTTCCTTTCCTTACTTTGCTGCCTCAGTATTTTCAAGTTTCTATCATTCTTTCAGATGAGTTCACTGGACTGAAATAATATTTTCTAGATAATTCTGCGTTTGGTTCTATGTCTCAGGAGAACATATAATAGTAACTTTTAGATTTGCATTTCTAGTGGTCATGGATAATGCAAGCATTGAGCCAGTATTTATCACATTCATCACCCTCTAGGCTGAAGACAGAGTTTGTTACAGCAGGCTTTCAAAAAGAAATAATCACTTTTAAAATAATATCAGAAGCAAGAACTTAAACAAGTTCTAAATCCCAAATTCTTGAATGCTCCTGCTATTCCCTCCGTTATACCTGAGCCACGTGAACTAGATCAAAGACTGCTCTGAATCATTGTCACTTCACTTTTTCTCCCCATTTGTCCACTGATCCATTGAGCTTTATTTTTTTTCCTCCAGGTGATTCTTTATTGTATTTAGATAGCAAAACTCATTATTTCAATGAATCTCTAGTCAGTACACCCAAGCATTTCTTCTCTTCTTCCCTATTAATATAATATGCATACAAAATATTGACATAGATACAAAATAATAAATTATAAAATAGAGAAGGAAAGAACTACTAAAATATTTCTATTTTTGATGATTTCCTACTTTCCAGTTGGGTAAGTCAAAATATATGTTTTAGGTCTTGTCCAACAGTAAAGATGACAGGGATGTATCCATATGTAAAATAATCTTGATAATTTACTTTTAGGCTGGCATCATGTCGAAGCAAATTAGATTAGACAATTTTTGTTTCCAGTCATTTTTACACTGTGCTTTGATCTTATGTCATTAGTAGTATATTCAAAATTTTTGGAAAAATATATTTAAGGCCATTTATTAATGAGTCTCAACTTAGCTAACCCTAGATAGTGTAATTTAAATGTAGTTTACTGGACACATATGAATTTCTAATTCATGCTATTCACCATGAGAAACAAACATGACCCTTTTCCTCTCGTACTCTATAGAACTTCTTGTTTCTCAGGCTATTTTACTTCATATACACTCTTCTTGATCGCCATAGGTTAGAGAAGTGAGTAACATATGATAACTTCCCTTTCCTTATATCCCTAACAATAGTTAGCATTCTCAGACATTTTGAATTATATAAATATGGTGGATGAGGGCTGCTGTCTCAATAGGGTTTTATTTTATACTTACCTGATTATCAATTAAATCAAGTTACTTTATTGATAAGATCTTCAGCTTAACCTAGTTCTTCACTCAGTAGAAGATCAAGGTCAGGTATCTTAGAAAGATAAATGTGCTAAAATCCCAATCTCCATTCATAATGCTTGTCTTTTGAGCTGCCATGTTGTCAACTCATAATTGCTATTCTGAAGCCTGTGTTTTTGAACCCCCTTTTAGTAGCCAATAGCTCCATAGAGAAGCCTTTCCTCATTAAATTAATTTCCTTCTGATTGGGCTAGCATGCTGATTTTTCTTCATTTATTTCTGAAAACCACACTGAATACATATTATGTGTCAGGTACTATGTCTTTTCTACTTTCTCACAGCATGCTGAGAAAAACAGCTTTAAAATGTGATTATATAACAGTACTTATCATTTTGTTAATTTTCTTGTTCCTGTCCTTGTGTCTTAATTAGATCTATGCTGGTTCAAGTTATAGTCATTGTCCTTAAAATGTTTATAATTTTAGTGACCTAGTGATAAATCTAACCCACTCCAATACTCTTGCATGGAAAATCCCACAGACGGAGGAGCCTGGTAGGCTGCAGTCCATGGGATCGCGAAAAGTCGGACATGACTGAACGACTTCACTTTCACTTTTCACCTTCATGCATTGGAGAAGGACATGGCAACCCACTCCAGTGTTCTTGCCTGGAGAATCCCAGGGACAGGGGAGCCTGGTGGGCTGCCGTCTATGGGGTCGCACAGAGTCGGACACGACTGAAGCGACTTAGCAGCAGCAGCAGAGCAGGGCCAGATGACACACTACACAGGACAGATGAGACTGACTGTAGGTGACTAGTCACATATACTCACAGGTTAGAGGAAAGGTGCAGCAGATACTAGGAGGGGTGGCACTCAGAGAATGAGTAACCCAGGGCCTGTGGGCAGTAGCTGACACTGCTTGTACTGTCAAGGGGATGGGGTGCCCCTTTCTCCCATGGAAGAATATGATTAGCTTATCTGAATAATTCCAGAAACTTGCAGAGAATTGACACTTGCTACTCATGTATAAGCCAAAATTGTGTCTGATTCCTTAAATGAGAAAGGGCGTTAATCTGAGGAATCTTATCCATTGGAGCAGAGTGGGGATGCTTACTTTCACTTAGGTCATTTGAGGCCATCCCAGTCTTACCCAAGGCAGCACGTATTATTGACTTTAGTTTTATGTCTTAAACATGACACAAATCCAGATATGTAAACTGAATTTATCTGTGTTAGTATTATTTTCATGCAGAGATTAGCAGGTTTTTGTTTCCTAGCATTGGTTAGAATTTTCAGTGGCCACAAAGTAGAAATATTGCATAGAATTTTATTTACATTTTTTCCTATAGAGGGAGTATATTCCCATAAATTGAAATCACTCCTAAATAATGTTTTATTGTTCTTAGTTGATCTTTTCAAACCCACAAGAGCATTCCCGAGAGCAGAAACCTGCTCTCTGACAGCTGTTGAAAGCTGCCTATCAAGGTGAAGAACATACACAAACTGAAAAAATAATCCCAGATGCACGTTAGTTATCAAAACAAATGCTGTACAAGCACTGAAGGAGGAGAAGTTCCCAATATCCACAACTGTTCTCTGAACACCATTCAATGAATAAAAGTACCTGTGAAACTACTGAGACTCTAGAGAAATTGAATTTAAATAAAAGATTTATGCCATTTTCAATATATTACAGAAACCCAATAGAAAGAAAAGTTTGCATAATTCAAATTTGGATGATACAATGAATGGTCAGGGGAGCATAGTAAGAAGGCTACATACTTGTAAATTGATAAAAACAATGTCATAACAATAAATGGGCATGGGAGATACGTAAGTAAAATCTAATGGGAATAGTAGTGAAACATTTGCTCAATTTTATTTTTGTCATACTCAAAAGGCAAGTTCTGTTCAGTCTAAATTGATTGCTATTTTGATGGATTAAATCATACAGAGTTAACCAATGTGCAAAATGTACAGCAAAAACATATTCAATGAGGAAGTTAATTTGGGGATATGGAGTACTATAACAAAACTCAAATAATGAGAGAAACACAAAACAGGTATGGAATTATGTAGTATCTATATTGAAGAGACAGAGGACATGACAATCTATACAAAGTCATATACTAAATCAGATATTTCATAATTTTCTTTCATAGAAATTCTAGATATATAATTAGCTTTAGGTAATATATCTTGATTTTTTTAGAATTCACCCAGTCATTTCTTCAACCATTAATCATGAATGATTTACTAGGCATAGACTTTCTGATTTAAAAAACAAACAAACCTGCAATCATTATAGAGATGATTTCTATTGTCATAAAATGTACATTATAATATGAAATTTATGGTCGTAGTTTGTGAGTCAGAGAGTTGGGGTTAAAGTTTCAGGTTACTTACTGATTCTATCTCATTAAATAGCCAAATAAAATCTTCTGTGATGATGGAATGTTCTAAATCTGTTCTTTTTACTAGTATCAAGCACTTGAGATGTCAGTAGTCAGACTGATACTTTGTTTCACTTTAATTTTAAATTTAAACTGAAATAGCCATATGTTGGTTATTGGCTACCATATTGGACAGAACTGTAGTACTGTAAATATCAAACATGCATAGCAGTTAATATAGTCCTTTAGCATATAATAAGTGCTTATTATCAAGTAATTATTAACATCCATGGTGATAATGATAATGTAGATTTGGGGGGTAATGATATTAATCAATTTTAAAATGAGAAAAACTTCTAGCAAAACTATATTGGTATTAAAGTTCAGTAATAGGCAATCATTTCTGAGAAATCATAAAAGGATCAACATTCTGATGCTTATCATCACAGTACTGAAATAGTAATATAATTAGCATACAATAACTATTAAAAAGCACAACTAAAATGTAATCCTTGAGTAGCATCAGTTTCTGAGAAAGATGATGTAAGACGCAAATAACATTTAAGAGTTGGGGCAAACTGACAGTAACAGATGGGAGTCCTAAAGATTATTTTCCCACTCAAGAAAAGGGATATCTACAGAAACATCTCCCCATAGAGCAATAGAATTATCTTCAAGTCTCAGCACTGCAATTTGCATTGGCATAGTAGGCTGAGCCCCGAAGAATTGATACTTTTGAACTGTGATGCTAAAGAAGACTCTCGAGAGTCCCTTGGAGAGCAAGGAGTTCAAACTAGTCAATCTTAAAGAACATCAACCCTGAATATTTATTGGAAGGATTGATGCTGAAGCTGAAGCTTCAGTATTTGGCCACCTGATGCAAACAGTTAACTCATTGGAAAAGACCCTGATTCTGGGAAAGACTGAGGGCAGGAGGAGAAGGGGATGACAGAGGATGAGATGACTGGATAGCACCACCAACTCAACAGACGTGAGTTTGAGCAAAGTCTGGGAGATAATGAAGGACTGGCGTGCTGCAGTCCATGGGGTCGCAAAGAGCAGGACTCGACTGAGCGACTGAACAACAAAGTGGAACAATGCCTTAAGATCTCCTACCATGTTATGAAAATGCTCAATAACTATTAGAAATAGGTACACTATGTATATGCTAGCTTTGTTTTGATTGGAAATTGTCCATATCTTTAATCATAATGTTTCTTAGAGTGTAAATAGTCTATAAGGTAAGCAGATATTCAAAACAGCATATCTACACTGGCTCAAACTTTAGCCATACAGCATTCTTCACAAAAAGGTACACACAGAGAAGGACTGTCACTTTATTCATCCACACACTTTTTCAACTTTCAATCAGTCAGTTCAGTTGCTCAGTTGTGTCTGCTCCATGGACTGCAGCACGCCAGTCCTCCCTGTCCATCACCAACTTCCAGAGTTTACTCAAACTCAAGGCCATTGAGTCAGTGATGCCATCCAACCATCTCATCCTCTGTCATCCCCTTCTCCTCCCACCTTCAATTATTCCCAGCATCAGGGTCTTTTCATATAAGTCAGTTCTTCACATCAGGTGGCCAAATTATTAGAATTTCAGCTTCATCATTAGTCCTTCCAATGAACACCCAGGACTGATCTCCTTTACGGTGGACTGGTTGGATCTCCTTGCAGTCCAAGGGACTATCAGGAGTCTTCTCCAACACCACAGTTGAAAAGCATCAATTCTTCAGTGCTCAGCTTTCTTTATGGTCCAACTCTCCATACATGACTACTGGAAAAACAATTGCTTTGACCAGATGGCCCTTTGTTGGCAAAGTAATGTCTCTGCTTTTTAATATGCTATCTAGGTTGGTCCTAGCATTTCTTCCAAGGAGCAAACATCTTTTAATTTCATGGCTGCAGTCACCATCTGTAGTAATTTTGGAGCCCCCCAAAGTAAAGTCTCACACTGTTTCCATTGTTTCCCCATCTATTTGCCATGAAGTGATGGGAGTAGATGCCATGATCTTAGTTTTCTAAATGTTAAGTTTTAAGTCAACTTTTTCACTCTCCTCTTTCACTTTCATCAAGAGGCTCTTTGTTCTTCATTTTCTGCCATAAAGGTAGTGTCATCTGCATATCTGAGGTTATTGATATTTCTCCAGCTATCTTGATTCCACCTTGTGCTTCTTCCAGCCCAGCATTTCTCATGATGTATTCTGCACACAAGTTAAATAAGCAGTGTGAGAGTATACAGCCTTGACATATTCCTTTTCCTATTTGGAACCAGTCTGTTGTTCTATGTCCAGTTCTAACTGTTGCTTCCTGACCTTCATAAAGGTTTCTCTAGAGACAGGTCAGATGGTCTGGTATTCCCATCTCTTTCAGAATTTTCCACAGTTTATTGTGATCCACACAGTCAAAGGCTTTGGCATAGTCAATACAGCAGAAATAAATGTTTTTCTGGAATTCTCTTGGTTTTTTAATAATCCAGTGGATGCTGGCAATTTGGTCTCTGGTTCCTCTGCCTTTTCTAAAACCAGCTTGAACATCTGGAAGTTCACATTTCACATACTGCTGAAGCCTGGCTTGGAGAATTTTGAGCATCACTTTACTAGAGTGTGAGATGAGTGCAATTGTGTGGCAGTTTGAGCATTCTTTGGCATTGCCTTTCTTTGGGATTGGAATGAAAACTAACCTTTTCCAGTCCTGTGGCCACTTCTGAGTTTTCCAAATTTGCTGTATACTGAGTGCTGCACTTTCACAGCATCATCTTTCAGGATTTGAAATAGCTCAACTGGAATTCCACCACCTCCACTAGCTTTGTTTGTAGCGATGCTTCCTAAGGCCCACTTGACTTCACATTCTAGGATGTCTGGCTCTAGGTGAGTGATCACACCATCATGTTTATCTGAGTCGTGAAGATCTTACCTGTAGTAATATATGTCTTCTATGCACAAATCTAATAAATATGAGTTAAATAATAAACAGGCAATATCATATTTAATGTGTATTTTCATTTATGATAAGTTTAGAAATAGGCAAAATAAAACTCTACTATATATTTAGATGTAGTCTTGTAAAGAGATATGTGATTGCTTTAAGCTTAGATAGTGATTTCCTTTAAGTGAAAGTGACAGATTTATGTTTGGTAGGAGAAAGTGGAGTGATTCTGGGGCTCTGTTTCTTACCTTATGTGGTAATGGTATGGGAAGATGCTTTACTTTTTCGAGAAATAATATGTTTTTAAGTAATCCGCAGAACACTAGGGGCTTTCCTGGTGGCTCAATTGGTTAAGAATCCACTTGCCAAGCAGAAGATGTGGGTTTCATCCCTGGGTTGGGAAAATCCCCTGTAGAAGAAAATAGCTATCCACTCCAGTATTCTTGCCAGGAAATATCTTGGACAGAGGAGCCTGGTGGACTATGGTCCATGGGGTCACAAAAGAGTTAGACACAACTTAGTGATTAAACAACAACAATACTACCCTGGACTCTTAGATTTTCCAATTTTGTCTACACAGATTTTACCTCTTAATAAAACAGTAAAAAATAATAGACTAAATTTAGAAAAAGAAATGAGAGGGTACATTTTCTCACAAAAATAGATGTACTCAGCTGAATATAATTTTTAGTCACATCTCTGATTGGTGTGAAAATCTGCTTTTGAAATATTGTTTGCCTTGATAGGATAAAGGTTTACACTGGAGGAAGTATGGAGATTAAGTGTCTGCTTTCATGCGGTTTGTTTTGTTGCAAGGGTCATTTATTGCCTTTGGAGTTAGAAAATAATTGATAAAATATTTAGACAGTGGTATTAATTGACCAGATTTCCCCGTGGCTCAGTGGTAAAGAAACGACCTTCAATACGGGAGACACAGGTTTGATCCCTGGGTCAGAAAGATCCCCTGGAGGAAGGCATGGCAACCCACTCCAGTATGCTTGCCTGGAGAGTCCCCATGGACAGAGGAGTCTGGTGGCTACAGTCCATAGGATGCAAAGAGTCAGACACAACTGAAGCAACTTGGCACGCATGCACATTGAGTGACCATTACTCAGACTTTTACAGTGACTTATCTTTAAATATGATGTCTCTATATCTTAGGAAGACAGCAGACGCTGTTGTCTGCTTCATTCATCTACCGCTAATTGCTCTTTTTCAGCCTTGTAGTATGAGTGAATTTGATTCCATCTCCCATCTCCAAGAAAGGCCATGATGGGCGTATCTTATGCAAAGCTGTTAGTTCAAAATCTGATTCTAATTTATTCTAAGTGGAATCAACCCAAGAACATTGGGTAATAGTTGGAAAAAATAAAGTTTTCTCTGCTGGGCAGTGTAGGAAAGGACTTTTAGATCTTAAGTTATAGCATCAACTTTACTCCTGCCATGTAAGCCAGCCTGTGGATGAAAGTGGCTCCTAAAAGAGTTCAGAGATGAGATCATTTCAGTGAACTGAGTGGTCACTTGATCTAAATAACCTGAGTCTTTAGTGATTTGAGAATTGGAAAATATCCTCCCATCAACCCTGTTCTTTGTGTGAATATGAGGCAAGTACCTAAATCTCCTCTATCATTTGTCAGAGTAAGTTGGATTTTCTGGTGCTTGCAGTTGATCATATCTTACCTGATGTAATGAAGACCTGGATAGTAAACAGAGTATTGCCTATTATGCTTTCATATATTTTAGACTGTATATTTGTGAATCTCTAAATTGTTTGAGAGATAATTAAATTTTCAATAAACAAACATTATCTTTTATTCATATCTGAATGAAATCACGATGGTATAGGATACATAGTAAGTAAGCAAATGCTAATCTAAAAGGTGTCTGCTGCAGGGGAAATTCAATTCCATAATCTTCATATTTTGACCTATTTTGTCGTTAAGCTGTATCTCAATTCTGAATAAAATAAAACATCTCTGAAAGATTAATATAAAATCTTTGATAATTCCAAATGAACATAAAAGGCTTTCTATGATGGTAAATGATTTTGGGCATATGCACAGTTGTTCATCACAATTTTATAAAATTAGTATTTGTATTACGTGAAGCATAGATGTAAGTATTTATTCATGCCAGCCCTGACATCTCAGACATTAAAAAATGTAACCGTATGTTCCTGCCCCAAATCCTTTTCATGCTTTCCCTCACAGCTCTAGCCCGAAACCTGTGACCTAACAGAGGACTATCTTATTTGAAATCATAGTGGTGTTTGTACAAAAAAGGGACTTTACACGAAATATTAGAGACTGCCTTAAGAGACAGAGCTTAACAAGAATCTTTTGCAGTTGTAGTCATTAGTCTGAGTTCTTAAAATTGGCCATTGGTTGAAGCCAGGGTCATCAACAAAGTGAGCAACTGTAGGCATAACTTTGTTCCAAAATGTAGGTAATTGATGGAAACTGAGCTATTAAAAAAGGCTAATACATTTCAGCAGAAATACATGCCTCAGTCTGAATTGAAAAATTAATTCTAGGATTTGTTAGATATGTTAATTGGTTCAAATCGCAATTAACATATGAAAAGGAAAGGAAAAGACACTGAAAATAGACTGTGAATTAAAGTAGCAAAAGAAGTAATAGAAATAAACCTTACATGTGACAGCTTGTCACCTCCATAGAATAGGGCTGTGTGGCAAAAAGGCAGCCGTTGCAAAGCACCGTGACACTGATATTCAAGAGCTGCACCGAGGTTGGTCACATAGGCATTTTCTTTGCAAATATTCATGTCATTAATCTTCTTTCAAAAATCGCTGAGGTATAAACATGAGCCAGACTTGCATTTGTTCACAAAGAATGCACGGAAAAATAAGAGTCTTACACTCATTGTTACTCTTTCTGTTTACACACATTATAGCAAGAGTATGCGACATGAGATGAGGCCAGATGTTCTGAATACTTGGTTTACTTGCCACATATGTAGAACTCACAATGTATATTAAGAAATTCAGAAACTCCTGTTTGGGTATGTGTTATGTCTTTTTTTTATAAAGTCTTTTCTAGAATGGGATCTAAATGAGATTTGCATTATAGTAATCCTGTTTTATGTCTATGTTGTGGTATAATAAATTATTCATTACTTATGTAAATATATAGCCACAGCTATAGATGGAGAGAAAGAGAAATTATTTACATAAATTTTTAAAGTCATAGCAGACAATGGAAAACACAATACATATTCATTAACATGCACAGTTAGCAAATACCTACATATATGCTCAAAGCACTGTGCAAGAGGCTAAAGAAGAAAGAATTCCTGCAAAGAAACATTATCTAGGATTCCGAACAAAAAGAACAAATCAAATGGAATCCTGTTGGTTCTCTTTTGGGGTATGTAAGCAAAACATTATTGAGGTATAGTGGAAAGAATCTCCTCTCATAAGCAATGGCAAAAGATTTTGGAGAAGTTTATGAAAGAAAAGGCAAGTGCAATTCAGGTAGAGACAACAGTACCTGGAGTTATTAGATAGTTGTGCATCCAGGCTATCACAAGTAGCTTATTCAGACTCTGACATAGTTTGAATATACAGTAAGATGGCTCTGGACAGCTTTGCTAGATTCAACTGTGAAGAGTTTTTATATCTCCTGGGAAGTCTGAAAGATATAGTATGTTCATACAAGAGCAAATGCAAATACACATTGAGCAAATACACACTGAGTTCACTTTAACAGCAATTCTAAAGACTAAATGATGTGGTATAGGCAGGTGACAGAGAACCTGTTAAGATAATTCATGTTATTTTAGGTGAAATTTGACAGAGGTTATGAGTAGGCCAGGGGTAGTGAGGGTGAAATAAATAGAAATGCTCGAAGAAGATATTTAGCATCAAGTACCCATGGGATTTCAAGCTATGTTTAGGAGTCAAGTGAAAGAAGGCATCCATATGTATCAAGGTTCTAATTAAAGTGACTGTAGGGTGATGGCAAAGAACACTAGAAATGAAAGACTTTTTAAGGAAAAGTAAAATGAGTTTAGGCTTTGGACATGTACATACTGAAATTCTTGTGGAACATATGTGGTTGTGTCTGGTTTCCAGTTAGTAATGATTTGTGAAATTTGAGGCACAGTCAACTCTCATTAAGAGGCGTTAGAGTTATTACTATATAAAATATCTTGTCAATCAAAAGCAAAGATTCAGAACTATAACTTATGAAAAGTTATAGTGATCATAAAGCTAAATTTAGTGACTATGCAAAGATAGTCTGATTTCTTTACTATCCCGTTCTCTAGTTGCATGCTGTTATGCAGACGTTGTGTCTAGAGAAAGGCCACTCAACCAAGGAGGGGAAAGAGTGATATAGGCCACAGGTTAAGTAATTAATATTTTAGATTTTTTCCACCATCAGATAAAATTAGTTTCAGATAATTGGTGAGTTAATCACCTGAATGTTTTATTTCAATTTTAGAAATAACATCTTTTCCTAAAATGAAAAGTGAAAGTCATTCAGTCGCATTGGACTCTTTGTGACCGCATGGACTACTGCATCTTGCCAGGCTCCTCTGTCCATGGAGTGCTCCAGGCAAGGATACTGGAATGGGGAGCCGTTTCCTTCTCCAGAGGATCATCCCAACCCAGGGATTAAACCCAGGTCTCCCAGATTGCAGGTGAATTCTTTACCATCTAAGCCACCAGGGAAGCCCTAAAATAGTTATATACAAATCTGATGTTTTTAACTTTAGTAAGAACATTTCATGCTAATAGACTCACACAATCATTTGTCAACATTGAGAAGGATTGTAATTTGAAGACCCTAGAAACCATGGTGCCTCAGATGGTAAGGAATCTGCAATGCAGGAGACCTGGGTTCCATCTGTGGGTTGCAAAGATCCCCTGGAGAAGAGAACGGTTACCCACTCAATATTCTTGCCTGGAGAACTCCATGGACAGAGGAGCCTGGAAGGCTACAGTCCTTGGGATCACAAAGAGTCTGACACGACTGAGCAACTTGCACTTTTACTTCACTTCTTTCAGAAACCATGAATAGATATACTTAGTGGAACACTTACACCAAAACTTTTAAAAGGAGTTAAAGAATGTAAGCACCTTTAGTCAAAACATCTACTTACTTCTTTTGTGATTGTTTTGTTACTGATGTTGTTAGCCCAAATCCCATATCTGGGACATAACATACACTCAATAACTGTATAATGGACTGAACTGTGCAAACTACCAATATGACATAAATTTCACTTTGTATAGCATATTAAATAATAGACACAGAAATTAAATGTTGTACCATATCACTGTTAGATAAATTCATTGAAATGAATTACACATATTATTATATTGTTATCTCTGATTTACTGAGTCTAGCCATTTAGAGTTAAAGACATTGGGCATGGTTACACGGAAACAACAGAGGAGTGAAAATTGGAACGTGGTATTTTTATCTCTGAAGTTAAATTTCATTCAAATATAGTTATCACATCATGACACTGCACACACATAAGCAGCCTTATTTAGATCCTTCAATGAGGAATCTACATAATAGAAAACATATATAAACAATCAGAAAGAGATATAATAATTCATTTCAAATTGTTATTATGAATGATACATTTTCATATGTATCATTATGCATATATTACACACATAATATTATGTATGTAATATGTATATATTATGATACTTTACAATCCTCATGTAAACTAAAATATTGCTCCTCCACTTTTAAGAACACATTATTGAACATATATTAAATACATGGTAACATAAAGATGATAATTTAATGAATATAGTAACTTGATAAAACTGTTTAAATTCATTAAAAAATGAGACATTTTACATATGGTTGGAAATTATTTTCCAAACTTCCCTAGCATACTTCTCCTCTCCCCCAAAGGTAACATTATAATATCCTAAAATTAGTATTTAAGATCCTGAACATATTACTTAACATGGTGACAGTCATAGATAGTAGACTCTATTGTTATTTTTCCTTTACAATAGCAAATACTTATTAGAATACATAATAGAAACAAAGATGCTACATACAAGTATCATAAAAATTTAAAGTGTCAGACTACTAGTAGAGCATTTGTAAAAGTTGCAGGAAAGCATTTTGAATGTTTTGCTTGAAAATAGCCATGTATAAATGGATAAATGTACCCACATTTATTAAAAGGACATATCTATATCATGGTTGTTAACACTTTATCATTCACTTTATTTAAGGAGCTTTTAAAAATTGAGGGTGTAAAACTTGTAAATCTTTTATGTAAGTTTTTAAATTGACAAAAATTAAAAGAGGAATTATATTGAGAAAATTTCTTTAAGAAATATGTAAAAGGATATTTATATAGTATAATATTAGCACAAGGATAACGAAAACAAAGGAGCATATTAGAACACTGAAGGAATTGTTCCATGTATAATTGGAAATAGGTAGGTCAGGAACAGCATCATTAAACTGAGAAAATTAATTCTGTATAAAGAAAATGAAAGACAGATATCTCCTCATACCACAGCTAGATGTACATTCTATGCGGATTATAGATATAAATGTGGAAGGTAAAACTGTAAAACGTGACAAAGACAAGTTCTGCTCTTCAATCTGTTCTTACTTATCATAGTAAACAGTTTAACAACAACAACAATAAAACAATAAAAGACATAACATATAGTTCACACGTGGGCACATAGTAAAGAAACACATATTCGAAATTAAATTGTGTTTTGAAATAAGAAATTTAGAAATTAGTTGTGACCGTGTAAATACATTTTCTACAGTAGAAAGCAAATAAAGGTTATGTTCAGAAAGTTGGAGACAAGACACTAGAGACATCCTGTGAGTCTATCTCATCTCCCCTTTCACTGGTTGAATAGAGATGGTAGGTGGACTGTAGGGGTCGATCCCAGAATGACGGCTGTGCAACACGCTGTCTGAATCTGAGCAGGCTCCAACATTAGGACGAGCAGTAGTGTAGAACTCCTTGCTCACAGTCTCCCAGAGTAGGTGGAAAGTGAATAAAAGTAAGTCACTTTGATAAGATCCACATATATCATGTTGTTTGCTTGAGGCTGACTGTTGAGATAATAAAGGCACATAAACAGTTACCCAGAAATCTAGTGCCTCTTTTTAAAATAGCATCTTGGCAAGAGTTCACTTCAGTTCTTGCAACAGAAAAGAAGTACAAATATGTCCAAATAAGAGGAATTACCCTATGTACTCAAACTTTGATGTATATATAGTTGACAACTCTGAATGTCACAGGAGAAGTTGCTTCATGAATGAGCACATGATGTGAGCTAAATCTGATTTTCCCATTTACCTTCTATACTTCCTACATTTTGGATATGTGTATCAACCTTCCAATAATATATATATATATATACACATATATATATATGTTTCAAAGTTTGTGTGCACACATTAAGGAAACAAACGAAATTTAAATGATTGAATTCATGCTTTGTCAAGGGAAGGTAATGAAGAATTAGTAAACTTAAGCATTGATCTTTTAATATGTTTTTGTAATTTGATACAATATTATAGAGAGTTATCCATTTAAATACTAATCTGTTTTTAATTATAAATATATTTAGCCAATACATGAAACATAAGAGATGTGGGTGTGATTACTGGGTCAGGAAGATTCCCTGAAGGAGAGCATGGCAACCCACTCCAGTATTTTTGCCTGGAGAATCCCATGGACAGAGCAGCCTGTCAGGCTACAGTCCATAGAGTCACAAAGAGTTGGACATGGCTGAAGCAACTTAACATGCATACAAACTCTTCAACCCAGAAATATATCTGTAAGCACATATTTTATTAATAAACTCTCATAAATGTAAAATGACTTTAACTGTTTAAAATTATTCTTTTCAGGATTACTTGAAAGTTCAAAAAATGAGAACTGATTTAATCCATCCATAAAGACATACGTTTTGATGCAAAATCCGAGAGTGATATACTATATACCTCTATAGAAGCATAAGTGTTCATATTCTAAGGTAGAAATTTCTTCAATATAAATAACAAAGTTAAAAAGTAGTGAAATAGTGAAATGTGGAACAATCTGTTTAATGTGCTACTATCTGGGTAAAAATATAAAGAATCTATATTTGCTTGTGTAACGAAGTATTATTTTCGTATGACACAAAAGGAACTAATTGTATTGCTTTCTTCTGGGGGACAGAAATGTGAGGCTGAAGGACATAACCGCAACGCAGACTTAAACTCTTAAATGTTGCCCTGTATCAATATATTACCTAAGCAAACAGTGAATTATATATATATATATATATATATATATATATATATATGTATATGATGTGTATGTGTGTGTGTATATATATATATATATGATCAGGAAGAGGTGGGAGGCAATGAAACCAGTCTTCAAAAAGAAAACAACAACAAAAAAAAATATACTCTGTGACCCAACAACCCACTTCAGTGTATAGACCTTTGAGAAAACTAGTCACAGGTCTCTAAGGGGAAATATATACTGGAAAATAAGTTATGAAGAATTCATACTATTGGGTGCCATTCTGCATTTGGAGAAAAATAATACTAATTATAAGCAAAATTGGTAGGCTTTTTCAAGGATTTCTTTTTTTAATTGAAATTATTATTTGTTCTATTATTTTAGAATTATTTTTATAATCTAACTATAAATTTTTGACTCTTGCAATAATTATCTCTGTCTGCAGGTTGTATTTTTTATTATGAGTTTCTTTCGAGAAATAGAGATATTCATTTCACAATAGTCAAATTTATACAATTTTCCCTTTATGGCTAGTTATGTTACATTCTGCTTAAGAAGTCCTTACCTAAGGTTATAAGCCCATTCATGGATCACAGCCTTGTCATGGTGAAGGGGCTTGTGTAACTCCATGAAGCTTTGAGCCATTCATGCAGAGCAGGTCAAGACAGATGAGTCATAATAGAGCATTCTGACAAAATAAGATGCACTGGAGAAGGAAATGGAAGCCCACTTCACTATTCTTGCCTCAAAAAGTCCATGGACAGTATGAAAAAGCAAAAAGATATGACACTAGAGGATGAGCTCCCCAGGTTGGAAGGTGTGCAGTATGCTACCTGGGAAGAGTAGAGGACGATTACTAACAACACCAGTAAGAGTGAAGTGGCTGAGCCAAAGTGGAAATGATGCTCAGTAGTGGATGTGTCTGGTGATAAAAGTAAAGTCTTGATGCTGTAAGGAACAATATTGCATAAGAACCTGGAATGTTAGGTCCATGAATCAAGGTAAATTGGATGTAGTCAAGCCCGAGGTGGCAAGAGGAAACATCTACATCTTAAGAATCAGTGACCTAAAACAGATAGGAATAGGCGAATTTAATTCAGATGACCATTTTATATACAATTGTGGACAAGAGTCCTGTAGAAGAAATGGAATAGCTCTCATAGTCAACAAAAGAGTCTGAAATGCAGTTTTTGGGTGCAGTCTCAAAAACAACAGAATGATCTTGGTTTGTTTCCAAGGCAAACCATTCAACATCACAATAATCCAAGTCTATACCTTTAATACTGAAGAAGCTGAATAGTTCTATGAAGACCTTCAAGACCTTCTAGAACTAACACCAAAAAAATGATGTTCTTTTCATCACAGAGGATTAAAATGCAAAGTAGGAGATTAAGAGATATTTGGAGTAACAGGCAAGATTGACTGTGGAGTGCAAAATGAGGCAGGGCAAAGTGAGACAGAGTTTTGTCAAGAGAACACACTGTCATAGCAAGCACCCATTTCCAACAAGCCAAGAAATGACCCTACACATGGACATCATCACATAGTCAATACTAAAATCAGATTGATTATGTTATTGCAGCCAAAAATGGAGAAGTTTTATACAGCCAGTAAAAGCAAGACCTAGAGCTGACTGTGTCTCAAATCATGAACTCCTTATGGCAGAATTCAGGATTAAATTGAAGGAAGTAGTGAAAACCACTATAGGTTATTCAAGTATTACCTAAATCAAATCTCTTATGATCATATAGATAAACTAATGAATAGATTCAAGGGATTATATCTAATAGAATGTGTGAAGAACTATGGACAGAGGTTTGTAACATTGTACAGGGAGTGATCAAAACCATCCCCAAGAAAAAGGCAAAATCGTTGTCTGAGGAGGCCTTACAAATAGCCGAGGAAAGAAGAGACGCAAAAGGCAAGGGAGAAAGGGGAAAATATACCCAACTGAATGCAGAGTTCCAGAAAATAGCAAGGAGGGATAAGAAGGCCTTCTTAAATGAATACTGTAAAGAAAGAGGAAAGCATAAAATGAGTCAGACTAGAGATCTCTTCAAGGAAATTGGAGATATCAAGTGAACATGTCATGCAAGGATGTACATGATAGAGGACAAAAAGAGTAAGGACCTACCAGGAGCAGAAGAGATTAAGAAGTCATGGAAAGAATACAGAGAAGAATTATACAAGGAAATACTTAATGACCTGGATAACCACAATGATGTCATCACTCATCTAGAATGAGACAGACTGGAGTGTGAAGTCAAGTGGACCTTAAGAAGCATTACTACAAATAAAGCTACTGGAGATGATGGAATTCCAGCTAAGCTTTTTAAAATCTTAAAAGATGCTGCTGTTAAAGTTCTGCAATAAATATGTCAGCAAATTTGGAAAACTCAGCAGTGGCTACAGGACTGCTTGAAGATCAGTTTTCACTCCAGTCCCAAAGAAAAGCAATGCCAAAGAGTGTTCAGACTATCTTGCAGTTGTCTTCATTTCACATGCTAGCAAGGTTATGTTCAAAATCCTTCATGGTAAGCTTCAACAGTATGTGAACCAGGAGCTTCCAGATGAACAAGCTGTACTTAGAAAAGACAACATTCATTTGATCATGGAGAGACCAAGGGAATTCCAGGAAAAACACCTACTTCTGCTTCACTGACTATGCTAATGCCTTTGACTGTGTAAATCAGAACAAACTGTGAAAAATTCTTAAGAGATGGGAATACCAGACCACCTTACCTGCCTCCTGAGAAACCTGTATGCAGATCAAGAAAGTGAAGAGGAACTAAAGAACCTCTTAATGAGGGTGAAAGAGAGTGAGAAAGCTGACTTGAAACTCAGCATTCAAAAAAAACTAAGATCATGGAATCTGATCCCATCACTTCATGGAAAATAGAAGGGAAAAAGTGGAAACAGTGACAGATTCTATTTTCTTGAGCTCCAAAATCACTGCAGACGGCGACTTTAGTCATGAAGTTAATGCTTGCTCTTTGGAACGAAAGCTATGACAAATCTACACAGTGTATTAAAAAGAGACATCATTTTGCACACAAAGATCCATATAGTCTAAGTTGTGGTTTCTCCAGTAATCAGAATGTGAGAGTTGGCCGAGTGCTGAAGAATTGATGCTTTCGAATTGTGGTGCTGGAGAAGATTCTTGAGAGTCTGTTGAACAGCAAGGACTCAAACCAGTCAATCCTAAAGGAAATCAACCTGAATATTCATTGGAAAGGCTGATGCTGAATCTGAAACTCCAATAGTTGGCCAACTGATGGGAAGAGCGGACTCATTGGGAAAAAAAAAAAAAAACCTTGATGTTGGGAAAGATTGAAGGCAAAAGGAGTAAGGGGTGGCAGGAGATGGTGCCGGGGTCCAGCCCCAGTGGGTCCGGGGGTCTTGAGCGATGAGTGGCGTCAGCGGAAGGACTGAGCTGAGTCGATGTGTGGTGATGAAGCAGTCTCTCTTTATTGCTGTTAGTTTTGTGGGGTGATGGAGAAGTCTCTCACTTTATTTTTGTTAGTTTACAGTTTTATAGCCAAAAAACATCCCCATTACATCACAATTATTCTATACAATCTTTTGTTTTCTGCCTACTATCAACAACTTTAACATTAAGCTCATTTTCCTTGCAAAAGGTCGGATTTCTGCATAATTAGACTTAACAATAGTATGTTTACCATTTGAATGTCTCCAGCATACTTCGGATAAGTACATCAATCTAAGTAGAAAGGTTCCATTTCTCTTATTAGGTGCAACTATGTAGAAGCTAGAGAGAGGGGCTTAAGCTTGAAACTGTTTTATTCTATTAACCTATTTTGGTTCTTACAAGGAAAGAGAAAAGAGGACAAAGAGACAGTTTAGCAGCACTGCTTTAACAATAAAACCCTATTAACCTTACAACTACTAAAATGAATTCCTATATCTACACTATCCTAAAGCAATCAGTGTCTCCAACTATGCTGGCCACAGTTATGAGCATTCCTAAGTCCCATTCCAGCCTGGTTTCATCAAGGAAGAGAGCCTCTTCCGTGGAGTGGTCGAGGGAGTGGGATGTGGAAAGGTGACCCAAGTACGAGCCCTTCTGGTGGTGGCTTTGCCATGACCCCCAGAGAACTCTTGGTAAACTACCCAGTAACTAGTAGGAGGTATAGTAATATATTTAAATGTCCCTTATTCCTCCTTTGTCCTCGGGAAAGGGAATCTGCCTACCTAGATCCTCTGAGGGAAATAAGGTCTGAGGGAATTATATCAGGACGAATTTTTTCTAACTGGGACTGACCTACTGAGATGAGCTAATGTTCAGAGCATAAACAGAACTTCCCAAGAAAAATACCAGGAGGGGCCTTGCCTTGGGATGCCCGGAAGGAAAATCCACTTCGAAGTTTCCTTCTCAGTCTCATGACCTTGTCATCCGAGTGAGGGGGCATCCTGACGCTCCCAGCAAGATGGTTAGATAGCCAGCATCACTAAGTCAATGGATATGAATTTGAGCAAACTCTGGTAGATAGTGGAGGAGAGAGGAGCCAGGCATGCTGCAGTCCACAGAAAGGCAAAGAGTCAGACAGGATTTAGTGATTAAACAATAACAACAAAATTCAAAGATTCTTTCTCTATGTTTCTGATGTAAGTTTAAAGAATTTGTTTTCAGTTTATATTGTTAATATATCTGAAACTTA